>BSBK01003610.1:1790000-2102500 GCA_027943335.1 Chamaecyparis obtusa
ACTAGTAGATGATCCCTAGAAAATTTAGACAAAAACAACAAGAATAAGTCACGATTATCATCATGTCCCAGGTAAATGTCTCCATTGTCATCATGTCCCCTACATTATGATCCCATATTTTGTAGGAAGTTAGGGTACAACCTCCAAGTCTCAGATCTACAATTACATGTCATTCCAGGACTCCGACAGTCAAGATTTGAATCTGAAAACTCACTTCTCCTATTTCAATTCCAAGTGCATTCAAATATTTCTCCATTCTCTTTTACATTATTTTTTTAGTTATATTAGATTAGATCTACTCTCATTTAGTCATTTGTATATCAATATCATCCTTCCCCTTCTCAATTTTAAGCAACAAAGGAATAAAAACCCTTCGAGCATAGATTTTGCATTGTCATCTTTTCTTACCAACTAGTGTTAATCATATTTGTCTTGATGTGGTTTTGTATTCCAATGTACCATATGAATTGGGTAAAATAGCCCTTTTATGTAGTCCCCATTTCCTATTATTTAGACAACATCAATAATAATTTTGGAGTCTCCTCAAAATGCCTTAATTCTGATTAAAAGGGAAATTTTGAGGCCCTAAAATAGATTCATCCCTTCAGCTTCATTATTAGTGTTTCCTTCAAGGTTACCAATATAGGATGTAACCATCTCTCCCAAGCTTGTATGTATTACTCTTCATGCCACAACATTATCTTGGGTCCTTCTAGCAACCCCATCAAAGTTTAGTTTATACCATCTAGGTCTGGGAGGACACCATTTAGTATTACTTTGCTTTACTCTTTTGGAGTTTTCATACCTGGCATAATATCCTAGAGGGCCCTAGTTTTTGGTGATTATATTTTCAAGTAGAGTAGGGGGAGGTTGGGCAAGGCTACGTAGTAATAGGTACAATCTCCATTAGCAGTTTATAAAAAGGTTTAAAAACTTCAACAGTCGAGTTTTCTATCCTATAGAAGATCCTAATGTTCCTTTCCTTCCATATACTCCAACCAAGATGAGTGGGAATCAACCTAAACAACTATCTGATAAGAAGATTATCCAATGGCCCCATCCAATCCACTACCAATTGTTGTGTCTCCTTACAAATGACCCAGTGAATTCTCATCTTTTGCAGCGGCATACTCTAAAGGTCAAGAGAAAATTTATAATGAATCAATACGTGGGGAATATTTTCCTCCAGTTGTTTACAAAACACACATCTATTAGGGAGTGGAAACCCTCTCCTTAATAAATCATATGGAGTGACTATTTTGTTGTGCATAATTGTCCACCAAAAGAAGATAATTTTGGGGATTTGTTTTGAATTCGATACCTTGTGCTACAAATCAATGGGGTTTACAACCTTTAGGAGTTCCATGCAAGCTAATTTGATATATAAATCACCCCTGGAGTTATTTTTCCAAATAAACTTATCATCCCTTTGGAAGAGGGGGATCTTGATTTACTTTAATAACAACTTTTGCAAGTGTATAGCCTTGCCTTGCAAATCAAGCTAATCGAGGAAGCATTGAGAAATATCCTTCCAAGATCTAAGGGGGATAAATTTTGCCACGAAATGACCAAAGAACATATTAGCACCATCAAAAAGATCTCTAAAATTTTGATGTAAAGCTAGAGGTATATCTCCCAACTAGGTATCCTCCTAATACCTAATCTTACAATCATTTCCAAACTACCATTTGAGGCCCATATGGATGATGTACCTACTTTTAAGTATATTGTTCCATATCTTTGAGCCACTCAAGAATCCTTGAGTTTTGAGAACCATGTAAAACTTCTCAAAGTTGAGATATTTAGCACTCATTATGTTCCCACTAGTCAACATTTTGTAAAGGAAGTTGTCATCCCAAATTTTTCTTAAGAGCCTTGTTAAGTAAAGTAACAGTCCTTATCCCTAAGCCCCCAAAAATATTTGCATAGCACACTGTATCCCAAATAACAAGAGTCATTCTTCTTTTCTCTTCCATACGTATCCACAATTTTTTTTATTATATTCTTTCAATTTTTTCTTCCATACTACCTAGAATTTTAAACAAGGAAAGAAAATAGATAGGACTACCTTGCAAAGAGGCCACCATGAGTTGGATTTTACTTGTACTACTGAGAATTTTCCACTTTCATATTTCAATCTTCCTCTAGATTTTCTCTAGTAACAAGCTCCAAAAAGTGTTTGAAACCTCTTTGATGGTAAGGGGAAGCCCCAAATAAACTTCGTAGAGAATTGTACTCTAGCAACCCAATATAGACTTGATTTTATTATGAAGTTTATCTATGGTATTAAAGAATTAGATACTACTTTTATCATAGTTAATGTGTTGTCATGATACTTTGATATACTAGTTAAGGAAATCTTTTCAATCTTTTTTTTCAAACATTGAGGTTGTCCTGAATAGAATTGTGTCATCCACAAAGTATTGTAGGATAATAGCTGACATGGTGGAAGTAGCTTTAACACCCTATAGTTTTCCCCATTTAACAAGATTAGGAATGAAAAGATAGGGAGATAGGGGGTCACCTTGTCTAATTCCTCTAGCAACCCAAATAAACCCCAAGGATCCCATTAGTCATGACTGAATAACTAATTGTAGTCACACACTCTCTGATTATGCTAATTAGACAGTCTTGAAACCCAAAGTTTCTGAGGAATTTGAATAAAAAGTTCTAGTGCACCTTTTTGTATGCCCTTGAGACATCAAGTTTAAGGACCATCCCCAAGAGGTGATAAATATCCATAGAGTGAATGCCTTCATGTGTAGTTTTAATGGCATCAAGGTGTAGATGCTAAAAAATGGTTAACACTTGCGGTGCCACTTTTAACATCTTGGCATACTTTCAAAAAATTGGTTCACCATTGTTCTAACTTTTCTTCTGTGTCGCACATTTTATCTTTTATAATTTGTCAACATTGTGTTTTTCTTCATTAATTAAATAACAAAAATTATTTAATTAATTATTAACATTCATCCCATAATCTTCATCATGTCTTATCGATTAGACCTTTTGACCATGTCTGATTATATGATTTTGTCCATTTCACCTCATCAGTTGATTAATTATCCACTTTAGGGGAAAATAACCATTAATTTGTCCCTATTTCTAAGTTATATGCCATGGTGAATAAATTAAATTATTTATCCCCTTTTTCTATTATCCTACAATTAATTAATTGGTTAATTTATCCTAAATATAGGAATTATTAATTTTGAATTAAAAAATAATCCATCATTTCCTAATCCCACTAATTTGACTTCATTTCCCCTAGTTGTGTTCCACCCAATAATTTAGCCTCCATCACCTTCATTCACTCCTTACACCTTCCCTTTTCCACTTTCCCCCTTTTAGCCTTATTCATTCCCCTGAATTTATGCATTTGATTTCTCAATTCCATTTCCAAACCAATTTGCCATTTCAATTTTGTCATAAAAACTTCATAAGTTGTCATTTTTCCAAATGCAACTCTTATCTTGTCATAAATATTATCATTTTTCAATTTTGACTCTTCAAATGCAATCCTAGTTGTCGATTTGTCTTCAATCTTAACCGTCAAATTGAGTTCCAAAACTCTAAAAATTGAACTCATTTTCCTCAATTTGATATCACATTCCTAATATTCTTTCCATCACTTCATCCATTTTCTTTCAATATTTTGTGCACTTAGTCATATAAGAGAAAAAATTTGAATATTAGAGATGAAATGAAAAGTAATGAAGCTTCATCAAAACAGCATTGGTTGATTTAATCTTTTGAGTTTATACTTTATTTTGATGTGTTTATTAGTTAGATTAGGAATATATTTTCATGATTTTATAGCTTTGTGGTTAGCTAATTCATAATGTATTTTTTATGTTTGCATTTACTAGTCAACATTTTGGTGAACCTAATGTGACATCATGCTTAAATTTTGATCATATTTTGGAGTTTTGATGTTCTTGCACGTACAAGTATAGTATCTGTGCACTTGGTGGCTTGTGTTGTGAAGTTGGAAGTTGTTTTGCGCAATTAGACACTTCTAATGTGCACTTAGACATTCTTATTGTGCACTTGGGATTAGTTCTTCATAGTTACACTTAGTATATGTGTAGTTAGGCTTAGATATGTGTAATTAGATATATTTGGATTCATTTCATTACATGTTTTCAATTTGTTAATACATACAGTCTTGTTGATGATTAATGTATCAATTCAATTGTATAAAATGGACCTTGCACCTTCATTTGGGCTTAAAATAAACCATACACTTTTATTTGGGTTTAAAATGAATAGAAATCTTCATCTATCCTAAGTAGGGGTTCAATTTGTGACAAATTTCATCTAGTTTAACTAGGAGGTGCTAAATGACAACAAACATTTCACATAGTTTAACTAGGATGATGGAATGAATCACAATTTTTCAGATAGATCTAGATGTGGGGTCAATTAATCTAATTTCAAGAAAATATTGAGTTTTAGATCAAATCTAGAAACAATCATGCATTTTATTACTATTTCTACATACTTAAGAATATTATTGTGTAGTTGGAATGTTCTTACGCACATTTGAGTGACTTTCTAAGCACTTGGTGAAGGTTTCTACATAGTTGGATGTTAATTATGTACACTTGGGATAAGTGTTGTGTAATTGGGATAAGTGTTCTGCGATTGGGAAGGTATAATAATTTTCTATTTGAATGTTTCCTTTTATTCTTGATGATTTCTATCAAAATGGAGATTTCATGTGTTTCTAATGATTTGTGCAACTCTTTGGTAATTGCAGGATGAATATACTTTGATCAAGCTACTAATGACTTTGTTGCAAGACATATGATGAAGAATTGTGTTCTTTCAAAACTTTATGTATTTTATTTTTATTAGATAGACCACATTTCATTTCTAAAGGTAAAGTGTTTGGTGTACTTGCACATTGTAGGGTGGACAAACTACTACACAAAGTATCGTCTCCCATTACACTTCATGTGAACTTCATTGTAAGAGAAAATCCATAACAATGCCCAATTTTTATTTTAACTTAGAGGGGTTGACATGGCGGGATAAATTATTCACCCAAAAAGATCAGCCCAAGTGGTAATCAGCTAAAGCCAAGCTCTTCCAAATCACTATATAAAATTATGGTTGTGACTAAAGTCCTAATCAACAAGAAGTGGTGCATGATATCTCTCCTCTAAAATCATTAAAATGCATAAAACCCTTTTTCTAAGGGGTGGGAGACCTCTTAACAAATTTTATCATTGCATCCCCTGAACATGATGCCCTTGCTATGAGCCATAGTTTAGAAATCCAAAAACCTTATATACTTGTTGGTGCGAAAGGTTAGAAACTAACTAAGACACCCCACATGTACCCTTCATTATGAGACATAAAATCCTCAAGGTTATTGGACCTATGGGGTAAGAGATTCTATTGATTCCCATACTAATTAAAGGGGATATAGTAACACTAGAATCTCTACTTGTCCTCTTTTTCTGAGGTATGTGGAGAAATCCAAGTGGGGCTTCAACAAGTAGTATCCTATCTTTCCTAGGTTATGAATTATTTGTTCAAATAAGTCAAAAACAACCATTTTTCTTGGTGTGTATTGTGTGAGTATTAAACAAATTTTATAATTCAAACACCTCTCTAAAATCCTCAAATAAATGACCAAATTTTTCAAACATTATCAAAATCAAAACCTTTCAAACATGAAGATTCAAAAAGATCAAGAACCTTAGAATCTTGTTTCAACCTCGTGTGTCTTTTTAGGTCAAAAGCTTTGTAGTAATCCTTATTTTCCTTCCATTAGTCCTCATTTTCCTTACATTAGTCCTTATTTTGTTTCATTGTGCTTATTTTAGTTCCCTTATCATTTCCTTGGATCCTAAGTCATAATTGCCTTTGTATTATATCCTAAGTCATTCCTTACCTTTTCATTGCATTTGTTTTCATCATATAATCCCATTAATACTCATTATTCCTAGATTCTAAATCAACCATAGCTTTGGCAATATCCTTGAATTATCACCCTTATATTCGCATCCTCATTTTTCACTTAGAACCAAAAGTATACTTTGCAAAATCCCAAAAATCCAAGTTTTAAGGTTATACCTTGTGTTTTTTAATAGGGAATCTTGACCTTGTCAAAACTTTTCCCTTTTTGTCATCATTGTCATTAAGTCAATACATTATCTTGTCAATGATGAGTTTGGCTTGGTCATTTTTCCTTTAGTTTATCTTTTGATCCTTTAAGTTCTTGATCCCACTTCAATTCCCTAGGGTTATACCTTTAGGATTGCATTCCTAAGGTTTTCAAAGTCCAAAATACTAAAAAACATAGTTTTGCATTCTATAATTCCTAGTTTGAATTCTTTACATTGTCATCCTTAAGTTGCATAATCAATTTTCCAAAATCCCAAAAACATCAGTTGCATAGTCATCCCTTAGTTTGTATTTCAAACTTCTAGAAAATCCAAAAACACAAGTTGCATTCATATCTTTGAGTCATATTGTTCACTTCCTTAAGTGTGTTCCATATCATTCCTAAACTTTGAAAATCCCAAAAACATAGAATAGAACCATGGTTGAAAAAAGAACCCAAGTTTCTAAGAGACAACAAGGTTCATCATATCAACCCATGTATACCTCAATTGAATACAACCAAACACCTTTTGATCCAAGACAAACCTAATTTATTTCTACACAACAACAAGGCTATATCACCCAACAATGTTTTAATTCAAATATGGGTCCACCTACCAATGCATCACCAGGCTATGGTAGGATTAAATGGGGACCACCTCCAAACTTTGAACCAATATTTTTACCAATGAAATTAGGATATGGAAGTGTCTCACCAACACCAAGAGAGAATACCCAACTAACATTTGAATTCGATCAACCAACCCAAGGTTCTATCCAACAAGGATTTTTATCTAATATGGAACCAATATATCATTTAGGCTTTGGTTATGTTTGACCTGGGTCACCTTCACTTTTTTGAAAAGAGCCAAACCAAACAATAAATTAGACTCATCGTCAGATTTAGAATCTTCACACGAGAGTCACCTTTCCTTACTAAATGTACCAGAGAAATAAATTGACGAAGCAATAAAAGATCCAAAAAATTAAAAGACTTTGGAACACTTAATGTTTATAGATGCTAAAATATACTTCAACATTATTAAAGATAAGATGAAATCAAATCCCAAATGTCAACTAGTATTGGAAGAATCTGATTTATATGGTTCAATGAATCCTATCTTGGAAGAAATTCAACCCAAACCCACTTTACAACAAACAAAAGAGTAAGCATATTTTGAATCAAGAAAACACAATGATAATTCCAAATTAGAGACCTCACAAGGAATTGACTTTGGAGATTCCTCCGAAACCCATCTTTGAACAATTTCATAATCCTTTTTTTGATACAACATCACCATTACCTCAAATAGATACAAATGTGAATACATATTCTATGGTGAAACTGACAAGAACATTGTGAGTTAACTTATCATGCATTCTTCTACAAGTTAGGAAAAAGAAACATAAGAATGGCATGCATTCCCTATAGGAATGCCCTCTTCAGAAGAAAAAGAAAACACATGACAAAGTGGCCCACTTTTATTAACTTACCATACAAATGAAATGATGACTCAACAAGTTTACCAACTAAAGGGAAAAGTGAAAACAAATCAAAAGTATATATTACTAAATAAATAAAATTCATTTCATGTGACTGCTAAAGTTATGGCAAGCACATCTCTTGGTGTAAAACAAAAGAATACAATAGATGTATCACAAATCCAAACAAATATTGCACAACAATCTAAGATAAATATGATCCCAAGAAGAACATTCAAAATATCGAAAGCATCAACCTAAAATTCTTGGTCACTTACTTGAAAATTTGGCATATCAAAAAGAATAAAATAAAGAACAATAACCAAGCATGTTGTATCAAATGAAACATCAACATAAAAAAAAAAAAAAACTTATTAATATATGCCATATCAACCAAAAGTGCAACCAACAGTGCAATATCATCAATATCTACCACAATATTATGGACAAGTCCCTCCATTTCACCAATTTGCTCATCCAAGTTCCCAACAACAAATATTGGCACCACATCAACAACAAGGTCCATCTATGGCTCAATTTTAACCATATCATCGACATAAAAAAATCATGTTAATATCAAAAGGCCATGATGGTGCAACCTGAGGATCAATCATCAAAATCATCCACTACAAGTACTCCAAGAATGGAAAACTTGGAACATAATGATTGTTAGGAATAACAGTCCACAATACAACTAAGATGGGGGGTGAATTAGTTGTATGGCAAAATATTAAACTTTAAATTATGAATAGAAGCAATATCAAATCCAATGAACACAATGAATGCCAACACAATAACACAATATTTTGGTGTTGGGGAAACCTTGTTAAAGGTAAAAACCCCAGTGGGAATTAGCACCCACAAATGATGTATTGAGAGTATAGTATCCTTGTTAGAATATCTAACCTTGTTAGGAGCTTATTAAAGCATTACGGTACATGGTCCTTGTTAGAGGACAAACCCTATGAGGAGTCAAGAAAAGAGGGTAGGCTCATTGCCCAAAGAAGGTTAAGTCCACCTTTAGAATACACTGTTTGCAACACAAGTGTATATGAGGAAATACACAATCCTTGTGAACTTCCTGACAACAACTATCTTTGCTTGATCAGTTCCAATGAAGGACATACAATTCTCTACTCTACATCTAGCAGGTACAAGCTCACATCTTTCACAATCCTCTTTCACATCACATACATCTCATCCTTATCTTTTCCAAAGAATAGATCTTACATATATACCCTATTACAATTTACATGACCAAGTCGGCCAATTAGGCTTTCCTAATATATAAAAAATTACATAAATCCTCGCTAAGATACACATGGTATCTAAAAAAGTATACAATTATTACATTACAACAATTAAGGACTGACATCCTTAATTTAAATTTGCTAAACAAAATGCACGCTATATGTCTGAAGTAGGCTCCCAAATGAGTCTTCTCCATAACACATGCTATAGCTGACATCATCCTACCTTCTATGACTTGCGTTGACCAAAAAACATTCTTTAGTAACATGTATGTCATCCCTCAAGCTCGCATAAACTGAATCCATACCTTCTGTAAGATATACCAAAAACACAAAGACTAACTCTATCAACTTTCACTGTCACAGTCCAATAACCAGTCTTCACCAAAACATTTGTAACTCAGCCAATATGAAACATTACATGATGCGATCTTGGATATAAGATCACAACATCTTCCTGAACTCTCATCTGACTTCGCATGTTCTGAAACATCCGTACAGTGTCTGTACACTGTAATAACCAATATGTTCTCTTCACAAAAACATATGTTGACATCAGTGACAAAACACTAATGACAGCAACAACAAATCCAACATCACTTAAACGTAGTGATTAAACATATTAAATGTATCAACCATCTCCCCAATGTATTAGCAATATGCAACAATCTCCCCCTTTGGCATTGATGTCAACATATGGGAAAATCCATTAACCCAAAGTTTTATCAATCCAAAGTTCTATAACCAAATAGTACTCTCATAGTACACCTCCATACAATCTCACCATACAGTAGGGATTTTCTCATAGCAACTCTCCCCCTTTGACAACAATGGAAAAGGGTGCCATAAATCATCAACTTTTCTTCTCAACTTTCTTCTACGATCACTCTCCTTAAGGAGTAGATCCCTACATCAAGTCTAGAATATGATAAGGCTCTAAAAACCTCTGGACTGATGCATCCCTGCATCATTTAATTTTGACTAGGAGGGGCTTGAACCCCAAGCATACCTCTAAGATATTCAAAGGTATCTTTTGGCAATGACTTTCTAAAGATATCTACAATATGTTCCTTTGTGCCAATATACTCCAACTTTATTTCCTTCTCTGCCACCTTGTCTCTCAAGAAGTGATACAAGATAGAGATATGTTTAGTTTTAGAATGCATCACCAGATTCTTTGACATATTCACTGTACTGGTGTTATCACAATGGATAACCACTGGTTCATCAAAAGTTATTCCAATGTCTTTTAGCATTTGTTACATCCAAACAATTTGAGTGCAATTAATAGTAGCAACAACATATTATGATTCCGTAGTAGATTGAGCTATACAATCTTGCTTTTTTCCTAACCATGAAACCAACTGTCATCATTGTCATTAAGTCAATATACTATCTTGTCAATGACGAGTTTGGCTTGGTCATTTTTCCTTTAGTTTATCTTTTTATCCTTTAAGTTCTTGATCCCACTTCAATTCCCTAGGGTTATGCCTTTAGGATTGCATTCCTAAGGTTTTCAAAGTCCAAAATACTCTAAAACATAGTTTTGCATTCTATAATCCCTAGTTTGAATCCTTTACATTGTCATCATTAAGTTGCATAATCAATTTTCCAAAATCCCAAAAACATCAGTTGCATAGTCATCCCTTAGTTTGCATTTCAAACTTCCAGAAAGTCCTAAAACATAAGTTTCATTCATATCTTTGAGTCATATTGTTCACTTCCTTAAGTGTGTTCCATATCATTCCTAAACTTTGAAAATCCCAAAAACATATAATAGAACCATGGTTGAAAAAAGATCCCAACTTTCTAAGAGACAAAAAGGTTCATCATATCAACCCATGTATACCTCAATTGAAGACAACCAAACACCTTTTGATCCAAGACAAACCCAATTTATTCTTACGCAACAAAAAGGCTATATCACCCAACAATGTTTTAATCAAACATGGGTCCACCTACCAATGCATCACCAGGCTATGGTAGGATTAAATGGGGACCACGTCCAAACTTTGAACCAATATTTTTACCAATAAAATCAGGATATGGAAGCGTCTCACCAACACCAAGAGAGAATACCCAACTAACATTTGAATTCGATCAACCAACCCAAGATTCTACCCAACAAGGATTTTTATCTAATATGGAACCAATATATCATTTAGGCTTTGGTTATGTTTGACCTAGGTCACCTTCACTTTTTTGAAAAGAGCCAAACCAAACAATAAATTAGACTCATCATCAGATTTAGAATCTTCACATGAGAGTCACCTTTCCTTAATAAATGTACCAGAGAAATAAATTGACGAAGCAATAAAAGATCCAAAAATTTAAAAGACTTTGGAACTCTTAATGTTTATAGATTCTAAAAGATACTTCAACATTCTTAAATATAAGATGCAATCGAATCCCAAATGTCAACTAGTATTGGAAGAATCTGATTTATATGGTTCAATGAATCCTATCTTGGAAGAAATCCAACACCAACCCACTTTACAACAAACAAAAGCATAAGCATATTTTGAATCAAGAAAACACAAAGGTAATTCCAAATTAGAGACCTCACAAGGAATTAACTTTGGAGATTCCTCCAAAACCTATCTTTGATCAATTTCATAATCCCTTTTTTGATACAAAATCACCATTACCTCAAATAGATACAAATGCAAATACAAATTCTATGGTGAAACCGACAAGAACATTGTGAATTGACTTATCATGCATTCTTTCTACAAGTTAGGAAAAAGAAACACAAAAAAGGCCTGCATTCCATATAGGAATGCCCTCTTCAGAAGAAAAAGAAAACACACAATGAAGTGGCCCACTTTTATTAACTTACCATACAAATGAAATGATGACGCAACAAGTTTACCACCTAAAGGGAAAAGTGAAAACAAATCAAAAGTATATATTCCTAAATAAATAAAATTCATTTCGCGTGACTTCTAAAGTTATGGCAAGCACATCTCTTGATGTAAAACAAAAGAATACAATAGATGTATCACAAATCCAAGCAAATTTTGCACAACAATCTAAGATAAATATAATCCCATGAAGAACATTCAAAATCTTGAAAGCATCAACCTAAAATTCTTGGTCACTTACTTGAAAATTTGACATATCAAAAAGAATAAAATAAAGAACAATAACCAAGCATGTTGTATCAAATGAGACATCAACATAAAAAAAGACAAATAACTTATTAATATGTGCCATATCAACCAAAATTGCAACCAACAGTGCAATATCATCAATATCTACCCCAATATTATGGACAAGTCCCTCCATTTCATCAATTTGCTCATCCAAGTTCCCAACAAGTAATGGCACCACATCAACAACAAGGTCCATCTATGGCTCAATTTTAACCATATCATCAACATAAAAAATCATGTTAATATCATAATGCCATGATGGTGCGACCTAAGGATCAATCATCAAAATCATCTACTACAAGTACTCCAAGAATGGAAAACCTAGAACATAATGATCACAATTCAACTAGAGGAACAACTTATTAACAAACGGGCCATCTGGGTATGAATGATGTATTGGTAAAACCATTAACTACTAATGAGGTGACACAAAAAATTGAGAAATTGACATGAAAAGTAGAGGCATTGCAAACCAAAGGAATAAAGAAAGCTTATACAGAGCAAGATTTATACCCTAATCCATTTGACGAAAGTTTGTGTATGCCTCCTTTTCGTACAAACTTTGAGCCACCAAAGTTTGAGAAGTATAGAGGAAAATGAAATACCAAGAATTACATCAGAGAATTTTATGCCTCTTGTATAGAGGTGAAGTATGAAGACACATATCTTATGCATCTCTTCCCTTGAATTCTCAGTGGACAAGCTATAGATTGGTATGCACGATTACTAAGAAACATAAAATTATAGCTCGGGAATTAGCTGAAAATTTAATGTAGGTGCATTCTTTGGTCGTTAGCAATCTTGCATTGCCCAAAAATATTTTGTTTCAATTTGTTTATTATTATATTCCAATTGGGTAATTTTTTGTGTTGTAGGTAGCGATCATTCCAGTTGGCTTGTTATCTTATGTGATCCTTATGTTATGATCTTGTGTGTGTGAAAATTGTACCTAGCTGTGGACACAACACTTCAATAAAACATTAGAGGTTAGCAAAATCAAAAATTGCAAGTAATTGAAACTAAGCTAACCAAGTGATTTATCGTCTTCTAGTAGGTGTGAGTATGGTATTCTTAGATTAGACTGAGATTGGTGACAATGCAACACCTAAACGAAGGATTTAAAATGATGAAAGCAATGAGATATGAATGCAAATTAATCTATTTTTTTATATTTTGAATGCAATAAGATGAAAAACTTGATATGAAACTAATCTAGAATGAATTAAAATGATTTGCAAATTATTCTAAGAATGATATAAATTGATATGGAAACTATGAAATGCTATGAAAAACTATGAATGATCTCACAAAGTTGCCTGTCGCCAAAGCTTGATTCTTTAGCTGCAATTTCACCAGAGTAATTGTGCAAATTCGAGAGATATGAGATGAATTGTGAAGAGATGAGCCTTGTTTTTATAGAAATCCAGGGCTTGAGGATGCATAAGAAAAGCCATAAATCACTCTTGATAAACTCAGGTTGGTTTTTTGAGTCAACAAGAAATTAGAAACAAATCAACTCACAAAATCACATAAATCATGCAAAAACAACTTTTTAACTTAAATCTATGTTATTTAACCTTTGGATTTTATGTTGTTGATACTTTAAATGCTTTATCTATGTTAATCTTATAGTTCTGTAGGGTTTCAGGGCCCCATCAAAACCTATTTTCCATAATAAAAAACTTTTTAACTTAAATCAGAATTTTAGATCAAGTTTCAACTCAAAATAGATGTTGAGTTTCTAAAAGATAACAACTTGAATTGATTTTCTAATTTAAAGTTTAACTGCTCCTTCAAATGTGCATAGATAATTATGAATTAATTAAATAAATAAAGTGATTTATCTTCAACTTAATTGATTTTTGAATTAAAATAATTGATTTATGGGTTAATCAATCATTAAATCAAACTTATATTCAAAAACTATATCATTAAATATCGACAACTTACATTAATTAATTAAATAAGAATTTAATCAATTAGTCATAAGATTTTTGATTTATTGTCAAAATTAAATAATATAATTTAGGAATAAATGTAATTAAATAATTAAGTGGCAATATTAAATCTGATTAATTAAATATTCAGAATATTCAATTAATTAAACTTTAGGATAAATATGATTTATCACCAAATAATTATTAAATTAAAGATAATTAGGATAAATTAGGAATATTCCAAGGAATATTCCCTGATGCAAAACTAGGATAATCAATTAGGTTTTTTTTGATAACTTGATGTGCAGATGTGCCTTAGGTTAGGACTTTGATGTCGATTTCATTCAATTTGAGGATGTAGGAGGTTAATGAACCTATAACCCATTTTTGGGGTATTACATTTTTCCCCTCTTTCAATTACCATGCGAAGCTCAGTGGTTCAAAGAATAGTCTATTTTTTATATTGAAACTGATTTGAAAGATGAACTGGTTTCGAGACAGAAACTAATTGAAAGATTTGAAAAAGCTGATTCAGGTCCTGGTTGACCAAGAATCGTGACAATGTCAACTATAGCAACAATGAACAAGTGATTATGAAAAAGTATCAAAATGCCTGATTCTAAACCTTGTGATTATGAAGAAGTGAGTGACTTGATTCCAGACCCGATTGTCTAAAGGAATCGAAATGGTATCACATCTGAATCCTTTAGTTATGAAGAACTAAGGAAATAACACTAATGAACCGTTGGTTACAAAAAGCTAATATAGTTTACAAGATAGATTAGGATACCAGATTGATATGGATCTCGATGAATCTAATATGCCCCAAGTGATTTTCTCCAAGCGACAAGGTCTTTAGATGAATCAGCAACTAGACGTGGTTGTTGTCTTGATTACTGAGGAAAGATTTGATTGACAGAATAATAAATGTGTTTTACAGACTTGATTGATGTGCAATACCATGCCCCCTTCGGGATTAAAATTGAAATTTGACAAGAAAAGTTCACGTTGAATGGTTTAGAAGCATGTTAATTGATTTGAGAATTGGTTGTACACGTCTAGAGACGCGTTCTACATCATTTAGAGGTCCTGGAGACCAAGTTTGACTAGGTTTGACCATGAGTTGACCATGGTTGACCAAGTTGAAATTTTGATAGTTTGATTTAAGATAATCAGTTAAGTTGATTTTTGGATTTCTGTGATGATTGAAGGTTGATTATGCAAGCAGTTGATCAACCTAGGTCTGAAAATTTGAAATCACTATTTTGATAATATAAATGATCTCAGATTTCAATTTTGATCCTAAAAATGGGTTCAGAATGTCAAAATTAGCCAGGGGTACAATTTTCATGGAAAACGGAGCACTTTGAAAAATTAGGTCAAAACCTATATAAGGGCCAAAAGGGTCATTTTCACTTCATTATTCACCGTTGACTTTAGAAACTTTCATGGAGCCCTCTAAGTGAAAAATGGCCAAGATGAAGGTTCCAGTCTCCTCACACCATTTTGAGCATAGCCGATGACACCAATGACCTCTGCAGTATAGACATCCGGTAAGTGGACCTCTGTGCCTCTTTGTAAATTCTATTTTTGCATGTTTTTAGCATTTTTAGATCATTTTCATATGTTTTTAATTTTTTGATTTTCGCTAGCATAGAAACTTGTACGACAATCCTCTGGGATTCGTACAACTTTTGAATTTTCTGTAGAGTGTCATCCCAGAACCATAGGAAACTCGTATGAGAGGGACCTAAGTGTCGTACGACATTTCGTCGGGTCCCTCAATTGTCATATGACAGTATATGCTTTGTCGTGTAACCATGGTTTGTCGTATGGGAACCTACTGAAACTCGTACAAGTTTTGATACCAGACTGTATTATCATATGGAAAACAATGAGCTTATTTCACCCTTTTAGGTCAAATTTTGGGATTTTTGGATTTCTTAGGCCAATTCCATAGCATTCAATGTACCTTCTGAAGTGTTCAACTTTTGAATATCTGTACTTTTAGCCTATTTTTCAACCAAGTGACTAATAAGATGCCTTGTTTCTGTGCTATATAGGTTGTCTACCCTGATGTACATGTCCGTATATCACATCTGCCCACTCAGAGACTCTGCATGTCACTTCTGAATCCTATGAGAGTGCACTTAGCTTCTTGTGGGTTTGAGTACCTAATTCATTTACCTGAGATTCAAATGAACCATGGGCTACTAACTGCGTTGATTGAGTGCTTCCATTCAAAGACACAGACCTTCCATCTCCCTACTAGAGAGATTACAGTTACTCCAGAGGATGTCTATTGGATACTCCGCATTCCATTTCATGGTCCTCACCCTGACTATGTGAGTTTGGGGAACTCTGGTTTACATGCTTTCAGGAGATTATTCGGAGATGATACACAACTGACCCAGTCCATATCATGGGAGTCCTTAGTCTAGCAATATGGGTAGTCCCATAGATTAGAGTGCATATTAGCTAGTATGATAGGTGGTATTATCATGTCTGACCATCAGTAGAATGGTCTCTTGATGGGCTGGGCCCCCATGGTTTCTCATTTGATGGCCACTCCTTCTGAGTTGGGTTGGGGACAGTGTATGCTAGCCCATATGTTCTTCAAGATGCATGAGATAGTGTATCAAGAGGGAAAGTCATTTGCTTCAGGTGCCATAGTGCTTCAGATTTGGGCCTGGGAGCACATCCTAGTATGCAGACCAGTATGTTAGAGTCAACGCTAGCCACAGGAGCCGATTATCTATATTTATTCAAGATATGTCACACAAGTGTGCATGGGGATCACTAATTACTGGAGGTGAGTCCTCGATGATATGACTTATGTTATCTGGCACCCATATTTATAGATAGAGGCCTAGCCTATTGCCTAGGCATAGTTTAGCTACTTTTTCTAAAGTCGAGTGCTGATAGGGCGGTCTACCACAGTGATTGAGAGATTTATCATTACTAGAGTGTGGTGGCAGTATGGTATCATTCAGGATGCCCCACAGGACTACGCCACATATGCCCAATTGGTCAGAGAGATAGGGCTTGGATGGACAACCAGGTTATCATATTCTCTTAGTACATAGGAGTATAGTGGATATATTGCCAGAGACTGGGATTACCGACCAGATGTCATAGATGCTGGAGTTATAGATGGATTCATTACTTGGCTCATAGAGCATCCCATTTATAGATTTTCAAATCTGACTGAGCTGATTCCCAGTATGGAGGAGGCTATGGATGTTACAGGTGCACCGATGGGTTGAGGATAGAGATGATAGGATTTGTAGATTCCTATGCCCCAGCCTACACCTCCGAGGCCAAGAGTAGTTGTGACACCACATAGACCATCTGGTCATATGAGACCACCTCGCCCTACTAGTTCTATAGCAGGCAGGCTTGCAGATGTACATAGGAGATTTACTAGAGGAGAGGGTGGCACTTTGGGCAGTATTGATAGTGTAGATGAGTTACTAGGTGCACGATAGGATGTAGGTGCTGGTCCTGATCCTACATAGAGTGATACAGATTTTGATCTTGGAGTAGAGGTGAGACACTATAAGGCGCATAGGGCAGAGGCTATTGATCAGCTAGGTGGGGACATAGATATGCTGATTGTAGAGGCAGATCCTAGTTTAGCATAGACTCCTCAGGAGTTGATTAGGAGGCTCAAGTTATAGGTCAGGGATCTGAAGTTACAGAGTGGCACATGAGAGATTCAATGCAAGGAGTTTGAGAGATAGCTCTTAGTGCATGAGGCAGATGTTAAATGATTATAGGTAGAGGTGACACACTAGACTGCTCAGGCCTCCTACTATGTGTTGACATATTATTTTGTTGTTCTAGCTGCTTAGAGGGTTTCGACATATTTGCAGTATATGATTGCTTCAAAGGGAGCCATAGCACCATGAGCTGAGGCAGTGCCAGATGCACCACCACCACCACCACCAGATGTAGAGGATCAAGCAGACAATTGATCTGTCTAGTTTTTCTATTTTTGTCATTTTGTTCATATACACTGATCTGACTTTTGACAGCTCACATGAGCTCATTCCTTTGTACCTTGTGCCATTAGTGCACCCTTGACTAGTTCAAGTTATATGATATATATGAGATCGAGATTTTGGTTATGACTTTATTTGTACTTGTCATGTTGATTTATGATTATATCATGTGATATAAATGCTATGAGTAGTGTAGAATGTATGTATGGATTTATGCAATGCAATGTTTTCTTTCAAATGTATGGATTTATGCAAATGTAATTGATTATGGAAAATGTATGGAAATGTATAATTTTGATTATGCTATGCACTGGTAAGTGCACATGTATGTAATGTAATGCAATAGATGGAATGATCATGAAATGCAATGTAAATGCAACAATACACATAATATGTTTTGCAGGTATTGATGTAGATAAGTACTCGGTCATATGTCAAAAATGATGTCCAACCTAGGATGGTGACTGCTTGCGGTTCGGTGAAGAAACCTTCATGTGAGATTCAACTCTTCATGTCAAGTTTAAGTATAATTTTGAAGAATCGTTTAAGCATTTAAGTGTATTCAACAATTTGTGAGATCACGCAATCATGCAAAGTGCAAAATGAAATGCAAACCTAAGACTTGGGACTTAGTCACTGATCATGTTTCAGTCATTTTTATCATTGAATTTTTAGGTAACTGGATAAATCAATACAATGCCCACTAGTTAGGAAACTATAAACATATGAATATCGATTTGTATGCACAAGAATTAATACAACACCCACTGGTTAGACAACCATAGACATATGAATATTGATTTTGTTTTCGGAATGTCAGATTAGATATAAGCACCAAGGCACAAATGCCATGATGACCTGAATATCATGTCTATTTTGATATAACAATTTGTATAAGCATCAAAACATAAACGTCGTGATGACCTGAATATGCCTTGTGGTACAAACACATCAAGCAGTCAAGAGATCATTCTAAATCTAGTGTATATTACCCGTAGTGACCCTTTATCATTCACAACCTTAGGAAAGATCACATTTCATAGTAGGAGTAAGAAATCACTCAAAAAGACAATAGTTAGATCAAACTTCCTTGAATTTTCCTGGTATCAATGGTCGAGGTACTCATGGCCATCCAATACGAGATGAAGGCTCTTATAAATGGACACCATTTCAATCTAGAATTTCCAAAGTTGTTAGATTTTCAAATACAAGTAGAAGACAAAGAAAAGATCATGCCCCTAGTCATCACTCTCTAAATCCTATAAAGGACATCATCGAAGAGCTCAAAAGGACACAATATGCAAACATCTCAATGTGAATCAGTAAGCATACAAGGAGATAAAAGCATGTGAAGCATAGATTGTTTTTAGTTTGTTTTGATGTTTATTTGTGTTTGATTGCAAAATCCTTTTTGAAGAGGAGACTGACTGACTGACTCAGATGTAGCTTCAAAGGAATTTGATTGGATATGACACGTCTGAGGTATACTAGAGACCATAAGATATGAATTTGATTGCCCCCAAGTTTAAACATTGATAGGATACAGACGCTTGAGTTGATTGGTGTCGAACTGACTTTATTGAAAATAGGAATGCGAAAACAAACCAGGAGATATGTACAAAGTAAAGCAAGACTGAAAGCTAGGAAAGACCAAGATTGTGCTGATAGATGGAGCATTTTGAACAAGTGGTGCCCATTTGCCGGGTTTTCACCATCTTGGCAGAGATTCTATTTTTACTACCAAGGCGCCTATTTCCAGGTTTTCACCAAGGCACTTTTTCTTTTTCTCATTTTTTTGTATTTTTCATTTTTTTTATTTTTTTTATTTTTTTTGTATTTTTCAAAATTTTCAATTTTTTTTGTGAATCATCAAGGCGCCTATTGCTAGGTTTTCACCAGGATGTTCATTTTTTTAGTACTTTTAAAAGATTTTTTAGGACATTTTTTAACACTGAATGCCTTAGGTGTAGAATTTTTTTAGATGGAGAACGTTGATTGGTTCTCGGAGCTGTTCTCCTTTAGTAGTTGAAAGTTGATAAGCTCCAAAGACAAAAGTAGTAGTGATAACAAAGGGACCCAGCCAGTTGGGTTCAAACTTCCCCTTGCATTCTCTATGTGATTGATTTTTAGGATTTTCTCTCAAGACTAGATCACCAACCTAAAATTCTCTATGTTTGACTTTCTTGTTGTAGCCTCTAGACATTCTTTTCTGATATACTCTGAGATGATCATACGCTGCTTGTCTGTGCTCATGTAGTAGTTCAAGTTCTTTCAACCTAGACACTCTATAGTCATCATCAATCACAAGACCATGCATTCTAATTCTTAGTGATGGGATTTCAACCTCAATAGGTAGTACCGCTTCAGACCCATAAACTAAAGCAAATGGTCTAGCCGCAATGGGCATTCTGAAACTTGTTTTGTAGGCCCAGAGAGCTAGATTGATCATGAGATGCTAGTCTCTTCCTATTTTATTAACTGTGCGATGCAAGATTTTTAATAGATTCTTGTTTGAAGCCTCTACTTGTCCATTCCCTTGAGGATAGTAGATAGATGACCAATGTTGTGTAATCTTCAATTTGGCACATAGATCATCTAAGTCTCAGTTCTTGAAGTGTCCACCATTATCTATGACTATAGAATGTGGAATACCATATCGACATATGATGTAGTTCATAATGAACATAGAAATTTGTTTACCGGTTGCTTGAGTCAAAGGGACTGCTTCTACCCATTTTGTGAAATAGTCTGTGGCTGTAATGATATGGGTATGTCCATTAGAAGAATGAGGATGTATGGATCATATAAGATCAAATGCCCATTGGTAAAAATGCCATTGTGTAGTAAAGGGAATTAGATCTCTCCTTGGCGCATGAATTAAGTTACCATGTACTTGGCACTTTTGACAGTTCTTAGCAAATTTGATTGCATCTTTTTCCATTTCAGGCCAATAGTACCCAGCCCTAATAAGTTTCCAAGTGAGTGTTAAATTGTTAGAATGTGATCCACATATACCTTCATGGACTTCCTCTAATGTAGGTTGAGACTTCATGTTCTAAATGTAATCATCTAAAAATGGTCATCTAGACTATTAGCCCCTTTCTAGAATTATTTGCTAAAATCATCAATTGCTTATTCTTGATCAAATCCTAGTTCTATAATTTATTTGATTTTATTCTATGGGCTAACCATTTTATCCTAAAGTCTTTATTTAATTAAAAAGAATTTCCTCCTCTTTTATTAAATAAAAAGAATCCACTTTTCCTCTTATCCTAAGTTGCACAAATAAAGCATTATTCCTATTTTATAAAAAAGGGGAAAAAACACTTTTTATCTCATATGGACACAAAAGTCAACTCTTATTTTCCCATTGGAGGATACTTGTGCACATGGATTGCTCCTCTTTCAAGCTCCACCCTTGATTAAATCTTTTGCCTCTTAATCTCCATGGTCCATTCTTTCTCATTTCTTATAAAAGGAGAGCTCTCTTCTCATTTTAGCATCCATCTTTTGAATACTAACCTTATGCTACAGGATTGCTTGGAGACTTTGGAGCTTTTTGAAGGCATTCTTTCTTTCATCTTCCATTTCTTGCATCATAGTTTCATATTTATGCTTTCATAGGTTAGCTTCATTTCTATGCTCTAGATTAGCTCACATAGATTAATTAGCTTGGATTGTAACTGTTATACACTAAGTTTGCACCCTTGTTTAAAGCTCTCTTGGTCTTGATGACTTAGTATAACATGGGAATCATCTTCAAGTTGTGGGACCTATGCTAACTGAGATGAGACCTCCAGGTTCTAGGTTGGTTCCTATTGGATAATCACCTTAATTTGCTTTTTGACATGAAAGTAAACTCTTGAGGGGAAAAGGGATAGAAGGAATGCTTGAAAGGGAAATAACTGAAAGCAAACTACCTACTAGGTGATACACTGAAATGAAATGAACATGATACACTGACCAAATCAGCATGAAAGCTCTCAGATCTAATAAAACACAATCTTTCTAAACAGGCTTGCATAAATGTTTCATAGAGGGGTCTGAACAAAAGACATAGACTGTGACTTGCAAGCAGATGTTCTCTTTAGCAAAAGGGCATAGGAATGAGACAGAATGATAGGGGGTTGAAGTATACCTACAAACTCATTCAAATCAGATCAAACACAAAAGTACACATATAAGCTGAAAGAAAGAAGGGCCCTGGAACTC
The DNA here is from genome assembly GCA_027943335.1 of Chamaecyparis obtusa. Classification (NCBI taxonomy): domain Eukaryota; kingdom Viridiplantae; phylum Streptophyta; class Pinopsida; order Cupressales; family Cupressaceae; genus Chamaecyparis; species Chamaecyparis obtusa. The sequence goes on from BSBK01003610.1 coordinate 1,812,158, forward strand.
CAAGGTTTCTCTAACAAAGGTAGTATATTACATTCAATAAGAGAAATACAGACAAGGGAAAGACCAGAGGGTAGATACAATTACCATGGATAGCCTCTATTGAGTTTGAGATTTCAATGAAAGATCACAAACTGTAAAATTTAGAGGGTAGAAAGAATGCCACAGATAACTCCTAGAAAGAGAAAAACTCTTTTTACAAAATGTAAACTTTTAGCTTCAAAAAGCTCCAAAAACAATATATACATCTCCTCTAATTGCACACCGGTAGGAGTCAAAACCTAATTAGGGTTACATATGATTTGACATAAAATAATCATGAACCCTAAAACTATCATGTCTAATCATAAATGTATCTTTGAAAGTATCATGGCCGATTAGATATCTTGCGTGTCTATCTCTGTACTGCATCCTCCTGCGGACAAGCCGCCTTGATTCATCTACCCTCCCTACAATTCAGCCTTGCCATGAATGCTCAAAATCCAATCCTAGTCTTGGTATTTGTATTTTGAAGTACAGAAGGCCATAGGTGGCACCACCCTTTAATGCTTCTTCGATACAAGAACACCGTCATGGTACCCTGAGAAATCATACGTGACGACCATCAGATCTTTCTCAACATTCCCCCAACTATAACTATCCTGGAACAATCAATTCTGAGCTACCCACAACCTTGCAATCGACCAATAGTAAGAAACTAGCAAGAAAGACCCCGTAAAATATTTAAATTTGAAAATAACAGCTAGCTGGTCTAATTTAAAACGTGACCGTCGATCACACTTTCTCCTAGTAGATGAATGGCTCAGATTGACTTAAAAAAATAGTCGTAAATCCCTTTGAAAAGTCAAGCACCAACATCACTAGTCGGAATCAATGAGAAGTGAACACTTCAGCACGACTGGCACCTCACCTGACAGAAGAATCTTACTATGCATTGGATGGTGGGCGCATGATCTCACGGGCTCAGAAGATTCCATGAGATCATGCGACGACCGTAGATCTTCATCAACTTTGCGAATCCTCTGACAACTGGACCCACTGACAAGTGCCAACTATTCTACCCAGTGTAATACCCCAAAAATGGGCTATAGGTTCATTAAACCTCCTACATCATCACATTGGACGAAATCGACATCAAAGTCCTAACCTGAGGCACATCGGCACATCATCGAATCCAAATTGATTATCTCAAATTCTGCATCGGGGAATATTCCTAGTAATATTCCTAATTATCCTAATTATCTTTGATTTAATGATTATTTGGCGATAAATCCAATTTATCCTAAAGTTTGATTAATTGAATATTCTCAATATTTAATTAATTAGATTTAATACTGCCACTTAATTATTTAATTGAAGTTAATTCTATTTATTCCTAAGTATTATTATTTAAATTTGATGATAAATCAAAATTCTTATCATTAATTAATTAAATTCTTATTTAATTAATTAAAGCAAGTTGTCATATTTGATGATATTATTTTTGAATAAAAGTTTGATTAAATGATTGATTAACCCATAAATCAATTGTTTTATTTTTCAAAATCAATTAAGTTGGAAATAAATCACTTTATTATTAAATTAATTCATATTAAAACATGCACAATCAAGAAAAGCAGACAACTATCAATTATCAATTAAAGCCAAACTCTATTTTGAGTTAAACTTTGCTTTTACATGTTTTTGTGAGTTAATTATTCTTTATTTTCAGATAACTCAAAAATCAAGTTGAGTTTATTTGAGTGATTTATGGCTTTTATCCATGCACCTCCAAAGCCTTGGATTTCTATAAATTAAGGCTTTAGCTCATCTCAAATCATCTCATAATTTTGCGAGCTTACTTTGCCAAAGTCGTCTATGAATTGCACAACTATTTTAAAGAATTGGAATCTGGAGAATCAAAGCTTATTGCAAATCAAGGCTATTGTGAGATCAATTTGGTTTTTACATTCATTTAGATTCTTTGTCATATCATTGTTGGATCAATTTCATATCAGTTCATTCTAGATTAGATTCATATCAGTTTTTGTCATATTATTGCATAGAAAAAAAATTAAAAAATAGGTTAATTGCATTTATTCCATATCCATCTTTTGCATTCAAATCCTTCATTTAGGTGTCGTCAAGGTCATTGATCTCGATAACAATCTGAAAACATCATATTCACACCTATTAGAAGGCAGTAAATCACTTGGTTAGTTTAGTTTCAATTATTGTATGATTTCAATTTTTGCTAACCTCTAATGTTTTACTGAAGTGTTGTGTCTATAGATCATGTACAATTTTCACACACACATTTCTGGTGCCTACTGTGGGGCCCTGAAATGGGTTTCCCTTCATTTCTATCAATTTTCTATCTTTTGAGGCTAAGGGTTTCAAGGGTTCTAGCTGTCCGTACACTGCGATTTTTAATTTCTGTCCGTACAGTTGTCATACGAGTTTTGTCAGAAACTCATACCAGGAGATACCCACTGTCATATGACAGTTTATTTGATCAAGGATTGTATCGGTAGAAATAAAGTGTCGTATGGAAGTTCAACTGTCATATGATTAGACACCCAGTGTCGTACGAGTTTTCAAACTGTCGTTTCATCGGACACCTAGTGTCGTGTGAGTTTTTAACTATTGTATGATTAGACACCCAGTGTCATACAAGTTTTTAGACTATCATTTCATCGGACACCTATTGTTTTATGAGTTTTTGGACTGTCGTCTGGGAGCATACCCACTGTCGTACGAGTTTCTCACTTTCATCTGGTAACAGACCCACTGTCGTACGAGTTTCAGCATCAGATTTCAATTGTCATTTCATTTTTCAGGGTAGTTTGTCATATTTGGTTTTCAGATTTTGACTAACGACTAATCTTAACAATTGAAATTCTCTATTTTTGATTGACTCCTGCTGGTTTTGATTGGAAAAAGTGCAATAATTGCTAAAAATAGGTAAAAATCTATTAAGCACATTGCGAGGATTCCAGGTATTCTCCTTAATCTGATAACATTTCAATTTGGATCCTAAAATGAATCTCTCATGTGTTTGGCTTGAGTGTTTTCTTTGCATGCTTTTCTTCAAATTTGCATAATTGAATACTAGGTTGTAACACCTTAAGTATTGATAAGCAGTCTTAGATACTTGTGATTGATCTAGATTGCTATCTTGGGTTAATGGACTCGCTAAATCTATTAGCCCCTCATTCCACCTCATGGTTGCAATCTCAGTGCCATAAAGGGGAGGGGTCTACAGGAGAAGTGTTAATTGTTCCACCAGGCAACCCTTTTGTGCTTTTTAGAACTCACTTGTTTTCTAAGTTGTGGACTCATTTTTAGCTTGTGTGAGGGCTTAATTGTTCCACCTTGTGGACTCACCTCATATTCTCTTTAAGTGTTAAGTGTTCCTCTTTTTGCTTTTGAGTACTTTCGGTAGATTTGCTTTCAGAAATATATTTGTGAAAACATAGTAATTAGGTCCTATGAACACTATTTATGGTTCTTGAGAGATTGGATTCCCAGTGAAATCCTTCTTGACAATGGAATCCTTGTAGGTAGGGAGGATACTTAGTGCATCTCATGTTCTACTAGGTTCGTGCGTCTTCCCTTATTGATTGATACCTTCTCTCTCTGAAGGGGTTGACAGATCACATGGGGTTGATATCATAGACCTTGGTGAGATAATCTTCATCTTAGCATGTCAGATTTATCTGCCTACTTTTTCTAGGTTAAAAGTGAAAAGGTGTCAAACCCTTGGATCTGGAGCCAAGTCGCCTTGTGGTATACTATTATGAGTCACCTTTAGAGAGGGTTAACCGTAGCGGACACTCCCTTCACAGGGCAAACTGCATTGATGGAACTTCAAGCGGTAATAGCCATTTTCACCATGGTAGTGATAACTGCTATATAAATGTCCTTGTGGAAGAAATCTCCACAAGTGTGGTTCATTGTTGGGTTGTCAGATCTCCTAGTAGCTCCTGAAGATTAAGTTCTCAGACTGTGTCAAAACCCTGGTGCGTCAGGATTGGAGTTCACCCCTTTGGATCATAAAAGTTGTAGAGTTAAACCATTACTAAAAACCCTCTCGAGGCCAAATTTTTATTTTCTAGGGTATATGTGCATCATTGCAAAACATTTTTGGAACATACACAATTATCGCTTCTGAGGATTAGAATGAATAAGTCACTTGATTGTTCATGCGCAAGGTTGCTTTTTCCCTTGTTCATTGTTTTCAGACATGCTTGAAATCACTTGCTTGCTATTTTGTGTGCTTGTTTATCTATCTAGTTACTGAAAATGAACAAATCTGTTACAATTCTCAAATCTGGACATTGAAATTTGCAAACAATCCGAATCTGAAAACTCAAAATTTGCAAAATCTTAAGTAAAATTCTTTTCTGGAGTCAAACGTCATCTCAAGAGGTCAAAAAGTCATATGAGTTTTTGTCAAGTGTCATTTCATTACTGCCCATCTATCGTATGATAGGGGACCCAGTGTCGTACGAGTCTTTCTGCCAGTCAAATTCTAAAAGTCAAATCCTGCTAGCAATTGTCATACGAGATTTTCAACTGTCATTTCATAGCAGATCCTCTATCATACGAGTTTTGCAACTATCATTTCATGGCATACCCACTGTCGTACAAGTCTGCAGAGTGTCGTTTGGGAAAATTTTTGAAAGTTGTCAGAAAATTGTCAGAATTGCTAGATATTTAGCTTTTTCAGCCTATTTCCAAAATCTGTCGATCAAATCACTGTGTTAGGAACAAAGCAGTAGCTATTGAGAATCCAATCATTATCCCAAAGTGGTCTTTTGAATCTGATCCAATCTTCTATTTAATCAATTTGAGTCCTTTTCATCTTGTGTCAAAACCTTGTCATAACTATCAATCTTCAATCAATCATCAAAATGACTAAGTGTTATGATATCTTGTCCGCTATCTTTTGAGAACCTACCCATACATCTAGGGCATAGTATCCTTCACCCATGTCTGATTGAATCTTCAAATCAATCAAACCTTGACAAGGTTGTGTCATCTGATCATCTTGATTCAATTCATTCTTCGGTTATCTAGATCTTATTCTTTTGTTTCACTCAAAGTTGATGGTGGAAACTAGAGCTTCCTCCCATAAGAAATCTAGAGAAGCATCCTAGACCTTACCTATAACCGCTACCAAGGGTCCAACTCTTGAGCAACTCATCAATTCTGGTCTTTACAAGGATGACGATCTTGGCAACTATCGACTAAAAAATGGTTACATTCCTCCTCCATCAACTCACGAAGGTACCCAACAAACCCCACATCAATCTATTCCAAGGAGTCCACAAACTCCTACCATGTCTCAAGCAGGGACAAACTTTGGCTCTCAAAGAACTCAATCTCAACATGGTGCAGATCAGGAACCCCCACCTAAAGAAATTGCTCAATATCAAAATGACGATAACTTCAAACGAATGATGAAGCATTTCTTGAAAGAAGATAGAGAAGCATACTTTTTACAATTGGCTCATCAAGGAGCTAAACTTCCTCCCAAATTTAATGTTGAAGATATCATTACACATGAGGAAGAAAATCCACTCATAGCTATGAGGAAATAGATGCATGCTATGCAAGTTGAACTTAACAATCTTAAGAAAGAAAAGGAACCCAAGGAGTTCTCCATGGAAGCTCTATGCCCTTTTCCTTTTGACAAAGACTTGTATATGCCACTATTTCCAAAAAGAGTGGAGATACCAAAGTATGATAAATATGATGGACACTCTGATTCTCAAGATCATGTTAGAGAGTTCTATACACAATCCATGGAGTTCATGCATGAACCAACCTATCTGATGCGTCTCTTCCCTCGATCTCTAGGGGGGCAGCCATCCATTGGCTCTCTAGACTGCCTTCTACTATCAAAACTTTTGAGGAGTTGATCAAATTGTTTTATCAGCAATACTCCTACAATATTCAACATCCAATCACCACGATTGATATCTGTAATCTCAAGCAATATCCAGGGGAACCATTCCTAACATTTCTCAAGAGATGGAGGAAGAAGTTCTCTCTATATGCCGGACCTAATCTAGAAATAGAAAAATTGGAAATCTTCATCAATAACCTTGTTCCAGAAATCAATTATCCTCTACAAATGCAAGATCATACATTTTTTGATAAGATGGTGGATAATGCTATCAAAATCAAAAAATTGCTTGTGAAAAAAGGAGAAATCACACTTCAAAAAGACAAGTATGAATCAGGATCCAGTTCTAAAGACAAGAACAAAAATTGGAACAAGAACAAAGGCATCATCATAGATGGTATTGTTGACACTATCCATGCCCCATCAAAGGCACGAGCCTATAATCTCACTCTTGGCACCCAAGCCATTAAAGCTTTAGAACAAAAGTTTTCTGAACCATCTCAAAAGAAGCTAGAATACAAAAGATGGGATAATAAATGAAAGTTCACTCCTCTTGGAGAATCTTTGGAATCCGCTATGAGAACTCTACTAGCTAATAACATCATCTCTTTGCCGCTAATCTAACCACTTGATTATGAGCCTAAGCCAAAATGGTGGAGAGAAAATGAATTTTGTGATTTCCATCGAGGTAAAGGTCACAAAACTAATAACTGCTTCTGATTGAAACATACCATTCAAGATCTGATTGATAATGGAGACATCACAGTTGACAATCCTAAGAGAAATAATGATCATACAAAATTTACAGAACCATTTCTGAAACATGGCCAAGCAGTTTCAACTTCTCAGCCTAATATGGGGGCAAAAGTCAACTATGCCTACCTTGGAAATAATGCTGTCATCAATATGGTTGAACCCTGTCTCTCAGAGCATTGCAATGTCATCACAATAGTAAGAAGAGATAGACAAAATCAATCCACCAACGCAGTTACTTGATCACAAGCCCAAGCACATCTAAAAGGACAAATCCCAGATTCATCAAATGTCCCTAAGGTGCCCTTCAATCTTTCATTTGCTTCTAAACAGAAGGCTGCTTCCAAATCTTCCAATTCTAAAGATACAAGGCCTACATCTTATAGCATTGTTCAACAACTCTAGCACACTAATGCCAAAATCTCCATGTTTGAGTTGCTTCAAATTTCTCCAGCTCACAGAGCCATTCTGGACAAAGCTTTGCTCGGTTCCAATGTTCCTGATGACCTTGATTTAGATAGGTTCTAGACTATGGTTGGACATCTTACATCTCTGCAATATATCTCCTTTTCAGAGGAAGATGACAACTCCTTGAGTCACCCACATAATCAGCCTTTGCATATAGAAGTCTTCATCTAGAACCATAGGGTCAAAAGTGTGTTGATAGATGGGGGTACTGGTCTAAATATTTGTTCTTATAGCTTGATCACACAATTGGGATTTTCAAAATTGGCTATTGATCCTAGAAAGAAAATAACTATCAAAGCCTATGATGAACAAGAAAGATCTTCTAAAGGCACCATTGTCTTACCCATCTGAGTGGGTCCAGTTATCAAAGATAACATCTGTCAAGTGCTTGATCTACCTTTGGCCTACAACATCCTCCTAGGGAGACCATGGATACATGAAATGCAAACTATTCCTTCTACATACCATCAATGTTTGAAGTTTCCTTATGAAGGAGTAGAGGTTACTATCCCCGCAGATCTGAATACAACTTGCAACACCTTGAAGGAAAGTGTAGATAAGCTTGTACCTAATAATAGAGAATCTTCCATTGAACCAACTAAAGAAGCATCCACATCTAAAATGGAAGATCTTGCAAAAGAGGTCAATATCAAAGAAAATAGTATGGGAGAATATACTATCAAGCCAGTCTTATCTTTGACATCTCTCCCTATCTCGCCTAAGTCTTATGGGCCTCTTGAAGCATATAAAAAGAATTTTGTAGCAGAACAAGTATCCAAGCAAGAGTTTGAAGAGGATGAAGCTGTGCTATCATGGCTATACAAAGACGAACCTGAATCTCAAGTTGTTGACTCCACAGTATCCAAACTCCCTTCTAAGTCATATGGTCTAGGAGATAAATTGATAGCTAAGATAGGATATCCAAGTCAAGGACCTCTAGGAGTTAGAGGGAAAGGTCTTGTGGCACCTCTCCCCCATATTGGTAGAGAAAATAAGAATACTGTTGGCCTAGGATTTAAGAAGAAACCCTATCACCTCAAAGGTAATTGCTCTCATGTCATAGAGTAGATCACACTAGGAGAACCTCTTCTTACAAAATAAGAATCAGAACCATTAGATAGTGATTCAAATAGCTCAGAACTCATCCCCTATGAAAAATTGCCTAAAGAGATCAAAGACCTTCTTGATGATAAAGATGATCCAATCAAAAGAATTAATGTAGTAGAAACATAAGAACCTATTATCAATCAAGAGATAGTTGCAACACAAGAACCAGCTAATCTTGAAAACAATCAAGAAGTGGGAAGTGGTAGTGATTTTGAGACAGATTCCCATGAGTATGAATTCAAATCAGAATCTGAGGGTAACCCTTCTTGGGGTATTCACCCTGACTTTACTCATGTTCTAAGATTTCCTAGGGATCCTGAATCGGAAGCTGAATCAAATGACTACAAATGGGGAGCCATTCTCGAACCAGATGAAGATGAGCTTATTACAGAGAAACATGTTGAAGTTATTCACCAATATGCACCTAATCCCAATGTAAGTCTAGAGCGAAATGATGAACCTATCGAGTTTGATCCACCTATGGCTGAATTGGACTCCCATGATGACATTAAGCCTATTCACGAATTGAATGTCATAAGTTGTAATATCACCTTTGAACTCAAGTGTTAGGTTAGGACCAATGATGATAGATCCATATTCGTAAACACTATCTCCCAATCTTTCTCTACTTTGACTATCAAATATCCAGAACTTATTGATCAAACCTCCATAAATCTGAGCCATGGTATTTATACCTTCCCGAATGAATATGCCCTTGCTTGCTACCTCAATGCAGTTGAGCCTATGAGGACTTCCATTAGTGAACCAAGCGTTAGCATGATGGAGTTAGACATCAAGTATCTTAGTCAGAAAAATAAGAATAAAAATAAAAAGAAAAAGAGTTCTGAGGGTGAAAACCACTTTGTGGCAGTCTCAGAACCTACAAAAGTAAAAATAAAAGATGTATCCAAAGGTGAAAACCTCTTTGAGGTGCCTAAGGATGAGATATTTGATGTCCTTTCAAGTCATTTACAGGACAGATCTCCAGTTCTAATTAAGCCCACTCAATCTATCAATTTGGGTACAACAGAGGAACCACAATTGGTACATGTAGCACAATCATTATCAGAAGAAGAGAAGGAAAAATTTACTACATTCCTAATAGAGAAAAAGATCAACTTTGCATGGAAATACTCAGATATGCTAGGATTGGATCCTAATCTTATAATGCATCATTTATCCATAGCTCCAAATGTCAAACCTGTTAAGAAAAAATTGAGAAAGATGCATCCTCATGTTGCACTCTTGTTAAAAGCTGAATTAGAAAAGCTCCTGAAAGCCAGATTCATCCGAGTTATTGACTATGCAGAGTGGATCTCCAATATTGTACCTATTTCTAAACCAGATGGTTCAATCAGAGTGTGCACAGACTTTAGAGATGTGAATAAAGCATGCCCTAAGGATGATTTTCCACTACCTAACATTGATATGATAGTGGACATGACTACGGGTTTCGAGATGTATTCCTTAATGGATGGTTTCTCTAGATATAATCAAATAAAAATTGCTCCAGAGGATGAAGAGAAAATTGCTTTCACATGTGCATGGGGCACCTTCTGTTGGAATGTCATGCCATTTGGGCTTAAAAATGTTGGTGCTACATATCAAAGAGCCATGACATCTATTTTCCATGACATCATGCATCAAACTATGGAAGATTACATTGATGATACATTAGCAAAATCTATGATTAGAACTAAACTTCTAAAGGACTTGAGCATGATCCTAGACAGAATGGAAAAGTTTAGTCTCCGACTAAATCCTAAGAAGTGTGCTTTTGGTGTCACTTTTGGAAAGCTTTTAGGATACATAGTTTCAAAGAAGGGCATTGAAGTTGATCCAGCTAAAGTAAAGGCTATAATGGAGATGCAACCCCCTAAGAATATCAGTCAGATGAGGACATTGCAAGGAAGAGTTCAATCTATCAGAAGATTCATATCATAGCTAGCGGAGATATCACAGCCTTTTACAAAATCATTACATAAAGGTGTGACCTTTGCATGGAATGAAGAATGTTAGAAAAACTTTGACCATATCAAGAAGTATCTATCAAATCCTCCTATCTTGATGCCTCCTATTCATGGGAAGCCATTGATCTTATATGTCTCTGCAACAGATACATCATTGGGGGCATTGCTAGCACAACATGATGAGAACAAAAAGGAAAGAGCTATATACTATATCAGTAGAACATTGGTTGCATATGAGAAGAACTATTCAATGATTGAGAAAGCTTGTCTAGCTATGATCTTTGCATCACAAAAACTAAGACACTACATGTTAGCTCATACCACACAATTGGTAGCTAAAATTGATCCGCTCAAGTACCTCCTAAGCAAAGCTGCCCTCATAGGTAGATTAGCTAAATGGGTTATGCTCTTAAGTGAATTTGACATTGAATATGTGGGACAAAAAGCTATCAAAGGGCAGGTTATTGCTAATCAATTAGCAGATGCACCTATGATTGATAATACACCAATACAAATGGAATTTCCAGATTCCTCTATCATGACTCTTTCTTCTAGAGAATGGCAATTATTCTTTGATGGCTCCTACACACAAAATGGATCTGGAGCAGGCATATTGTTCATAACTCCTCAAGGATACTCAATCCCAAAAGCATTCAGATTAAAGTTTCCTTGCACAAACAATATTGCAGAATATGAAGCCCTTTTGAATGGAATGAAACTAGCAATTGAGTGGAGGGTGACAGAGCTACACATTCATGGAGACTCTCAACTTGTTATTCATCAAGTCAATGATGTGTACCAAACTAAAGATGAAAAGCTCATTCCTTACAAGAGAATGATGGATGATTTAAAGAAGTATTTCATATCTATCACATTTGAGCAAATTCCTAGAACGGAGAACAAGACTACTGATGTAATGGAAACACTATCTACTTTATTACAGTAGCCTGAACATGAGCTACGCTATGAGTTCTTGGTGGAAGCACTATCTTATCTTGCATATGACTCCCCTAAAACCCACATGATTTGCACTATTGTAGGTCATGATTCATCCAGATACAAAAACCTATTTTCCTATCTCCAAGACCAAATCATTCCTGATACCTTCAACCACCATGAAAAGAGATACCTTATCTGTAATGCCTCCCAATATGTCATCATTGGTCATGATCTGTACAAACAAGGTCTAGATGGTATGCTACTTAGATGTTTAGAACAAGAAGAGTCTCAACGTGCATTAGAGGAAGTCCATGATGGTATTTGTGGGTCACACTCGAATTGTTTAACACTAGCTCAAAAACTTATTAGGGCAGGGTACTATTGGCCTGAAATGGAGAAAGATTCAATCAAGTTTGCTAAAAGTTGTCAAAAGTGCCAAGTGCATGGTAACTTGATTCATGCTCCAAGGAGAGATCTGTTGGCATTAAGCAGAATTGCCACTAGTGACAACACTTATTTGCATTCTGGATGTAAACCGAGCAGACAGTGCAAACTGAGCAGACAGTGCAAACCGAGCAGACAGTGCAAACCGAGCAGACAGTGGAAACCGAGCAAGTTAGTACAAACCGATCAGGATAATGTAAACCGAGTAACATCTTGTCTACCGAGTCACCAATGCTTACCGAGTTCAATACCTACCGAGTGATCAGTATGAACCGTGCCTTCACTTCTACCGAGTGCATGACGATGCTGAGTAATGCAGTGGACGCCGAGTATCAGAAAGTCACCGAGTCAGTTTGAAGGAACCGTGTAACCATATTTGGGCCGACTTAGTAGCACTTATGTTTATTTGTCAAGTCGACTGTGTAATTGTAATTGTAATTAATTGTTTGAGACCTGTATATAAACAATGTTGTAGAAACAAAAGATGTAACATACAAGTAATAAAAAAATTATAAAGCAGAATATATGTGAAAGAGTAAGAAAGGCAGAAACAAGCGAATTGTAGAAGGCTTCAGAAGTTTAAGGTACAGCAAAGACAAATTCATCACAGAAGGTGATCAGTACATCAGCGAATCTCATTCAGCAATCCAGTTGCAAAGCAGAGATCTACTGTTTCATTCTAACAGGTGAATCAGTACTAAATCCTTTAACCGGGTAGACTTAACAGTCTTTGTATAAATCTCTTTACCGAGTGCATACTTCACTGTATGTTTGTAAATCCTTTAACAGGGTGGATTTAGCAATCCTTATTGCTCCTAACAGGGTAGATCATCAGAAGTGATCAAATTGTAAGCCTTAACCGGCCAACTTTATTCTGCAGTATTAAAGCTTTGTGGGTTTCATCCCCACCCCAGTTTTACTTTCTTTTGGAAGGTTTCTGGGTAACCAAATCTATGTGTCATTATTGTGAATGCTTTTAAGTTTCATGCTTTCTGTATGCAAAGGTTAAAAGGTAAATTATATGTTAAAATTGAGAGAAAATTTGGAGTTACTGATTCACCCCTCCCCTCTTAGTAACTTGGTTAATTCCTGAATATTTCCAACAATTGGTATTAGAGCTGCATTGGTTCTCAAGACAAAGCTTAACTAGCCTGAGCAAAGATCCAGGACAATGGAGGTATTCAAACTGAACAAGGTGATTGAAAATGAAAAGCTAGATCTGGAAATGGCCATAGCTAAACTCAAAGAAGCAAAATAACATCTTTCCCAATCCCTAAGGAGAAGGAAGGAACTTGCAAATCAGATGAATGATCAGAATTACATTGAAGAAAAGATTGAAGATCTTCTTCCCTCAAACAACTCAGATGAAGCAAACAATGCTATCAAAGAACTCCTAGAAAAGAATGGGTCTCTGCAGGAAGAAGTGAGAAAATTGAAAAGAGAACAAGAACTACACTCTACAAGATTCTGTGAGATCTTGGAATAGAAAAACAAGTTGAAAGATGAATTAGATGGAAGAAACATTGAAGTCCAAAACAAAACCCTTCAGCTAGAAAATCTAATTGATCAGATCTCTCATACAAATGAAGAAATTCTAAATCTAAGATCAGAAATAGAAAACACAAGAGAAGAACTAAGATCTGAAAAGGAAATCAATCTAAGATTGATGGATGACCTAAACGCTGAAAAACAAATCAATGAAGGAATGCTGAAAAGTCAAGAAGACTTGAATCAGCTATATGAACGAAATCTTCATAGGCAAAAAGGAAAAGCAGGACTTGGATACAAAGAAGAAGGCGAATCCTCTAAGCAAGGTACTAAAAGAAATCAAAAACCTACTTGTAATCATTGTGGTAAAATAGGACATACTTCAAATAAATGTTGGAACAATGAAAAAGCAGAATTCAATGGAAAATGTTATAGCTGCAATCAACCTGGTCACAAAGCAAATGAATGCAGGGAAAAACCTAGATTCAGAGGTAATTGTCACAAGTGCAACAAACAAGGTCACAAGGCATCCGAATGCAGATCCAAGACATTTAATCCAGCAGAACAAATTGTCAAAGCAATGTTTGGATGGGACTACAACACCTGGTGTAGATGTCATTACTGTGGAGAATATGGACACATTGGCATGAATTGCATAAAACATCATCTAAGGAAAAGAGATACTATCGTAAGATGTTTCAAATGCACTAAACTTGGTCACATAGCCAGAAACTGCATGAATGCTAATGAAATTGAAGAAGGAAAGAAGAATGAAGCAACTAAGGTCAGGAAACAGGTGAGACAAAAATGGATTCCTAAAGCTACCGAGCAATCCAGTCCAAGTAATGGAATGGATGGCTCTACCAACTCAGATCAAATTTCCAAGGAAGCACTGGAACTGTACTCTCATAGATCAATCTCAAGCAGTTCCAGAACCGAAATTAAAAGAAAAGTCTAAATCAGCATGCAAGATGCAGTGAGATCACAGGGAGGTCGGTATAGTCTTCACCGAGCAAGGTCGATACCTGTCTTTACCGAGCGAGGTCGGAGCATTATGAATTCTCGAGTTCACCGAGCTGCGAAGTCTTTTCCGAGCAATTAATTCTTAGTGGGTGATAGTCTGTCAGAATTCCTACCCTAATTTGAAATGAGCATTAATGACAGAATTGTAAACAAAAAGAAAGTAATCGAACTCATTCTTCACCGCGAATCTTTAAGCACTTTGAGAGCAAAAAATTTCAAGAGCATCCTGGCAATTTAATACTCTCGCGAAAGGAATTTTCTGTGAGCTACCATGGCATCATCCAGCACTTCAGCGAAGAAAGGATCTGATATGATAGTTCAAGGGGAGTGGAAAGCACCAGATTTTAAGATCATGCCCGCAATTGCAGCAGCCCTAGATCCGAACGGAGCTCAATCTCAGATTCCTCCTAAGGTACTGCTTATCAATGATATCCGTAATCATTTTAACTGTTCAATTCAAGAAATGGGAAACCTAGAACTAGACATTGTGCGTGAGGAACTATGTGTGGATGGTACTTTGAAACCCGAGCACAAACATCTGGAAGATAAGGGTTTAGTCCACATTGCACATCTTCCTCGAAACTTTCGAGATAAATGGGTTAGGTACATTCTTAGCCGAGTACATGATGGCAAGATTTGGCTTGAGCAACCTATTGAGATCACAAAGAAAATGATTCATCAAGTCACTGGTCTTCCCATGTTGAACAAAGCTAAAACTACCAAAACCCTAGGTCGGACGGAACTAGAGAAGAAAACCCTAGCCGAGTGGGATGGTAGAGGCATGAAAGTTAGCAGCATTACCGACGCTGAACTGAAGTTTGGCACACATATCATTGCACACAAGATCTACAGTTCTAGTCGACAGAACAGTGTCTCATGCGAAGCTGTTGACCTAGCATACAAAGTGGTCAAAAATAACTTGACATTTGACCTAGCAGACTTATTGTTGAAACAGTTCAACAAGAACATGGAAAGCATCAAAACTTCCAAAAACAATCCATGTAAGTTTGGATCCTTGTTAGTCTGTTTATTCTTCTATGTTCAGAAATTCTTCCCTTCAAAAGGAAAAGTTGTATGGAGAAAAGATGTGCCAGTACTTTATGAAATTAATGAATACATCGCAGAAATGGGTGAAAACTTTGAAAGCATCATGGATAATTATTTTGAGTCTTTCAAAGAGAAAATGAATGACAGATTCCGGATTCCACAGAAGTTGGTGGAAGATTACAAAGATGACATCTGTTTTATGGTAGATTGTGATAATGTGTATATTCAAGCAGTTAAACTGAGAACTGTATATGTAAAACCTCTTCCTTATGAGGTAAACATTGATGAAACCAAGAACATCATTGAAGCACTTCTAAATCAGCCTGTCAATCTCAAAGCCCCATATTTTGGAACATATGATGAAGCTAAGATGAGAATTGAACTAAGCATAAAGCTTCCACAGGCGGTAAACAAAGGAAAGAAAAGGATAGCTAAAATGAAAATGATAACCGAGGAGAAAGAAGAAATAGGTGAAAAAGAAGAAGAAAAGGATGAGAAAATAGAGGAACCAGAACCTGCAAAGAGGAAAGGAAAAGTTTTTATCACTAAGGCATCTATGCCTCCCACTGCTGTGTTTACAAGGAGAAATACAAGAGGAAAGGCAGACAAGGCAGAAAAGGCAGATAAAGACATAGTATTCAAAAGGCCTCCTCTAACCCTTCAAGAAAAGCTCAAACTCTTCAGAGATGGATCAGGATCTGGAGTAAGTAACATAAAATCCCTGAGATATGAAACCAAATCGGAAGCAGAGCAAAAGGAAATAGAAGATGCTGTTGTTGAGAAGATGGGACAGTGGAAATACTCTCCTGAAGAAATTACCCCACAGGTTCCAGCAGTTCTATTGAATCCGATAAAAATGAGATGGAGCAATGCAAGGCAAACTGTAATAGACATATTTGATCAAAACCTAAGACAGTTGATGCCGAGCCTGAACAATGATGAAGTAAAGAAGGCACTAAAAGAAAATGAAAATAAAATGACATTGAAGTTCAATACTTGTTTGATTTTGATCAACAATATTGAATCGGTTGTGAAGGCTGCAAAAGCCACATGGAAGAACATTTACCACCTTCACCAACCGAGCATTGAAACTATAATAATTAAAGATATTGAAGATGACAGCGATGAGCAAGAAGAAGACACCGAGGTAGATGATACTGTAAGGATAGCAGCAGAAGTCATTGCATCCCTTCCTACCTCTCCAGTGAAAGTCTCTTCATCCAGCCCAGAGACACCTTCAAGCATGGTTGTGACAACTTCTACATTTGTCCAATCATCCCTAGCAACATCAGAGGCAGCTACCATTTCTTCTACCGAGCTGCAGTCTCCTGTACCAGTAAGTTTTCCAGCTTTTGAATCTTCAAGTATTTTAAGTTCTCCAGTAGAAAGTATACCAGTGTCAATAGCCAGCCCTACTTTATCTACTGTCACTACTACAAAAGTATTAAGTACAGATAAGCCTAAGGCTCTACCGAGTATAAAATTTTTGGGTAAAAATATAGTTGAGGATATAGACCTAGACGAAGAGATAGAGATTCCTACACTAGATTTTGCAAATCTCTCAGCAGACCAGATGCAGAATATAGGTGAGATCCTCCAAAGGAAAGCAAAATAAAAGAAGCTTAAGGAGGAGAGAGACAAGGAGTATCAAATCATCAAGGATGCTAAGGACATTTTGTCTGATGCATTAGGCATTAAAGTAGACTCCTCCCAGCATGTTTTGTTACAATTGGCAGAAGCAGTTGAGAAATACAATGAGGACTCATCCGGGACAGAAAAGTTAGTTGAAAGAGCCGAGAAGAGATTCAACAATAAAGTGCTTGAGCACATTGCTCAGCACATAGCTATTAACCAAGTGGAATTGTCTTCAGTTTTGTCTAACACAGAGTCTATTTATTCGAATGCTACCTCTCTTTTGGCCAGACTATGCAATTTTGCCGAGTTCACAAAGGATGTCAAAGATAAAATGAATAAAATGGATGAGGATATGAAGATTAGCATACAGAAGCTGCAACTTGAACCAAGTTCAAGCTCTGCTCATCACATGAAAATTTCACATCTATCCAATATGCAGTCTGATCTATTGAAAGAAGACTCAAGGATCCGGTCCACACTGCTAGACATCCAACACATGATCCTTCCCATCATGAATACAATGCACAAGCACATTGAACATTCCAGAACATTGATTCATGACAATCAGTTCTCCATAGCAGATCACATGATTGAACTCTCTGCAGAAGTCCAAATTGCTATACAAACATGTAAGATTCTGCAAGAAAGTTGGGACAGAACCCTGGCACTAATAATGAAGGTACATTCTGATTTCTTATCAAATTTTGGATTCTCTCTGTAAATAACTTGTATATGCACCTTTGGCATTATCGTCAAAAAGGGGGAGATATGTATAGAAGGAGAGATATGTATACTGTATAGATTTGTATAAGAAACAGTTAGCACATTGAAAGGGGGAGACAATGTATAAAGCCCTATAACAAAGACAAATTTTGAAAAATCAAAATAAAACTCAGCATGATTCGTGTATATAAATTTTGGCCAATAAGTGTTTTTGTCACTAATGCCAAAAGGGGAGATTGTTGGCATTAAGCAGAATTGCCACTAGTGACAACACTTATTTGCATTTTGGATGTAAACCGAGCAGACAGTGCAAACCGAGCAGACAGTGCAAACCGAGCAGACAGTGTAAACCGAGCAGACAGTGCAAATCGAGCAGACAGTGCAAACCGAGCAGACAGTGCAAACCGAGCAGACAGTGCAAACCGAGCAGACAGTGCAAACCGAGCAGACAGTGGAAACCGAGCAGGTTAGTACAAACCGATCAGGACAATGTAAACTGAGTAACATCTTGTCTACCGAGTCACCAATGCTTACCAAGTTCAATACCTACCGAGTGATTAGTATGAACCGTGCCTTCACTTCTACCGAGTGCATGACGATGCCGAGTAATGCAGTGGACGCCGAGTATCAGAAAGTCACCGAGTCAGTTTGAAGGAACCGTGTAACCATATTTGGGCCGA
The DNA here is from genome assembly GCA_027943335.1 of Chamaecyparis obtusa. Classification (NCBI taxonomy): domain Eukaryota; kingdom Viridiplantae; phylum Streptophyta; class Pinopsida; order Cupressales; family Cupressaceae; genus Chamaecyparis; species Chamaecyparis obtusa. Next base: position 1,830,325 of record BSBK01003610.1, read on the forward strand.
CTTAGTAGCACTTATGTTTATTTGTCAAGCCGACTGTGTAATTGTAATTGTAATTAATTGTTTGAGACCTGTATATAAACAATGTTGTAGAAACAAAAGATGTAACATACAAGTAATAAAAAAATTATAAAGCAGAATATATGTGAAAGAGTAAGAAAGGCAGAAACAAGCGAATTGCAGAAGGCTTCAGAAGTTTAAGGTATAGCAAAGACAAATTCATCACAGAAGGTGATCAGTACATCAGCGAATCTCATTCAGCAATCCAGTTGCAAAGCAGAGATCTACTGTTTCATTCTAACAGGTGAATCAGTACTAAATCCTTTAACCGGGTAGACTTAACAGTCTTTGTATAAATCTCTTTACCGAGTGCATACTTCACTGTATGTTTGTAAATCCTTTAACAGGGTGGATTTAGCAATCCTTATTGCTCCTAACAGGGCAGATCATCAAAAGTGATCAAATTGTAAGCCTTAACCGGCCAACTTTATTCTGCAGTATTAAAGCTTTGTGGGTTTCATCCCCACCCCAGTTTTACTTTCTTTTGGAAGGTTTCTGGGTAACCAAATCTATGTGTCATTATTGTGAATGCTTTTAAGTTTCATGCTTTCTGTATGCAAAGGTTAAAAGGTAAATTATATGTTAAAATTGAAAGAAAATTTGGAGTTACTGATTCACCCCTCCCCTCTCAGTAACTTGGTTAATTCCTGAATATTTCCAACAAGATCTAATTCCCTTCACAACACAATGGCCTTTTCAACAATGGGCTTTTGATCTTATAGGTGCTATCTATCCACACTCTTCTAATGGACATACCAATATATTCACTGCTATAGATTATTTTACAAAATGGGTAGAAGCAGTCCCTTTGACACAAGCAACTGGGAAACAAATATCTATGTTCATATTGAACTATATCATATGCAGATATGGGATACCTCATTCCATAATCATAGATAACGGTGGACAATTCAAGAATAAAGACCTCAATGATCTATGTGCCAAATTCAAGATCACACAACATTGGTCTTCTATCTACTATCCTCAAGGGAATGGACAAGCTAAGGCCTCTAACAAAAATCTATTGAAAATCTTGCACTGAACAGTTAATAAAACAGGAAGAGACTGGCATCTCATGATCAATCCAGCTCTCTAGGCCTACAAAACAAGTATCAGGACACCTACTGGGGCTACACCTTTCACTTTAGTTGATGGGTATGAAGCGGTACTACCTATTGAGGTCGAAATCCCATCACTGAGAATCAAAATGCATGGTCTAGTAACTGATGATGATTACAGAGTGTCTAGGTTGCAAGAACTTGAACTACTAGATGAGCACAGACAAGTAGCATATGATCATCTCAGAGTATATTAGAAGAGAATGTCTAGAGGCTACAACAAGAAAGTTAGATACAGAGAATTTCAGGTTGGTGATCTAGTCTTGAGAGAAAATCCTAAAAATCAATCCCATCAAGAACGCAAGGGGAAGTTTGAACCCAATTGGCTGGGTCCCTTTGTAATCACTACTACTTTTGGCTTTGGTGCCTATCAAATCTCAACGACTGAAGGAGAACAGCTCTGAGAACCAATCAATGTTCTCCATCTGAAAAAATTCTACGCCTAACGCATTTAGTTTATGGTAAATGTCCTGAAAAAATCTTAAAAATTGGAAAAAGTCCTGAAAAAATGAACATCTTGGTGAAAACCTAGCAATGGGTGCCTTGATGATTCACAAAAAAATAAAAAAAAATAAAAAGCACAAAAAAATTGAAAAAATAAAAAATACAAAAAAATGAGAAAAAGAAAAGTGCCTTGGTGAAAACCTGGAAACAAGCGCCTTGGTAGCAAAAATAGAATCTCTGCCAAGATGGTGAAAACTTGGCAAATGGGCGCCACTTGTTTCAAAATGCTCCATCTATCAGCGCAATCTTGGTCTTTCCTAGCTTTCAGTCTTGCTTTAGTTTGTACATATCTCTCGATTTATTTCTGAATTTCCAGTTTTCAATAAGTCGGTCTGTACACCAATCATCTCAAGTGTCTATATCCTATCAATGTTCAACACTTGGGGCCAATCAATGTCAAATCCTATGGTCTCCAGTATATCTTAGACGTATCATATCTGTAATACCCCAAAATTGGCACCTAATCATTTCCATCAATTTTGGTGCATTTCTTCAATTTTCTATGTCATCAAAGTCCTATCTCACTAGACAATTTTCTCTCCTACTTGGCTCTATTTGACTTGATGTCAGTTGCAAAGACCCTAAATTGCAATAATCAAATACTAAATTAATTCCTAAGTCTCTTTGACTTTATTAGCTAAATTATCTTTATGATACATTAATTTAATTATAAAGTCCTATGTGCTTTAAATTAAATTAAATCAAACCACCCCCTTTGGCTAATACACATAAAAAAAATTTAATTAATTGCTTGTTATTTGAATGGACACCTTTTCTTGAATTAATAATTTGAGATATTCGAAAGGTCCTCATGTGGCATTTTCCATTCTTTTAATAAAGTAATTTATGCTTATTTGTCCCAAAAGGGATATGAAGGGTCAGGAGTTTCGAATCAAGAAACTCTTCCTCCTCCTCTTGGCTCTTCTATTTATTTGGGCTCTTTTTCTTCATTAGAGAGAGCAATTTTTGAGAGCATCTACACTATAGGCATTTTTTAGTCTCATTTGATTCATTGTTTTTAAATCTTTTTATTGCATTTATTAGATTAATATCTCATTATTTGTATAATATTTGCATCACATTTTAGACTAAATTTGCTTAAATGTTCTTAGTATTAATCTCATCTTTATTTTCAAGCTCTTAGATAAATTGCACTTCATCTTAGATTAATTTCATCTTGCTCATCTTTATTTGCTTTCAAATCCTCCATTGTTGAATTGGTCTCCCGGCTGTTGGCTCTCGTTTTGAGAGTATTCAAACACCCCATTCACATAGGAGGCAACAGGTCGCCTCACCATGGAATTTGGATTGAGTTCTTCATACTCTCTCCTGAATTCTATCAAGTGAATAATGACCATATTGTGTTGTGCCTGATTTAGAGGTCACATTCAGTCACACACATTTTGGCGCCCACCGTGGGGCAGAAAAGATCAATTTCTAGCCTCATTCTTGATTGGTTTTTCAATTTTAGCATTGGTTCCAAGCCTTGTACGACTAGGTACAGTCTAAAAACCCTATAATATAGTAATGGATGGATAGAATGATGAATCCTCTTTCTCATGTTTTTTGTTTGGTTCATTTTTATAAAGAAATGAATAAGTTATGATCATTTTGGTGAAAGTGGGTATTTGCAGATTTAAGATTCTCTGAATACAGTCAGATTGAAACGTCTGGTACAGACAAATTATGAAGAATCAGGATCTCTAATAATATTCATTGGAAAGATACATAAATTATCTTTCATTTTATTTTGGTTTGAGTCATTTTTATGCAGATTTGTGAAAGTTATGGGCATTTGAGTGAAAACTAGTTTTTAACAATCTGTATTGGAGTTGCAGGCAATGATTTATTCTTAGATAATGATTTATGAATGGGAAAAATAAATGGCTTACATATTTGGAAACTAGATTCATTAATAGTTACTGTGAAATTAGTTTGTTTTCATTTTGATTCTTTTTGAGAAAGATATGATATTTCCTAGGCAGGGTTTGGTGTTTTAAATCTGATTTATGACAAAAAAATTGCAGTCTGAAAAGGTTATTGGTTGAGGAACCAAATGGAATCATAAGACCTTGTAATTTTGGGAAATGGTAGTTCTTGATGTTGGGTAAAAATTTCATTCTTTCTAGAAATTTTAATATGGTGATTTTATGGGTCAAATAAATCAATCTTTAAAGACTGTCTTGAAGACAACAATGTTACATATCTTAGGGTTTGCCATTGATTTGTCTTGATTCTATATTTTTGGATGTGTGCTAAATGCTGGATTGCAGATATTTGGACCTAAGGTGAGTTCTTAAAATCTCTATAACACTTGGTTTGGGTATAAAATTAATCTCTCATGTGTTTGGCTTGAGTGTTACATGCTTTCATTTTTCAATTGATGCTCTTAATGGGAAATGAATGAACATATATTTGCTTTCATACAAGTTTGTGTTTAAGTGAATGCTTGTGTTTAAACATTAAGTAATTCTTGGTTCCAATATCAAAAAAATCTCATTGAGTAATCTAGGGCATGGATTCATTCCTTGTTTACATGAAGAGTTAAATGCACCACTTTGTGGACTCACTTCATGTTTACTTGGAAAGTTAAATATTCCATGATTCAAACCCTCTTGCACTTATGAGTAGTATTGATTAGCAGTCTTAGATTACTTGTGATTGATCTAGATTGCTATCTTGGGTTATTAGACTCACTAATCTGCCGGCCCCTCATTTCTGCCCTGTGGTTGCAATCTCAGCGCCACATTAAAGGGGAGGGGTCTATAGGAAAGAAGCGTTAATTGTTCCACTAGGCAACCCTTTTGTGCTTTTTGGAACTCACTTGTTTTCTAGGGTGTGGACTCACTTTGAGTTTGTGTGAGAAGTTACATGCACCACTTTGTGGACTCCCCTCACATTTACTTGAAGGGTTAAATGCACCACCTTTAGTGCTTTCCAATACTTTTGATAGAGAATTACTTACTTTTTCATTTCTAGAAGGCCTGCTTAGGGATTTCATCACCTCAAGGGATGACCTTAACTCCCGTGTTCCGGTGGAGTATAAATATTAGGAGGTGAATCCAAAGACACCTCTCTTGGGAATGAGTTAGATTTCACTCTTGGCTAAGCCTCAAAGAACTTTATACCTTTGAGAAGTGAAGGAGGAGATTTGGGTTACCATCTCCCCTTGGCTGTGTGATTTTGAATTCTTTTCATCTACAAATTTGGGCCTCACGTACCTTGCGTATATCGAGGACTCCCTTTAGAAAAGCTATGTATAGCCTTGTAGACAGCTTGCTAGGATGTTGTTGTGTTTTAAGTGCCTGCTAAAACATTCTCAAGAACATACACAAGTAGAGTCCTTAGGGAGTAGAAATACTAAGTCACTATTCCTGTTCGTGCACAAGGTTTCTTTGTCCCTTGACCATTACTTGAAGACTGTTTACTTGAACTCCTTGACTGCTGTCTTATGTGCTTGATCAATGACATAAATCTGATCTGCCTTTTTGTCCATGATCTATTTTTCTATTTTCCTGTCGTTTACTGTCAGAAACTAGTTGTCTTGAGTTAGGAATCGATCGATCTTTGCTTTGACTTGTATTGTCTCTCATTAGTCTACCTTATCTTATTGTGCTCTTGTACCTTGCATTGCGATTGTCTTATCTTGGCTATTCTAGCCATCTCTTTTTGACAATTCGTACCAGGTTCATCTTGCATCTTGGCTGTTCTAGCCATTTATCTCCTTTTCGTTATCTTAGAGATAGAGTCTAGCTTTATCCTGAATCTTTGCTCATTACATCTTCATCTATGACTGTCACGACTTGAAGTGGCAAGACTTATCCCGTTCATAATACTAATCAAGATCAAAGTAAACCTCATAATCAAGACATAGGTCATTCCCAATTTGTTATGAAATCTGAACTTTGTGAGAGATCCTCACATTCCTCCTCGTTCCAAGAGTATTACAACCCATTGTTTCAGATACAGTCTAACTTATTATTTCAAGAATATTATAACCCATTGTTTCAAGACCAGCAAGACTCTGAAGGGTCACTTTCTAAAATTGAACCTATTGATTCTTTTGAACCTATCGACTCTTTCACAATCTCTCAAAATACTACCAACAATATGGGAGATCCATTCCCCTTCCCAAGGGTAGATAAATTCAATGCTAGTCATAAGCAATCTCCAAATGACCAAGGTCATGGTCAGTCTCAGAATGATAAGATTTATGATCAATCCCACAATATTCAATATTTGGTCAACATCTAGGACCTTTGCGATTTGAAACAACGACAAGGGGAGCCTCTCCTAACATTTCTCTAGAGATGGAGACAACTATGCATGAAGTATCTGCATGAATTACCCGAGTCTGAAAAGCTTGATATCTTCTTGGACAATCTTGTCCCAAATTTTGGATACCAAGTACGATTACAAGGTCCCCTCACTTTTGACAATATGATTAGGTGGGCTGTGAGGATAGAAGCATTTATGGTCAAGAAGGGAGAATTGACTTTGAACAAAGACAACAAGCAAGGACCTTCTCCCTCAAACAAGGATAAGGATAAGATTATCAACAAAAACATAGATGTTATGAATGATAGGGTTGTTGACAATGTGATGCCAAAACCCTCAAAGTCTATCTTTAATCTTAGCTCTAGCATGCAAATAGTCAATGCCACTAAGAAGGCTACAACAGAAGCTCAACCGCCTTCTAGATTTGCTAGAAACAAATCTTGGATCTCTCACTGTGACATGATCATTGCTCCAGGGAGTGAGGATACTCCTAAACCCAAAACTCCCTTTATCTTGTGAGGCCCTGCACCTCCTTCGTATAACTCCACACAATCTCCAGCTTGTGCGAATGCTATCACTTGATCTCATGTGAAGATTGTTCTCAAAGGTCCCGAACCTTTGACATTCAGACCAAAACTATCTATGGATAAATCCCTCACCAAGGAAAACATCCCCAAAGATCTCAATCTCAACCAGTTTCAATCTATGGTGGGTCATTTGACCTCACCTCATTATTTATCCTTCCCTAAAGAAGATGATCACTTGCTGAGCCACCTGCATAATGCTCTCCTGCACATTGAAGTTATGATAGGCCCCAAGAGTATCCCCAACGTCCTCATTGACAATAGTGCTAGCCAAAATACTTGCTCTACTAAGATGCTTACCCAAGCAACAAATAGCTTTGTTCCTACCAATAAAGAGTCCACTGAGTTCTATGATGCTAAGCTAAAAGAAATAGAAAAGACCTTGAAGATCAAAGATATTGGCATGGGGGAATATCAGTTTGAGTCCATGTTGACACTAACAGCTCTTCATCCATCTCTGCATTCCTATGAAGAACCCTCTGAAGACAGATTTGGTATTGGCTATCAGGCCATGAGCTTGACCAACCTAGCTACAACTTTCATTCATGCAAGGATTCAGATAATGAAGAAACACAGATTCAGCCTATGACATATGAAAGACCTTTGAATGATCAAAATTTTGATTCAGACTACCAGAAAGAGTCTTATCTACCTTCTCAAGTGCTTCAAGAACATGATCTTGGTCCTAACCAAGAGGATTTTATACACTACTAAATAGATTTCTACTACTACAGCTACTACTGAATATGTCACTGCCTCTAATGGCACACATACTGATTGGGAGCAACTGTTGGATGCTTCCCTTATCTTGGGTATGCCTCAAGGTATGCCTATTCTAGATTGTTCCACCACTTCTGCTATTGAACAGACTCCTACTGCTGCCAACTCCAATGTCACATATACTGATTGGGAGCAATTGTTGGATGCTTCCCTCCTCTTGGGTATTCCTCAAGGTATGCCTATTCCAGATTACTCTGCTACTTCTACTATTGAAAAAGATCCTACTGTTAAAGAAACACTTACTATATTAGATGACAACAATGAAGAAAGTATGCCTTCGACTATGTCTCTAGCTGAATGGGACTCCATATCAGATGCTACTATAGAAATACCAGTTGATGCTACGCACTTATATGCTAGTCTTAACAACTCAAAAAGAGGAGAAAGTTATGATCCTCTAGATCAAGCTATTGATGATGATCCTTTCCACCCTCCTATGGAGATCATTCCTATGCCTCCTAGGCCATCTACTCCAAGTTATACTTCTACTGCTCCAACAAATCATGGATATGTAAGATTCCATCCTGTTATAGCTTCACGGAATATTGGTATATCCAGAATTGAAATGGATCCTATTCATGCACTCTTACCACCTGAAAGGGGACCTGACTCTTGGAATAAACCATCTTGGTTAGGCTCACATAATATTCCTCCAAACTTATCTGACTCTTCTAAGATGACTCACAATCGAAAATGCTCTATGGAAGATTACTTTCTTGATCTATATGATGCATCCATGAATGATGAGGATGATACTGATATATTTGCACTTGAGCCCATCCCATCAACTTTTCTTCCCCCTTCATCTCCTAGAAAAGTGGCCCATCCACTTCCATTTCCACCTCTCCACCTAAACCAGTCATATAAGCCTCTTTCATCCACCATTCTTGAGTCTTTTGGAAGTAACTTGGATGTGCAACATAGAAATAAAAATAATGAGAATCCACTTATATCTCAAGGTCACCATGTCCCATCTAATCGACATGTGACTCTGAAGAAAAAGGAAAGCAACATAGGTGTTCAAAAGACTGCAAAGGTCCTCAAAAGGAAGAAGACAATCAAAAGCCAGAAAATAAAATAAAAAATGGATCTCGAAATCCATTCTATAGGTATTGTCATCAAAAGCACCTCAACATAAAGAAGAAAAAAATTCAAAAGCTATGGATTCCAAAGAAAGAAAAAATCAAAATTGTCATTCGAGCTTCCAAAATTCTCATGCTTCCCTCCATTCCATCACCCTTGCCTCTCATACTTTACACTCTTCACTCCATCTTGCCTTTTCCCAAAGTGTGTATCAGTATCTCCTTATTGCTAATGACATGACTAAGGAAAATCTAGAACATACTCTTCCTAAGCATTTAGAGCGTGAGAAATCTGACAAAGAGTTAAGATGTGTCCATAAGGATATTTGTGGGTCTCACTTAAGTGATCTTTCCTTGACTATGGATCTCTTGATAGTTGGACACTACTGGTTGGCTCTCCTGTTACTGCTACAACATCTGGTTCTGATTCTGCAACTTCTCAGCTGGCTACTACTACAAATGACTATGTTTCCAGAGATCACCACTGAAGGAGAGAAACTCAAAGAGCCCATCAACACTCTTCATCTAAAGAAGTTCTATAGCTAACATTCTCTATGTGCTCATGTACATACTTATTGATCCTGAAAAAATCCCCAAAAATTGATATATTGCAAAAAATCCTAAAAATTGCAAAATGTCCTAAAAAAATGATCATCTTAGTGAAAACCTGGCAAACAGGCGCTTTGATGTATCTATTATCCTGGTGAAAACCTGGTAAACAGGCGCCTTGATAATACAAAAAAAATTAGAAAATGTGAAAAATACAAAAAAATGAAATATTAAAAAAAAATACAAAAAAATAAAAAAAAGAGAAAAGTACAAAAAAATTGAAAAAGAAAAAAATGTGCCATTGATGAAAACTTGGTAAACAGGCGTCATGGTAGCAAAAATAGAATCTTTGCCAAGATGGTGAAAACTTGGTAAACAGGCGCCTCTTGTTTCCTAAAGCTGCATCTCATCTCAGCATCACTTGGCTCTTAGTTTCCTGTTTTAGTTTCCTTCCTTTCCTGCTTTAGTTTGTTTCCTGCTTTGGTTTTCTAGCTCATGCTCTTGCCTTCAGTGTCTTTGAGATTTTGCTCGACTCTTCATAGATTGGAACTGGTTCACACTTGGGGGCACCTGCCTGGTCTAGGGGGCATTGTCCTATCACTTTTGAAAACTCTTTTTGAGCCTGCCTCCTGATGCCCTGTTGATGCCTAGCTACTTTTGAGATTTCTCTCCTTGAGAATCTTGTGTATCGGTTGCCAATGGTTTTCCACTATGCCTGCCTACTGATACCTAGCTTTCATTTGATCTCTCTTCTTCGGGATTTCTCCCTTACATCAGTCACCAGTGGTTCTCACTATGTCTTCCTGCTGATGTTTCACTAGTATCTATGAGATTTCTCTCTTTGAGGATCTCTCTCGTATCAGTCACCAGTGGTTCTCATTGTGTTTTCCTGCCGATACTTTGTTAGCTTCCTGATATTTTCTTGAGACTTTGTCTCTTGCGATGGTCACCAGTGATTTTCACTATGTCTGCCTACTGTCGCTATCCTATTGAGACTTCGAATGTTGTTCGCTTCTGATTCAACTTCAATCCGCTTGAACACAAACGTAAACTGAAACTAAAACTCTTTGTGTGTTCCTATGTAGTGTATTAAGCTTTTTTCTTGCTTGTTTGTTTGCTTTATCATTTCCCCTCGAGTGAATCTAAGATGTCTTTCTTGACTGAGAAACACAAAGACTAGGGGCATGATCTTTTCTTTGTTTTCTACTTGCTGGTTTAGTTCCAATGATCTAAGAAATCTACATAAGAGGGGTGTCCATTTGTAAGAGCCTTCATCTCATATTGGATGGCCATGCGTACCTCAACTCCTTTTATATGGACACCTTGGTGAGGTTGGTTCTTCTCCTTGTTTGTTTTGAGTGACTTCTTTTGCTACATTTGGAATTGCTAACGCTCGTCTTGCTAAGTGAACGTAGGGGTCACTGCGAGCACTCTTTGGCAAAAGAAAGATCTCTCACATGTTTGGTGTGTTTGTTCGCAAGAGACATTCAGGTCATTCTAGCAAATGTGCTTTGATGCTTATGTTAACTTGCTAAATTAAAAGGAATAGGTGTTTAGGTCATTCTGGCTTCTTGTGCCTTAATGCTTAGACCTCATTCTGACAAATGTAAGACTTATGTCATATTCATATTCTCATGTTGGGGAGAATTGTATGGCATCTTGTGATTGTCCCGTGCTTAAACAAACTCAATGATGATAAATACGATGAGTCCAACAGCTGAGTCTGGAGGATTGCATTTGTTCATCCTAGGCCTGCATTTAGACTTGCATCTTTCATTCTAGGCTTGCATTTGGAGCACTTTCTTGTTTCTCTCTTGATTGCTTTCTTCTGGATCTGCTCATCAAAGGTTCTCATCTTTTGTCCCAATCTCATCTTGGTTGCATCCTTTTTCAGGATCGAAATCAAAATCTGACATCTCTAAGTGGCTCAAAATCGTGTTTTAAATATTGGACTCCTTCTGGATCGGATGCTTGTGCAGTCAGCCTTCTAGTGTCATCTTCCTGGCAGATCCTCATCTTTGCATCATGTTCTCAAATCTTTTCTTCTTTTCATCAATTCAACCCTTGTCAAAATTTGGTCAACCATGGTCAACTATGGTCAAACTTGGTCAACAAGACCTCTGCTTTGCTCCGATTCACTTCTGCAGCTTCGCGAATCTAGTCTAATTACTTTTGCTCTGCAATCTCTTGTTTTTTATCATCCTTTTGACATGTCATATTTTGATTTCGCTCCCGAGGGGGCAGGATGATTACATCATTTGAATCTTGTTGAATCTATTCTTGAATCAGTCTGATTTGAATCATTAGTCCTCATTGCTAGGGGCATCTTCACGCCTCACATCTTGTCATCTGGAAATCTATCTCTTAGGTATCTGAGAAATCTAACTTGGATCCTTGAGGATCACTCTTCATTTTGGAGATGGTTCTTGAAATCTTTTGGGTATTGGGGCAATCTAACCCTGATTCCTGGGAGTCAATCTTTGTTCTGGAGATGACTCTCGAAATCTCTTTTAGACTGTTATCTGGGCAATCTAACCTGGGTCTTGGAGGATTGAGCTTCGTATTGGGGCAATCTAACCTTGATTTTGGAGACAGTCCTAATCTGCATCTAAATCTCACTCTGGGGCATTGGGGCAATCTAATCCTGATTCCAGTTCTCTTCTAAGACCATTGTCTTTGCAATCTAACTTGGACTACGGAAATTCTCGTCATCTGTCACTTCATACCATTCTTTGAATCAACGCACTGTTTGCACATCAATTCAAAGAGGGGCAAATGTAATACCCCAAAATTGGCACCTAATCATTTCCATCAATTTTGGTGTATTTCTTCAATTTTCTATGTCATCAAAGTACTATCTCACTAGGCAATTTTCTCTCCTACTTGGCTCTATTTGACTTGATGTTAGTTGCAAAGACCCTAAATTGCAATAATCAAATACTAAATTAATTCCTAAGTCTCTTTGACTTTATTAGCTAAATTATCTCTATGATACATTAATTTAATTGTAAAGTCCTATGTGCTTTAAATTAAATTAAATCAAACCACCCCCTTTGGCTAATACACATAAAAAAAGAATTAATTAATTGCTTGTTATTTGAATGGACACCTTTTCTTGAATTAATAATTTGAGATATTCGAAAGGTCCTCATGTGGCATTTTCCATTCTTTTAATAAAGTAATTCATGCTTATTTGTCCCAAAAGGGATATGAAGGGTCAGGAGTTTCGAATCAAGAAACTCTTCCTCCTCCTCTTGGCTCTTCTATTTATTTGGGCTCTTTTTCTTCATTAGAGAGAGCAATTTTTGAGAGCATCTACACTATAGGCATTTTTTAGTCTCATTTGATTCATTATTTTCAAAGCTTTTTATTGCATTTATTAGATTAATATCTCATTATTTGTATAATATTTGCATCACATTTTAGACTAAATTTGCTTAAATGTTCTTAGTATTAATCTCATCTTTATTTTCAAGCTCTTAGATAAATTGAACTTCATCGTAGATTAATTTCATCTTGCTCATCTTTATTTGCTTTCAAATCCTCCATTGTTGAATTGGTCTCCCAGCTATTGGCTCTTGTTCTGAGAGTATTCAAACACCCCATTCACATAGGAGGCAATAGGTCGCCTCACCATGGAATTTGGATTGAGTTCTTCATACTCTCTCCTGAATTCTATCAAGTGAATAATGACCATGTTGTGTTGTGCCTGATTTAGAGGTCACATTCAGTCACACATAATATCCAGTCAGAATCCTTTGAAGCTTCATTTGAGTCAGTCAGTTAGTCTCATCTCCAGACAGGATTTTGCATCTACAACAACGCAATCAAACATCAAACTCAAACTGAAAACAATCTATGTTTTTTACATGCTTTTATCTCCTTGTATGCTTACTGATTCGCATTGAGATTTCTTACATATTATGTCCTTTCGAGCTCTTCGATGATGTCCTTTATAGGATTTAGAGAGTGATGATTGGGGGCATAATCTTTTCTTTGTCTTCTGCTTGTATGTGAAAATATAACAACGTTGGAAATTCTGGATTGAAATGGTGTCTGACTGTAAGAGCCTCTATCTCAAATTGGATGGCCATGCATACCTCGACCATTGATACCCGGAAGATTCAAGGAAGTTTTGATCTAACTATTGTCTTTTTGAGTGATTTTTTTCTCCTCTTGTGAAACACAATTTTACCTAAGGATGTGAACGATAAAGGGTCACTACGAGTAATTCACATTGGATTTAGAATGATCTCTTGACTGCTTGATGTGTTTGTACACAAGGCATATTCAGGTCATCACAACGTTTATGTTTTGATGCTTATACAAATTGCTATATCAAAATGGACATGATATTCAGGTCATCCTGGTGCTTATGCCTTGGTGCTTATATCTAATCCTACATTCCAAAAACACAATCAATATTCATATGTCCATGGTTGCCTAGCCAGTGGGTGTTGTATTGATTCTTGCGCATACAAATTGATATTCATATGTCTATGGTTTCATAGCTAGTGGGCATTGTATTGATTTATTCAGTTACCTAAAAGTTCAATGATGATAACAAATCAACATATGATCAGTGAGTAGGTCCTAGGTCTTAGGTTGCATTTCATTCTGCATTTCATTTTTCATCTTTGCATGATCTCACAATGATTAAATGAACTTCAATGCTTAAATGATTCTTCAAATCGCATCTTCAAATCTAACAAGAGCTGAATCTCACAATGAAGGTTCCTCCAATGAAACAATAAGTAGAATCCTTTTTTGGGATCAAAATCAAAATTTGAGATTGTTCATATTATTAACTACTTTCATAATCGACCTTCATTCATCAAAGAAATCCAAAATTCAACTTAACTGATTATCTTACATCAAACTATAAAAATTTCAACTTAGTTAACCATGGTCAACTCATGGTTTCACCTAGTCAAACTTGGTCTTTTGGACCTCCAAATGATGCAGAATGCATTTTCAAACATGTTTAACCATTTTTCCAATCAATTAGCATGCTTCTAAACTATAACGCTGACTTTTCTTGTCAGATTTCAATTTTCATCTTGAAGTGGGCATGGTATTACATATCATTCAAAGTCTGTAATCTAAAGCTGAAATCATATCTTTCATCAGTAATCAAGACAACAACCACGTCTAGTTGCTAAATCATCAAAAGTCCTCATCGCTCAGGGAAAATCTATCATCACTTGGGGCATATGAGATTCATCGATCCATATCAATTTGGTATTCTCTTAATCTTGTAATTTATATTAGCTTTTCGCAACTATCGATTCATTAGTATTATTTCCTTGGTTCTTCAGTAACTGAAGGGTTCAGATGTGATACCTACGTGGTTCTTCTAAGACAATCAAGTCTGGAACCGATCACTCACTTCTTTGCAATCATAAGGTTCAGAATCAGGTGTTTTGACACTTTTGTTTCATTGGTTCATCCCTGTTATAGTTAACATTATCTTTGGTCATTCAAGACCTATCATCTTCATATCAAATATTTCAATCAGCTTCTGTCTCATATCAATTATCAATTTTGAATCAGTTTCATATCTTTATCAAACACAGACTGTCTTTGAACCACTGCACTTCGCACATCAATTCAAAGAGGGGCAAAATGTAATACCCCAAAAATGGGCTATAGGTTCATTAAACCTCCTACATCATCAAATTGGACAAAATCGACATCAAAGTCCTAACCTGAGGCACATCGGCACATCATCGAATCCTAATTGATTATCTCAAATTCTGCATCGGGGAATATTCCTAGTAATATTCCTAATTATCCTAATTATCTTTGATTTAATGATTATTTGGCGATAAATCCAATTTATCCTAAAGTTTGATTAATTAAATATTCTCAATATTTAATTAATTAGATTTAATACTGCCACTTAATTATTTAATTGAAGTTAATTCTATTTATTCCTATGTATTATTATTTAAATTTGATGATAAATCAAAATTCCTATCATTAATTAATTAAATTCTTATTTAATTAATTAAAGCAAGTTGTCATATTTGATGATATTATTTTTGAATAAAAGTTTGATTAAATGATTGATTAACCCTTAAATCAATTGTTTTATTTTTTAAAATCAATTAAGTTGGAAATAAATCACTTTATTATTAAATTAATTCATATTAAAACATGCACAATCAAGAAAAGCAGACAACTATCAATTATCAATTAAAGCTAAACTCTATTTTGAGTTAAACTTTGCTTTTGCATGTTTTTGTGAGTTAATTATTCTTTATTTTCAGATAACTCAAAAATCAAGTTGAGTTTATTTGAGTGATTTATGGCTTTTATCCATGCACCTCCAAAGCCTTGGATTTCTATAAATTAAGGCTTTAGCTCATCTCAAATCATCTCATAATTTTGCGAGCTTACTCTACCAAAGTCGTCTACAAATTGCACAACTATTTTGAAGAATTAAAATTTGGAGAATCAAAGCTTATTGTGAATCAAGGCTATTGTGAGATCAACTTGGTTTTTACATTCATTTAGATTCTTTGTCATATCATTGTTGGATCAATTTCATATCAATTTATTCTAGAGTAGATTCATATTAGTTTTTGTCATATTATTGCATAGAAAAAAAAGAAGAAGAAAGGTTAATTGCATTTATTCCATATCCATCTTTTGCATTCAAATCCTTCATTTAGGTGTTGTCAAGGTCACTGATCTCGATAATAATTTGAGAACATCATACTTGCACCTATTAGAAGGTAGTAAATCACTTGGTTAGTTTAGTTTCAATTATTGCATGATTTCAATTTTTGCTAACCTCTAATGTTTTACTGAAGTGTTGTGTCTACAGATCAAGTACAATTTTCACACACAAACCCAGCAACCAATAAGAATTGAGCATGTCAGTGCCAGGTAGCACATCAGACCCATGACATTCCAAATCCTTCATCGGATGATTGTTGTTATACCGCAACTTTAACTCTCGAGCACTTTTCCTCAGCCGTATAACGAGAACCGTAGATCTTCATCAGATCTTAACCTACCTCATAAGCCAAAGACCATGGGCCTACTGACAAACTGCCACATCATAATCCAACTGGCCAATGAAATGCAAGCACGTCACTGGGAAAGGACCCACCTAACAGAGCCTAGAGATAAAGTAAGATCAATGGTTGGTGTATGATCGCATGGGCTTGGAATATTTCATGCGATCATATGACAACCATAGATCTTCAAGAAAGATAACACGTTGGGCCCCCTCTGACATGGCACCACATCACCAACCTTTGACCAATCAGAAGCTTGTACATCAGTATGACCTGGCATCAGACCCACTAACAACTAAACTCTGCAGACAGTGAAGATCGATGGCCATCACATGATCACAAGGAATATTCTTGGCCTATGTGATCATGTGACAGTCGTTAGATCTAGATTCCTAACTTTAGCCGCTAAGCTGAGACTGCCAACCAAAATGCAACCGCTCGCTAGATCGCTAAGTGTTAAGGACTAAGCTGCTAGTAATAAGAGATTCCATGAACATAGTTGCTTAGTCACTGGATGTTAAAGACTTGACTGCCAGGAATAGAACTTGCGACCAGAGGATTTTAAAACACACATGGGAAATGGAGACCTTTAGTGACTGAAAAAGGTAACGACAAATTAGAACAAGCTTAGTGTTTTTTAGGGTTTTAAGGGTCCAACAGCTACTTTTTCAAATTCAAACTTGTAGACCAGGGAGTCGGATGGTTGTAGGGGCTAGAAGAAAAGGCAGAAGGCCATGAAGTTTTTTTGAGGTGCTCGGCAGGGTTAAAATGCAGACTAGGGATTAAATTCAGCCTATGACCAAATTAAATAGATATGAAATTTTGGGCAACATTTTGGAGACTTCTGCTGGATGTCAGCCTGCTAGACATTGATCAGTGGCCTTGAGAAATCCATTGGGCATAGGAGTCATCACTTGAACACAGAACCCTTCCCTGGCAGAGAGGAAGACCTGGAACCAGAGGGACAAAAATGTGCATGGGTACTTCTTGGAAAATAGGGAAAACTAACTAGAAAATAGGGACAGAAAGCAAGAAAACTATCCTAACCTAAATTAACCAGTACAGAAAACTGGTCAAACAAAGCCATTCACTAGTAGGCTGAAATAACTACCCTTCCTCATTAGGATATTTTACATTGAGTGCATAAGAATAGCTACAAGGATCTGAGGCATATAAAGATTTATCAAATAATGGTGAACTACCTCTGCAAGGATGAGATCAAGTTTACTCACCTCAAATTGATCATGTGGAGATGTCTCAGTAAACTCCTTTTGGACCAGGTATCTGATAGGGCAACCTCTTGAAAGTCTGAAGGCAGGACTTTCCTTGATGGCTTCTTTTTTTATCTTCATGGTTGCCCTTTATTATGGATAGCCATGTCAGCTCATCCTCCATGGACAGGGAACTATCATCCTCTTCATTTAAGCATGCAAAGAACTCATCAAAGTTATCAATATCCTAAAGATCTGGAACTAGTTCCAACCCTTGCTCATGTAGTAGCCCCTCAGAAAGAGAGCAATCCAAAACTAGGGCTCCTTCTATGGGCATACAACTTTGAGTCTCCACTCCAAGGAGTAGGGATTCATCATTCAATTTGCTACAAAAGACCTCTATGATGTCAGAAAAATCATACTCTTCAAGGCTCTTGTTTATACTCCTTTTTTGGAAAAAATCCTCCATAACTTTATCATCTTGGTCAACAAAACAAGGCAGATCATTTAACAAGGACAAGGCATCCTCCTCTATATGAACCTCTTGTTGATGATGAACCTTTTGTTCTAATTGACCTTCATCCATAGGTAATGGCATGGTTTCTTCTTCATCATAAAAAAAGAGGGGGAGCTCATCAAACAATCCAACCAAGAGCTCAGACTGAGCATCAAACTCCATTTCTTCACCCTGCTGGCTCACTTTATCACAGTCATCACTCAACACTAATACTTTAGACCTCATCTCCTCTTCATCACATGAAAGCTCATTTACCATAGGTCCTTGCTCAGATACTAGACTAGCATCTTTGAAAAGACTTGGCATCTGACAATCATAAGGCAGAGTCCATTGGGGTATCCACAACACTTCATCATCTTGAGAGACCAGAGGGGCCTCTTGAGATGAACAACTTCCTTGTACAGACTGCTCTTGCAGAGTGGTAGACTGAATCTCAAGTAAAGGCTCTTGGAAAATTTTTTTTGCCTTAAAACTTGGGATGTGAAATTGAGGGGGCTAAGGGGAAGACATAGAAGGCATAGACAAATGGGCCTTCTAGCTTGGGATCTTAGGTTTAGGAGCCTCTTGTTTAGCAATTTGTGATCTTAGCCTTACTGACTCAACATCAGCTCGACGATTGATCTCTTCTTGAAATTTTTTTATTTGTTGCTCATCAACAAAAGTCCCTACCACTTGGTAGGGAACTGGACCCTGTTCATAACTTTGAGCCTCCATCTCCTGTTGCTCTCTGATCTTAGACACTTGCTTAATCAAATCAAGTAGTAGATTCTTTGTCTTTTCCTACTCTTTCATCAAGTTTGAGCTATGAATTTGCTACCAATTAAGTTGAGAAGGGGGGGGGGGGTGGGTGGTAAGCATGATGAGGTAGTTGGCCTTGCATTTTTTGTTGTACCATTTGTGCCCATGATCCCTCTTGTTGGAGGGCCCACTCATTATCTTGTACAAGGGCATAATCATTTGGGGCATGTTGGATATATTGATGGCCTTGTATAGTATGAAAGCTTGGGGTAAAAGCATGCCTTAGATGGATTTGATAAGGCTGATAACTAGCCCATTGAGCATTATTCTCATAATAGGATGGTGGGTAACCTGAATTTCCATGATAACTTGACATGTCTACTCATGCAATTAGCTCGAATTTGAATATGAAAGATTTGAAACATATCGGCACTTGATCTTTGAAACCAGCAGACCATCCAGAGTTGCTAGATATGCAGCACAATGACCTCTTCTAGGTCTATAGGATGCTATCAACATATCAGAGATAGCATACTTTGAACATGAATCTAAACTTTAGTCCCATCAGGCGTGCCAGAATTGTTACGCCCAAGGTGGGGTGTCTTCTGAATTTGAATCTAATCTTAGTACCACCTTTGAACATAAATCTGAATTGGGTCCCACCGGGCGTGCCATAATTGTTACTCACTAAATTGGGGTGTCTTCTAAATTTGAATCTGATCTTAGTAACACCTTTGAACATAAATCTAAACTGGGTCCCACTGGGCATGCCAGAATTGTTATACACTAAGTTTGCACCCTTGTTTCAAGCTCTCTTGGTCTTGGTAACTTAGTATAACATGAGAATCATCTCCAGGTTGTGGCACCTATGCTAACTGAGATAAGACCTCTAGGTTCTAGGTTGGTTCCTCTGGGATAATCACCTTAATTTGCTTTTTGACATGAAAGTAAACTCTTGAGGGGAAAAGGGATAGAAGGAATGCTTGAAAGGGAAATAACAGAAAGCAAACTATCTACTAGGTGATACACCAAAATGAAATGATAATGATACACTAACTAAATCAGCATGAAAGCTCTTAGATCTAATAGAACACAATCTTTCTAGACAAGCTTGCATAAATATTTCATAGAGGGGTCTAAACAAAAGACACAGACTGTGACCTGCAAGCAGACATTCTCTTTAGCAAAAGGGCACAGGAATGAGACAAAATGATAGGGGGTTGAAGTATACCCACAAACTAAATCAAATCAGATCAAACATAAAAGTACACATATAAGCTGAAAGAAAGAAGGGCCCTGGAACTCCAAGGTTTCTCTAACAAAGCCATTATATTACATTCAATAAGAGAAATACAGACAAGGGAAAGACCAGAGGGTAGAAACAATTACCATGAATAGTCTCTATTGAGTCTAAGATTTCAATGAAAGATCACAAACTATAAAAGTTAGAGGGTTGAAATAATGCCACAGATAACTCCTAGAAAGAGAAAAACTCTTTTTACAAAATGTAAACTTTTAGCTTCAAAAAGCTCCAAAAACAATATATACATCTCCTCTAATTGCACACCGATAGGAGTCAAAACCTAATTAGGGTTACATATGATTTGACATAAAATAATTAAAAACCCTAAAACTATCATGTCTAATCATAAATGTATCTTTGAAAGTATCATGGCCGATCAGATATCTTGTGTGTCTATCTCTGTACTGCATCCTCCTGCGGACAAGCCGCCTTGATTCATCTACCCTCCCTACAATTCAGCCTTGCCATGAATGTTCAAAATCCAATCCTAGTCTTGGTATTTGTATTTTGAAGTACAGAAGGCCATAGGTGGCACCACCCTTTAATGCTTCTTCGATGCAAGAACACCAACATGGTACCCTGAGAAATCATATGTGACGACCATCAGATCTTTCTCAACATTCCCCCAACTGCAACTATCTTGGAACAATCAATTCTGAGCTACCCACAACCTTGCAATCAACCAACAACAAGAAACCAATAAGAAAGACCCCATAAAATATTTAAATTTGAAAATAATGGCTAGCTGGTCTAATTTAAAACATGACCGTCGATCATAGTTTCTCCCGGCAGATGAACGACTCAAATCGACTTAAAAAAAAATAGTCATAAATCCCTTTGAAAATTCAAGCACCAACATCACCAGTTAGAACCAATGAGAAGTGAACACTTCAGCATGACTGACACCTCACCTGACAGAAGAATCTTACTTTGCATCAGACGGTGGGCACATGATCTCATGGGCTCAAAAGATTCCATGAGATCATGCGACGACCGTAGATCTTCATCAACTCTGTGAATCCTCTGACAACCAGACCCACAGACAAGTGTTGACTGTTCTACCCAGCAACCAATAAGAATCAAGCATGTCAGTGTCAGGTAGCACATCGGACCCATGACATTCCAAATCCTTCATCGGACGGTTGTCATTATACCACAGCTTTAACTCTCGAGCACTTTTCCCTAGCGATATAACAAGAACCATAGATCTTCATCAGATCTTAACCCACCTCATAAGCCAAAGACCATGGGCCCACTGACAAACTGCCACATCATAATCCAGCTGGCCAATGAAATGCGAGCATGTCACTAGGGAAGGACCCACCTGACAGAGCTCGGAGATAAAGTAAGATCAATGGTTGGCATATGATCGCATGGGCTTGGAATATTCCATGTGATCATATGACAACCATAGATCTTCAAGAAAGATAACACGCCAGGCCCACTTTGACATGGCACCACATCACTAGCCTTTGACTAATCAGAAGCTTGTACATCAGCATGACCTGGCATCAGACCCACTAACAACCAAAATTTGTAGACAGTGAAGATCGACGGCCATCACATGATTGCAAGGAATATTTTTGGGCTATGTGATGATGCGACAGTCGTTAGATCTAGATTCCTGACTTTAGCCGCTAAGCTAAGACTGCCAACCAAAATGCAACCGCTCACCAGATTGCTAAGTGTTAAGGACTAAACCACTAGGAATAAGAGATTTCATGAACACAGTCACTTAGTCACTAGAAGTTAAAGACTTGACCGCCGGGAATAGGAGAACTTGCAACCAGAGGATTTTAAAATGCACATGGGAAATGGAGACCTTTAGTGGCCGAAAAAGGTAACGAAAAATTAGAACAGGCTTAGAGTTTTTTAGGGTTTTAAGGGTCCAATGGCTACTTTTTCAAATTCAAACTTGCAGACCAGGGAGGCAGATGGTTCCAGGGGCCAGAAGAAAAGGCAGAAGGCCATGAATTTTTTTTGAGGTGCTCAGCAGGGTTAAAATGCAAACCAGGGATTAAATTCAACCTATGACCAAATTGAATAGATATGAAATTTTGGGCAATAGTAAAACTTGCATCTTTCTTTTCATAGCTTAGCTTGCATTGTCATTTCTAGCATAGTTGCATTTTCATTCTCATTCTTGGTTCTTGAGGACATTGGCATTCTTACCCTTGTCTCCTTTGAATCTCCCATTGCATGGTTTACTAGCAAGGTCATAGGCTTAAATAGCTCTAGCTGAGAGCATTCTTAATATCCTTGCACTCCATGCCTAGGGAGCTCTAGGTCAATTTTCAAGGATTCCCATTCATGGATTCCCTTGGAAGCAAAGGCTTAGAAAGTGCACATCTTAGTGTGTACATTTTTGGCACCCACCAGCATTGAAAAGGCTTGTTTAGTAGTGGTGTTTGCATCTCAAAAACTCAGACATTACATGCTTGCACATACTACACAACTGGTTGCCAAAATTGATGCTTTAAAATATCTCTTAAGTAAAGCTATGCTTACTGGATGACTTGCCAAGTGGATGCTGATTCTTTCCGAATTTGACATTCAGTATGTTGAGAGGAAAGCTATTAAAGGGAAAGTGATTGTGGATCAATTGGCTGAGTTTCCCATGACTGATAATGCTCCTCTTCAGATAGATTTCCCAGATGCCTCAATCATGAATATCATAGGGCGTACATGGAAAATGTTTTTTGATGGTTCTCATACATAGAATGGCACTGGTGTTGGAATCCTATTTGTTACCCCTCACAGATACACCATTCCTAAATCATACAAGCTTCTCTTTCCATGCACCAATAACATAGTTGAATATAAAGCCTTGCTGAATGGAGTTAAGCTTGCTCTTGAATGGAGGATTCCTGAGTTGCATATTTTTGGAGTCACCCAACTTGTCATAAACCAAGTAAGTGATGATTACCAGACAAAAGATGACAAGTTGATCCCTTACAAGAAGATGATTAACTCACTCAGGAACTATTTCACATCTGTCATGTTCCAACAAATTCCTAGAGCTCCTTATGCCATGGCTACTTTGGCATCCATTTTGCAACTAGAAGAGCATGAATCACGCTTTGAGTTCCTGGTGGAAGAATTACGCTATCCTACCTACAATTCCCCTGATGACCATGTCATTTACACTATGGTCAGTCATGATTCCTCCTATTACACCACCATCTTTTCCTAGATCCAAGATCAAATTATCCTTGAAAATCTAACGCGCAATGAGAAGTGCCAGCTCATCTGTAATGCCTCACACTTTATCCTTGTCTCTGGTGACTTGTATAGGAAGGGTCTCAATGAAAGTCTCCTTAGGTGTCTAGAAATAGAGGAGTCAGAAAAGGCATTAGCTAAAGTTCACGATGGCAAATGTGGGTCGCACTCTAATGGTCTTGCGCTAGCTTAGAAATTGCTTAGGGTTGGATACTATTGGCCTACTATGCAAGCTGATGCTATTCGATATGCCAAGTCTTGCAAAAAATGTCAACTACATGGGAATCTCATTCATGCTCCTGGACATGAGTTCATTCCCTCTATTACTTATTGGCCATTTCAGCAATGGGCCTTTGACTTGGTAGGCAAGATTTGTCCTAGTTCTTCGAGTGGGCACAAGTTCATCATTACAGCTACTGAATATTTCACCAAATGGGTTGAAGCTGTCCCTCTGTCTACAGCTACTAACAAACATGTTGCCTTGTTTATTTTGAATCACATAATTTGCTGCTATGGTATTCCCTCCTCCATAGTTATGGATAATGGAAGCCAATTTAAGAACAAAGACTTGAAGCACTTATGCAAAAAGTTCAAAATTAAACAACATTGGTCTTCTGTTTACTACCCTCAAGGGAATGGCTAAGTTGAGGCCTCAAACAAAACATTGTTGAAAATTCTCCACAGAACAGTGCACAAATTAGGCAAGGATTGGTATCTGCATATCAATCCTACATTATGGGCTTACAGAACATCTATCCACACTCCTACAGGTGCAACACCTTTTTCCTTAGTCTATGGTTCTGAGGCTGTCTTACTATTAGAGGTTGAAATACCTTCACTAAGAGTCTCTCTTCATGGTTTGATTACTAATGAAGACCAAAGGGCCATGAGAGTGCATGAGCTCACTACTTTGGAAGAACGCCGCAAGGCCACTTTTGATCACATGTGCACTTATCAAAAGAGAATGTCTACTGCTTACAATAAGAAAGTTCATCCTAGAGAGTTCCAAGTAGGTGAACTAGTTCTCAGAGAAAATCCCAAAAATCAACAGAATAGGGAGCATAAAGGCAAGTTTGAGCCAAATTGGTTAGGGCCTTATATTATCACAACAACATTTGGGTCCGGAGCCTATCAGCTATCTACACCTTAGGGAGAAGAGCTTACTAAGCCTATCAATGTTCTACATCTAAAAAAGTTCTATGCCTAAGGTTCTTGAGCTCTTTGTACATATTCTTATTTGATCTTGAAAAGATCTCAAAAAAATTCATATATGATGTTGACAAAATCCTAAAAAGCATAAAAAGTACTGAAAAAAATGAGCATCCTAGTGAAAACCTAGCAATAGGCGCTTTGATGTCTCACCAAAAAAAAATAAAAAAATGCAAAAAATTAAAAAAAAAAAAGAAAAAGTGCCTTGGTGAAAACTTGGAAACAGGTGCCTTGGTAGCAAAATACAAAAAAATTGAAAAAAGTCTTGAAAAAAATCTATCAAGTGGTGAAAACCTAGAAATAGGCACTACTTGAGACCCTTGCACCTATGTCTGTCAGTCTTGCATGGCGCTCTTCTGCTCCACTTTCCGCTTTGCCTCTCCTAGCCTGGAATTGACTCTTGTCTTAGTCTAGGGGGCATACATTGTTCTAGCTTATCTTGGGTCTTTTTGTGCATTCAGGTTTCTTGGGCCTCTTGGTTCCAACGGTGTTTTTCAACACCACCCCAATTGTGTTTTTCAACACTTTCCTAGCGTCGAGTGTTTTCTCAACACTTATCAGATATCCTATCCACAGTCTTGAATGATGCAATATTTCTCACTAGCAGATATGATACTCAAAGTTTGACTCTATGACCTACACACACACACTTAAACACTTGACTTGCTGCAATTTGCTTTACTTCTTTGTGTGCTAACTATGATGATTTATTTGATGAGTGTTCTATCCCTAATAGTTTTTGATGATGCCAAGATAGAAGACTGGGGCATGAGGACATGTTTTTATTTGCTTTCTACCCGTGGGTATTTTTTGTTGATCTTGGTTGTCATGAGCATTTATGCTTGTTCCACTTGACTCTAGGATCTACAAGGTATTATCCTTGACTATTTTTTCCACAAGTGCATGCTTATAGTCATCTTGACTTTCTTGTGTCTTGATGTGAGCATAATCTTGCTATATCAAACTTAGGGAATCTCACTGCACTAGTCATCTTGACTTATATGTCTTTGGTGCCTAGGTGGGATTTCCACATTCTTATCTGATATAGATCATATTCAGATCCACATAGTTATACTAGTGTGTATTTTATGCTCTTGCGGCACTACCAATAATGCTCAATGATGAATATTAGAGTCTAATAGCTTTGTGACCTTGCAAGTAAACCACTTTTCATAATAGCTTGCATTTTTAGGTTCATGTTAGTTAGTTTTGCATCTTGCATATGGAGAGAGCTCTCCCTTCATCTTTTGTGGACCTGTCGGTCAATTGCGTTCACCTTTCACTTCTTCTCGATTATGTCTTTCACTTCTTGTCTTTCATATCACATCATTTTCTCTTCATTTCAGGATCAAAACCAAAATCCGAGTTCACCTTGATCGTCAAAATTGCATTTCACCCTCTTCTGCACAGTTGGCTAACCATTTGAGGCCTGATCCTTCGATCTTTGCTATGGCATCTTCATTTCTTCATCTCCATCTCTCTCACCCTTTTAGTCTTTCATTCATTTAATTCATCTCTCTCTAAGGTCTTGACTGGGGCATATCTTCACTGCTTGATGGTTATCCTATCATCTTTCATCTTTGATTATGATTTATAGTGATTTGATCATGTTGCTCTTGCTTTTTCCTTCCCTCTACCTAATTTCACTTTCAATCCCGAGGGGGTAGACACATCATATCCTATTGGCTATTCTCTAGAGCATATGCTTGACCATTTAATTTTCTTTGATCGATCTATCTTGGCACTTGACATGTTAGTTCTCGTCTTGAGTTCTGATACTGTCCATCTCTTTCCTAAGTGTTTAGTACTATCACTACCAGGCTGACCATGCAAGATTTTCTCTATCTCTGCACTTCATTCTTTGGAGTCAGATCTCTATCTATTGCCTTCTTGGCTAATAATCATCTAAAAATGGTCATCTAGACTATTAGCCCCTTTCTAGCATGATTTGCTAAAATCATCAATTGCTTATTCTTGATCAAATCCTAGTTCTATCATTTATTTGATTTTATTCTATGGGCTAACCATTTTATCCTAAAGTCTTTATTTAATTAAAAGGAATTTCCTCCTCTTTTATTAAATAAAAAGCCTCCACTTTTCCTCTTATCCTAAGTTGCACAAATAAAGCATTATTCCTATTTTATAAAAAGTGGAAAAAACACTTTTTGTCTCATATGGACACAAAATTCAACTCTTATTTTCCCATTAGAAGATACTTGTGCACATGGATTACTCCTCTTTCAAGCTCCACCCTTGATTAAATCTTTTGCCTCTTAATCTCCATGGTCCATTCTTTCTCATTTCTTATAAAAGGAGAGCTCTCTTCTCATTTTAGCATCTATGTTTTGAATACTAACCTTATGCTGCAGGATTGCTTGGAGACTTTGGAGCTTTTTGAAGGCATTCTTGCATTCATCTTCCATTTCTTGCATCATAGTTTCATATTTATGCTTTCATAGGTTAGCTTCATTTCTATGCTCTAGATTAGCTCACATAGATTAATTAGCTTGGATTGTAACACTTGTAGCTTTCTTTTCATATCTTAGCTTGCATTCTCATTTCTATCATAGTCACATTTTCATTCTCATTCTTGGTTATTGAGGACATTGGCATTCTTTCCCTTGTCTCCTTTGAATCTCCCATTGCATGGTTTACTAGCAAGGTCATAGGCTTAAATAGTTCTAGCTAAGAGCATTCTTAATATCCTTGCACTCCATGCCTAGGGAGCTCTAGGTCGATTTTCAAGGATTCCCATTCATGGATTCCCTTGGAAGCAAAGGCTTAGAGAAGTGCACATCTTAGTGTGTACACTAAACATCTAAGTAGTGTACCATCTAGACCTCATTTATACAGATCATTACCAATGATGACATACCAGGATGCATTATAGATAAGGTATTGTTTCTCATGGCAGTTGAAGGTATCGAGAATGATTTGGTCTTGGAGATAGGAGAAAAAGTTTTTGTATCAGGATGAATCATGACCAACAATAGTGCAGATCATATGGGTCTCGGGGGAATCATATGCAGGATAAGATAGTGCTTCCACCAGGAACTCATAGCGTAGCTCATGTTCAGGCTGCTGTAATAAAGTAGATAGCATTGCCATAGCATCAACAACCTTGTTCTCCATTCTAGGAATTTTCTCAAATGTGATAGATATGAAATATTGATTTAGATCATCTACCATTCTCTTGTATGGGATTAGCTTTCCATCTTTTATTTGATACACATCATTGACTTGGTGTATTACAAGTTGTGAGTCTCCATGAATGTGTAGATCTGTCACTCTCCACTCAATTGCTATTTTGATGCCGTTAAGGAGCACATCATATTCAAAAATATTATTTATGCAAGGAAAATTTATTCTAAATACTTTAGGGATTGAGTATCCTTGAGGAGTGATGACCAATATGCCTGCTCCAGATTCATTCTATGTATAGGAGCCGTCAAAGAATAACTTCCATGCTCTAGAAGAAAGATTCATGATAGAGGAATATGAGAATTCCATTTGCATTGGTGTATCATCAAAAAATGGTGTGTCAACCAACTGATCAGTGATTACTTGTCCTTTGATAGCTTTTTTTTCAACACATTCAATGTCAAATTCACTTTAAAGCATCACCCATTTAGCTAATCTACCTGTGAGGACAACTTTGCTTAGTAGGTACTTGAGTGGATCAATCTTAGCTACCAAATGTATGGTATGAGCTAACATGTAATGTCTCAATTTCTATGATGCAAATATCATAGCTAGACAAGCTTTCTCAATCATTGAATAGTTCTTCTCATATGCTACCAATGTTCTACTGATATAGTATATAGCTCTTTCCTTCTTGTTCTCATCATGTTGTGCTAGCAATTCCCCCAGTGATGTATCTGTTGCAGAGACATATAAGATCAATGGCTTTCCTTGAATAGGAGGCATCAAAATAGGAGGATTTGATAGATATTTCTTGATATGATTAAAGTTCTTTTCACATTCCTCATTCCATGCAAAAGTGACACCTTTATGTAATGTTTTTGTAAAAGGATGTGAGATGTCTGCTAGCTGAGATATGAAGTGTCTAATAGATTACACTCTTCCTTGTAAAGTCCTCATTTGACTAATATTCTTGTGAGGTTGCATCTCCATGATAGCTTTAACTTTAGCTCGATCAACTTCAATGCCTTTCTTTGAAACAATGTAACCTAGGAGCTTTCCAGAAGTGACACTAAAAACACACTTCTTAGGGTTCAGTCTGAGACTAAACTTCTCCATTCGATCTAGTATTTTTCTTAAATTATTTAAATGTTCAGATCTTATCATAGATTTTTCTAAGGTATCATCAACATAATCCTCCATAGTTCGATGCATCATGTCATGAAAGATGGATGTCATAGCTCTTTGATATGTAGCACCTGCATTCTTTAAGCCAAAATGGCATGACATTCCAATAGAAGGTACCCCACGCACATGTGAAAAAAGTTTTCTCTTGATCCCCTGGAGCAATTTGTATTTGGTTGTATCTAGAAAAACCATCCATTAAAGAATACATCTCAAAGCCCGCAATCATGTCCACTATCTGTGTGTGAATGATTTACACCTTCATGAAATAACAAGATTTAAAGAGAATTTACACTATTCAAAGCAAACTAATCTAAATAATGCACAAATTAATCTAAATATCTCATGGTTCTCTAAATTGAAGTGGTAAATGAGGCTCTCAGCTGCAAATCCTCACTAGTGACACTCTAATTATGAGAATTGAACTAAGAATGATATGCAAACTAGATCTAATTATCAAATTCTAGCTCTATTTGATAAGAAATCTATAAAATGATCAACAATTGAAGCTAATTATCAATGAAAATTGCTAAGTGAGTGATGTGGATGCAAATTGCAAGAGCTTTGCTGCAATTCAAAGATATGGAGTGGATCCATAATGCCTCAAAATGCCTTCTATTTATAAGATTTTCCCAAGGGTAGGGGGTAGAGTGAGATAACTATGGTTATGCTTGGGTAAGGTCAATTGGCTTTGCTTTGTCCCTAAATTGGGGGACAAACATTTAAATGGTTTCAAAAGGCTGGACCATTTCAACAAAAGTGAGTGATTTGTGTCCATTTTGTCTCCTTTTTTGCTTTGTTGAGGGAAATTATGATTTATTAATTAATTAAAGTAATTAAATTTAGCCATGAAGGGTAAGAGGTTCATTTTGATTTTTGCTTTCAACAACTATGTCATTAATTGAATTTAATCAATTTCTTAGTGTTTTTCCCCTTTTCAAGCTTTATTTAATCATTTAATCATTTAATTGAATTTTCCTTTGATTTGAATTGCCTTTGTTCCATTTATTGATTTTTCATATTATTTTGATGATTTGATTGCACCTTTTGATTGATTTAAGCCTTTGCCAATTTTCCATGTCTACAAATGCCCCTCTTTGGATTGATGTGTGAAGAACACCGATTCAAAGATTCCCTTGGTATGATGAACTGATTCTGGTCCTGGTTCTATGATTCCTTGATACCTCTGATAGTTCTGATTGATGTACTTCCTGATGATGATGATGTACCTCTGATGATGGTGCAGATATGATTATGATGCCTTTGATATGATATGGGTCCTGATTTGATGATAGGTCCTGGGTTCACTGATAAAGGTCTTGGGTTCATTGATTGCTGATATGTTGATAGGTTTGATATGATAGCAGATTTGATATTGATTTTTCTCCTGATATGAAATTGATTTGCCTCCTGATATGATACTGATTTGCCTCCTGATATGAAATTGATATGATATGATAACTTGATATGATACGATATGATATGATACGATATGCCCCACTAATAAATGTTTTTGATGTGATGCCCATTTGATACTCTAATGCCCCCTCAGAAATAAAACATATTAATTCCTTGATTTGAATGATTTTGAGTAGCTAGAATATGTTTTGATTTTTGATACCGTTTGAAAGAAATAAGCAAGTTTTATTCATGCCTCGGCTAATGAAGATGTCATATAATAGGTCCAAAGTGAATTTTTAAGTGTTTTTTAGGACTAATTTCACCTTAAATAGGGTAAAACCCCTCATTTTACTATTCATTTGCACCATTCCCTCTTGAGATTTGAGCTCTGATTTTAGCCCTTTTTACACGATGGTGGTCCCACATCGCGAGCATCGGTTTGAGAGAGCACGTCGGTTCAGTCAGAGAGCGACCGATGGTCCTCCGGTATGTCATTCAAATTTTCCTCATGTTTCGAAAGTTGCATTTATGACCTCATTTAATGCATTTTAAAATTTTGATTCTGCGTTTGTGAAAAGAAATGTCACCTCCGTGCCTTTTAATTATGCCTAAAAATTTTAAATGTCACCTCTGGTAATTGTAATATCACCTTCCTTAGGTTTGCTCACGCATTTAGAAAATCTTTTATCGCCTGCGGAAAATTAAATATCGCTTAGGGTTTTAAGCATTTTAATTGTGTATCGCGTGAAAACCTTGGATAATAAAATGTCACTTGCGGAAAATCTTATACCGTGTCTGTGAAATTAAGTCACGTGAATGAATAAAATCACGCGTATAGAGAATTTGATGTCGCATCTGGTAAAAGAAATGACACCTGAAAGAAAAGTTGCGTAAGTGAAATTTTTTTTTTTTGGTTATTTGAGACTTTTCTAGGATGTCTGATTGCTTGATTGCGTCAACTTGATTGATATCGATTACGTCAATGAATTCAATCGAATGTTCAGTTAGGGTGTTCCCCTTGTTTGATTTCAACAACAAATTAGGACATAGGTAACTATAATATCGAAGAATAAGGTAAATCAATCTTCATCACGAATGATAGGTCATGGATCTAATCGTCCATTCATTTTATGCTCAAATGCTTAGAGACATAAAAACTAGGATCATCCTTCCTTAATGCTTAGAGTTAGGATTGATAGGTCTAATAGGTATATTTTAATTGATGACTATGATTGATTGTTTGATTTCCTGATAGTAAGTTACTCATGTGATTCCATTGTTTTGATTAAACAGGAGGATGTCCCTATTTTGTACCTCTGGACTGTACCACACTGGGTGATGGAGCTTAGGGAGTAGTTGACTGATGCCGAGAGGTGAGTACTTAGACGCTGTGGTTTACTATGTGTATTAGAGCTTCCTCGGTTCCAAATTAACCGAGGTTTGATTACCGTTGTCGCAGAGCGTTGGCACTCTAAGACAAACACATTTTGGCTACCACAGGGTGAGATGACGATTACTCCTGAGGATGTTTATAGATTGCTACGGATCCTGACTCATGGAGAGATAGCATATTATGATGCAGTCTATGATGGGACATATTGTCGATGAGTATTCAGAGATCCGTCTATAGGTGATGATTGCATCTTATGGCCTCAGTTTGCCTCATTTCCTATTTTACCAGTGTTATTAGGTGCTATCATTGGTGGTGTATTATTACCTGATCGACGAGGTCATGGATTTTCAGTGGGATGGGGTAGGATTATCGAGGATTTGCTACATCAGCCTCGATGCTTTGACTGGGGATCCTATGTGCTGGCACAACTTTATCATGATCTTCATGAGGTGGTTTATAGGAGATCAGCTTCATTATCTACTGGGATTCATATTTTGCAGCTGTGGATATGGGAGCACTTACCAGTCAGTCATCCTATATCAGAGTGAGACCGACCTTTAGGATATCCTTTTGCATGGCAGTATACTGGGATGGTGACACAGCATCACTTGGGTCATTTGGAGTATTGGTGACGTCAGATTGATGATATGGATGAGGTCTATTGGAGACCATATGTCGAGGTCAAGGATTGGAGAGAGGATAGCTTGGAGTTACCATATATGTTTGCTCCTCGATGGATGATCGGCAGGATCAACTTTGTTCTTGAGAGATTCTTGGTAGGTAGAGTACTACGACAGTTTGGGCAGATTCAGCCTATGCCTCAGGGATCAGCAGTGTATGCTCGTTCTAGTGCAGAGAGGGCTACTTGGGGACACATGCCTTCATATGATGATGCTATTGAGAAGATATCATTACTTGGTTATATGGACTGGGATATGAGGCTATACATTAGAGATGCTGGGGTTACTCAGGAGTATCTAGCCTGGTTGATGGAGCATCCTATGCCTCAATTTACAGACCCTGCAGAGCCAGTGCCTGGGCAAGATGATGATGGTGATGATGTCGGTGGTGGGAGGAGACGCAGAGGTAGACCATGAGGTAGGGCAGTGATTAGACTCAAAGGATGAGCGATAGATGTATAGATATAGGCACCACCTCCTCCTCCTCATCCTGTAGTAGCATAGAGATAGAGGATAGATCATTAGGATCATGTGAGGGCTGCTAGGCAGGATCCAGTTGCAGGACAGGATACGGGAGTAGGATTACAGTAGGCTACCATGGATGGTCAGGATACAGGTGCATAGAAGATGCCAGTAGCTTTTTCCCATGATCGGGGAAAAGCTCCTATAGATACAGGTGATCCTCAGAGTACCTATGAGGTTGGGGAGAGTTCTAGTACTACCCAGTTGTGAGCAGATGTGGGAGCATTACGGACAGAGGTATCACAAATGTCTTCTATGATTCAGCAGTTAGTATCAAGTTTGGCTCCATTGGTTCCTCTCCTTGTTGCTATGGTTGGTCAGATGCCTCTTCAGCCGCCTCAGTAGCCTCCATCACAGCCTCCTCCACAGCCTCCTCCAGGAACTCCTCCCAGTGGTGATGAGCGTTGAGCTATGAGTGCTCTTGTTGATCATTTGTGTACTGATGTTGAGATACTTGATGTTGTACCATATTCTTGTGACCTTGGTGTCACCTTTCCAGTTGTACTTTGATACTTGTTTGACATTGATGCCCCTGTTGATGGGCGATTATAGGGTTGATTTATGATATCATTGTTATACTTGATGCGTTGAGTTTTTCAGTAGACATGTGATATGAGGACATTTATGATCTTTCCTGCTTTCTTCTTGATGATATGTGAGATTACCTTTAGATGCTGCTATATGTGTTTATCTAATGCATTTGTTTTGGATGGATGTGTCTATGGATGCAACGTATCTTATGTATGATATAGATAGATGGATGCATTGCTTTCTTCATGTATGGATGCAAGTTTTTTTTTTGATATGTTATTTCTCATGTATGCAATCTATATGTATGCACATGTAAATGATTTATTTCCTTCTTTTCCTTGGTAATATATCTATGTAATGATTAATGATATGGAATGAATGCAAAAATTATAATCTCATGTTTTTATTGTAGAAAAGATGATATTGAGGTGATGTTGTCCTTGCTGATTTAACCTTGTTGATGATGTTACGTACCCCCTTTTTGATGCAAAATGAAGCCCTTGAGAAAAAAAAATGCACGTGCAATTAATCTAACATGAGAATGCATTTAACCTTTTATGAATTCAGCTAAGTGTCACTAGCTTTTAGCAAATAAATGCCTTGAGGATATATTTTCATCATTGAGCATTTGGGACCGGAAAGTCAATACAATCACCACTGCCCACTGCCCACTGACATGATGATATGAATATCACTTTTTATTGCTCATATGATAACCTCCATTTTGCTTTCCCATCAGTCTCGTCGATACGACTATCACTGATTACAAACAATCATGAGAGTACGAATACTGATTTTGTCAGATTCTATGTTGCAAGTGGATTTTGTCATTTAGATATGAAGAATCTAAATATCCAAGGTATCCGATTGCGTAAACAAACAAAGGTTAACTCATTGTTTTATAAGATAATCCTCAATGGTTCTTTGATGACCATGTCTTTAGATGAATTCTCATAAGGCAATGAATCTTCCTCCAAATAGTCACTTCATAGTCAAGAAAAATATCATGTCTTCATCATTGCCAATCTAGTCGAAACATCATTGATTAGCTAAAAAGACTTGATACAAATTGAATTAATGTAAGTAAATAGATTTTTAACCAACTTTTCAAAAGAATCTATCTAGGTGTTTTGCATTGTTTTTTGATCTTCAAATAATATTTCCAAGTGTTTTGATCATAGAATGATGTTTGATTTTTAATCCTGAATAATAAGTCAATTTAGGCTCAAGGATTTTGTTGTGGTAGTCAACTTCTTGGTTAGTAAACAATGATATCCATCAAAGGTTTACAAAAATCTGATCTCTCTTCTGAAAATGTTGATCCCTTTCTGCTTATGACTGAATGTTGCTCATTTGAATCCTTCTTGAGGTACCTACTTTCCAATGTGTTTATGCTGCCCCCAAGTGTTTGATGTATCAAGTTTGACAACTTTGGGCAATGCAAAGGATGATGCTACAAAATGTTATTATGACTATGTACAAATGATGAATGCAATGAAGGTTTAGACAAATGGGATGATGAGATGCATTATGTACACATGTGACTAGGAAAGAAATGACTTAAGGGAACCAAAAGTGCTTGTTGCCAAGTTTTCACCTTTGGGTGCTCTCTTTTTTTTTTTTTTTTTGCTACCGAGGCGCCTATTTGCTAGGTTTTCACCAAGGCACTTTTTTCTTTTTCATTTTTTTTTGTATTTTTCATTTTTTTGATTTTTTTGATTTTTCTTTATCACCTTGGTGCCTATTTGCTAGGTTTTCACCAAGAGATAGTTTTTCAAATGTTTTTGCTTTCTTCATGCTCAATTTTCCACTATTTTTGGATTTTTCTTCTTTTCCAATGTTTTTGTATTTTCAAGATCCCTTTTCAACTATGTACAATAATTATGATGCTCTCTCATCTGATACTCTTTATACTCTTTCATCTGCTTTAGGTGTAGAACCTCTTCAAATGAATGCTATTTATGGGTTCTTGTAATTCTTCACCATTACAATCTGATAACTTATATGTTCTAGTTCCAAAGGATGACACTATCACAAATGGGCCTATCCAATTAGCTTCCCACTTTCCTTTCTTTTCCCTTTCAGTTTGATTTTTGGGATTTTCTCTTAGTACCAAGTCTCCTACTTGAAAAGTTCTTGGTTTGATGTATTTGTTGTAATTGCGTGCAATCCTGTTTTGATAAACTCTTAAATGCTCATAAGCTTGAGTCTGGTGTTCCTCTAACAATTCCAATTGTTGTAGTCTGGCAATCCTATAATCCTCATTAGTGATCAATCCTCTTAATGACACTCGTAGAGATGGAATTTCAACTTCTAATGGTAGAACTGCTTCAGTTCCATAGACTAAAGAGAATGGGGTGGCTCCTGTAGGTGTTCTGATACTAGTTCTATAAGCCCATAGTACAGGATTTATTTGCACGTGCCAATCTCTTCCTGATTTATTAACTAATCTTTTTATTATTTTGAGGATATTTTTGTTCATTGTTTCAGCTTGTCCATTGCCTTGTGGATAATAAATGGATGGCAAATGATGTGTAATGTGAAATGTCATGCAAAGTTCATCAATATCCTAATTTTTGAATTGTTTCCCATTATCCATGATAATGGCAT
Organism: Chamaecyparis obtusa; assembly: GCA_027943335.1. Lineage (NCBI taxonomy): Eukaryota > Viridiplantae > Streptophyta > Pinopsida > Cupressales > Cupressaceae > Chamaecyparis > Chamaecyparis obtusa. The sequence continues at coordinate 1,865,965 of BSBK01003610.1, forward strand.
GTGGAATACCATAGCGGCAAATTATGTGGTTCAAAATGAACATTGAAATTTGTTTGCCGGTTGCTATTGTTAATGGAACTGCTTCCACCCATTTGGTGAAGTATTCCATTGCTGTGATGATATACTTGTGTCCATTTGAAGATGGAGGATGTATGATTCCAATCAAGTCAAAACCTCATTGATAAAAAGGCCATGGTGTAATGAATGGGTGTAATTCTTGAGCCGGTGCATGTATCATATTACCATGATATTGACATTTTCTGCATGTCTTCACAAATTGACAAGCATCCTTTTCTAATGTTGTCCAAAAGTACCTTAAACAAAGGATTTTCTTAGCTAGATTAAGACCGCTTGAGTGTGACCCGCAAATGCCTTCATGGACCTCGCGTAAAGCTAACTTAGACTCTTCTTCCTCTAGACATCTAAGTAACATCCCATCAAGACCCTTACGATACAATGTGTCTGAAAGGATTAGGTAACGGGCGGCTTGGCGTATGAAGTTACATTTTTGGGCATGAGTTTGGTCTATGGGGAGTACTTGGTCTTTAAGGTAAGTATAGATGGGTCCATACCAAGGAGAGTCATGTCCATGTAAAAGAGCAACAATTTGGGTGTCAGGAAGGTTGAATGCTAGTTTTACCAACTCTTCCACCAAGAACTCATACTTCTCATTTTGATCTGGTTTTTGTAACAATGAAGCCAAGGTAGCCATGGCATCTACTGCTCTATTCTTTTCTCTTGGAATCTATTCAAATGTGATCAAAGCAAAGTACTTCTTCCATCCATCAATCAAGGTTTTATATTTCATCAATGTTATATCTTTGGTATTGTATTCATTATTAACCTGATTGATTATGAGTTGGGAATCCCCATACACTTGTAATTCTGCAATATTCCATTCCAAAGCCATTTTGATGCCAATGACTAATGCCTCATATTCCGCTATGTTATTGGTGCATGGAAATAAGAGTTTATAGGAATTTGGAATAGTGTACCCTTGAGGGGTAACCAATAATATACCTGCTCCAGAACCTCCTTGTGTGTAAGATCCATCAAAATATAATTTCCATGTCTTTGCTTCTATGTTGACAATTTCTGCATCTGGAAATTCAATTTGCATGGTTTGTGTAGACTCCATTGGGTTATCTGCTAAGTGATCTGCTATCACTTGTCCTTTAATTGCTCTTCTATCAACATATTCAATGTCGAATTCACTTAGGATCATGACCCATTTTTCTATTCTACCTGTTAAGGCAGTTTTACTTAGCAATTATTTGAGAGGATCAATCTTGGCAATTAATTTGATCTTATGCATCAACATATAATGTCTTAGTTTTTGAGATGCAAAAACCACTGCTAGACATGCTCTTTCAATGAATGAATAATTTAGTTCATATTTTATTAAGGTTCTACTAAGATAGTAGATTGCCCTTTCTTTTCCTTGCTCATCTTCTTGTGCCAACAATATGCCTAGAGACCTTTCTGTGGCTGATATATATAACAACAGTTCTTTACCCTTGATAGGTGACATAAGAATAGGTGGGTTTATCAAATAAGTCTTCAAAATAGTGAAGGCCTTATCACATTCTTCATCCCACATAAATTTAGTGTCCTTGTGTAGCAATCTGGTGAAGGAGTGACACTTTTCTGCTAATTGAGAGATAAATCTCCTTATTGATTGAATCTTTCCTTGTAGTGACCTCATTTGGCTAATATTTCTTGGAATCTCCATTTTTAGAATGGCTTTTACTTTTTCAGGATCAACTTCAATGCCTTTTGCTGACACTATATAACCCAATAACTTGCCGGATTGGACACCAAATGCACACTTCTTTGGGTTTAATCTAACTTTGAATTGTTCTAACCAAATGAATATTTTTCTTAGGATTTGTAAATGCTCTTCTCTATTGTGGGACTTTGCTAGAATGTCATCCACATAATCTTCTAAGAAAGTGTGCATCATGTCGTGGAAAATAGTTGTCATGGCCCTTTGATATGTAGCTCCAACATTTTTTAAACCGAAGGGCATGACATTCCAACAAAAAGTACCCCAAGGGCAAGTAAATGCTATCTTTTCTTGGTCTTCAGGAGCAATCTTTATTTGGTTATAGCCACTAAATCCATCCATTAATGAGTACATTGCGTGACCTGCTGTCAGATCCACTATAGTATCAATGCTTGGCAATGGGAAGTCATCTTTGGGACATGCAAGGTTTAAATCTTTGAAATCCATACACACACAGATAGATTTATCATGCTTAGTAACCAGCACAATGTTAGAGATCCAATCAGCATATGCTATTGTTCTTATGAACCCCACCTTTAACCATTTTTCCAATTCTGCCTTGACTAGGAGAGCCACATGTGGGTGCATTTTCCTTAGTTTTTGCTTCACAGGTTTAACTCCGGGTCTAACATTCAGATGATGCATTATGAAATCAGGATCTAGTTCGGGCATATCAGCATATGACCATGCAAAATTTACTTGTTGTTCTTGGAAGAATTTGATAAAGTCCTCTCTTTCAAGAGATGTAAGTGATGCAGCCAAGTGTACAACCTTTGGCTCTAGTTCTGTACCAATGTTAACTTTTTCTGTTGGTTCTATAAGAATAGATGACCATTCTTCTTCATGTTCAGGCAAAGTGTCCAATCTCTCTTCTAATGGTGCCACAGTTGGGTTTTCACCAAAAGAAACGTCTTTTATTTTCATTGTTTTTGGTTCTAATGGTGCCACAGTTGGGTTTTCACCAATAGAACTTCTCATTTTTTTATTTTTTTGACTAAGAGATTGGACCCTTGCTGTTGTCATTATGTCCGTATTGAGTTCGTTATTGAAAGAGGGTTCAACCACATTGAGGTATTGGTTTGTTGCTTGGTCATTTGGGAAGTAAAGTAAGTCATGTGGTTCAATTAGATCCCAATCAATGAGGTCCAGATGCATCAAAATTAAGGAGTTATTGGGTAAGGTATCATCAATAGGATTTATGGACATGACTTCATTTGAGGGTTCATACATTGTATCGTTTAGATCTATGATGTGTGCTTCCTCAAGATGATCCATGGAAGCAGGGTCAAAGTCCCCTTCGCTTGAATCCTCATCGACCTCTATGGGAAACAATGTGGGAAAAGCCACAAGCGGGTTAAAACTAACGTTTGAATTTCCCTCCTCTGAAGGTGTCCAAAATGTTTCTATCCATGCTCCACTACTAGATGTTTGTTCTATATTAGGCCTTTGAATAGGAGATTCTTCATTAATTGGAGCATCTTGTTTTGGGATTTTTGCATAAGTATGTATAGCAATGACTTCTTTATCTTGACATGACTCATCTGATAAAGTATCCCATTCATAATCCCTAGAGTCATCACTATCTCCTTCAGATTCTAATGCATTTATTTGAGGATGAAAATCATGCATTGGACTTGAACTTTCTCCCTTGTATTGGAAACCTACTCTGGATTTTTCATGACTTTCCCTCCAAATAGGTTCAATAGGTTCTAATAACCCTCTATTTCTTTGGCCTAGGGGTCCTCTTCCTTTGTATCCCATCTTTTGCATAATATCAAATCCTTTCCCATATTGTTCGGTTTGTATATTGACATGCTGAATTCTTTCCATGGGAGTGTCTAAGGTACCATCCTCATCATGATAAAGCCATTGAAGGACATCATCTTCTTCCTTATCCCATGTTGCTTTGCTATCTTCCCTCACAAAATAAGAATTATACTTATGTGGAAGATGTTCTTTTGATGGTTTACCATGTGACTTGGGAGACATGGGCATGTCAAATAGAGAAACTGAATATTCTCCTACCCCTTTTGAACTAATCTTGCATTGTTTGTCATGCCCCACAAGGGAACCAGGGAAGAGAACAAATATTCTCTTAACAAAAGAAAACCTAAGTAAAAATTTATGAAAAATTTTGAACTTTAAAAAGAATTATGTAATCAAAACTTAAACTTAGATTCCTCCCAAGGTTCCCTTTTTATTTAAATGCATGATTCATTCAAATCCATTAAGTAAACTAACAACAAAATTTAATTCTCAAAGCAAACTGCATCATATCTTTAAGAAATACAAAATATTTTCATTTCTACTTTCCATTTAAAAATCGTCTATATTCCTAAGTATCCTTTATGAACAATGTAACTTATAAAATTTATCCAACTCATTTGAAACATTACAAATATACTACATTAGTTTTTTTCAATAGCTTCACTTAAACAACAATAATGAAAGCATGTTACATAATTTGGAATGTTACAAAAAAAATCCTTTTCTTTTCCAACATACATCTTAAACATAGAGTTCACATTTCCCTTTTCCCTTCTTCCTAAGTCTACCCATTCCAATTACATCATTTTGGAATACATTATTGATTACATTGCATTCCACTCCTCATAAGAGGTAACAAGATTTTGCATCATGAAATATAATCACAAGGCCTTCATTCTTCATAACTGGTACACAAGCATGCATGAATCTTCAAGCACTGTACCTACAAAAGATACCTCGATAAAATTTTTTACCACCCAACCACGTGGATACCTATAAGGCCCACTCCCCCGTGCTAGGAGATAAACACCAAGGTCCATAAAGAAGGAATAGCTAGGCCATACCTAGGGTTGGGTAATCTTTCCCAAAATAGAAAATGAAAAGAGAGTCAAAGTATAGATCTTTCCCAAAAGGTTCTAAGGCTTGGGTAGAAACTCTAAGCAACAACCTAAGTGAGTATCATCGCATAGCCCTCACCCCTTGGGTTATCCTGGTACTAGCCACTCTGGGCCCCGGCCCCCAAGTAGGCACATGCGGGATCGAATGCCTTTCGTACAGACAAGTGCCATTCGATCGTACCTATGCATAGGTACCTTCTCCCACTCCCATCCATAGCCTTTACTAGCACTAATGGCATGGGTGAGGCACATTTAATCTTTTTAATGTTTTAACCCATTCCCATCAGTTTAATTAAATTTTCACTTGTTAAATAACTCTTCAGTCGGTTATCCTGGTTCTAGCCACTTTAGGGCCCCGGCCCCACACTGAGAGCCACTCACTAGGTGTCGTTAGGTTTTCTACCCTCAACCCATACATCACAATTACATCATACACATAGTAGAAGCACATTGTAAACACATTTGAAAACTACTACAAGGAATTGGAAATAATAGGATAGTTATATATGTTTAGAGAAATTAAGTATGTTTAAGAATGTTTAAAATGTCTTGACTCTAAACCCTAAACTACTCCTTACAAACATTCTATCTCAATAAAGGCATCTAAATGTACTGAAAATAATCTCCACTAAACAAGGAATGAACAATCTTCAGGTTTATACAAATTTTTTTTCTAAACCTAAAACCTGGCTAATCCTGAAAATTGACTAAGTCTGATTTAATTAAAAATCTAAAATTTAAAAGTTACAACTTAACTCCTAGGAACCTGAAACCTATTCCAATGGATTCAAAGGGTACCTAATCCCTTTATACAAGTATAACTTAAAGTATAAGAAATTATACTTAAATGTTATAATTGTATAAAGTCTGAATCCTATTTTGCTCGGTTAGCACACTACCGACCTAGCTCGGTTAACACACTACCGACCTAGCTCGGTTGGCACATTACTGACCTAACTCGGTTGACACATTACTGACCTAACTCGGTTAACACATTACCGACCTAACTCGGTTAACACATTACCGACCTAACTCAGTTCACACATTACCGACCTAACTCAGTTCACACATTACCGACCTAACTCGGTTGACACATTACTGACCTAACTCGGTTGACAAATTACCGACCTAACTCGGTTAACACATTACCGACCTAACTCGGTTAACACACTGAGCCGAGTGGAACTGCAGAGAACGACTGTCAACTTTGCCTTGCGGGTAAAACTGGGCGTTATGGGGACTAAGGTTGCCTAATATGAGCATGACCCATTTGAGATATCCCAGTTTCCCTTCAGAAACGGCCCATCAATCCTCCCTACCTATCTAACAAATATATTCTAGATCTGGGAAAAGAAAGGGTGGCACATAGATAGACATGAAACAGTAAGGTTGCAACAAAAGTTCTAAAATCTGGAAGCGTTCATAATACATCCAGTGACAGTAAAATACACTACCCTACCAGATCAAAACCACTTCTACCCTTCCCGGGAGGTTTCACCACAGTGAACATACAAACATTCGTAAAACAACTTTCCACAAACACATTTCAAATACATAGAAAATAAAACATATATATATAGTTTTTGATTCTAGACAAAAAGGTAAACAATCATAATCTCATCGAGTAATAGATCATTCATATACACAAGATAATAATACTACAATAATGCATATATATATATATTTTGCAACCATAGCACAATATACAAAAACTTTTCCAGAAATCTAGATTTTACATTCATTCTACAAAACAAATCTACTTCTCAGGATGGATTCCAACCTGGAGTCCTACGAAGACCAGTTGGAGAAGAAGGAAGATCAAACCCTCTCCAATGTTTCCAACACTCCTTTGAATCCCTTTGCTTGCAATCTCCCAGCCTCTACCCATAACAATCCAAATGCCAAACTCACAGGATAAATTTTCTACAATAATAATACGAATCCTCTTCTCCCAACTCCTTTTACACAGGAAATCTTTCCTGTAAATAGGATGGAGGAGGAGGTTGCACAGGTAATCCAACCAGTGCAACCATCTCAACTATCCATCCGTTAATGAGATGGTTTTGAAAACTCATTCCCATAAAGGAATAAATAAACTATAATCTAAGTCCTTAAATTTAAGGATATTAAAATAAATATTATAATCTTAAAACAATTTATTAAATTATTTAACTATGGTAATAGGATAATCCTATTTACCATACCGCTAATTGATCTAATTATTTATTAATATAATAAATGATTACATGATAATAATTATATATAAATATATGTATGCATATGCATATGTGTGCACCCATATGCCTATGTGTACATATATTATTATTATTATAAATATTATTACAAGCACAATATTATTATTATAAAACATATTTTTATTTTTATTGCTATAGCCTCTATCGTTATTAGTATTATAAAATAATACCATAAATAAGGTACATTATTATTAATGTTAAACATTAGAATAACATTATTATAAACTATATTGTTTATTCATACCTTAATCCCCATTCTAAAATATGTATGCATATATTAAGTAGCCACTAACATAGGTTAGAATTTTACCACTATTATTATTTAAAACCTTTTATTATTAATATTTCCTTAGACATTAAAATACCATAAAATTAATCCTTATCATGGGTATTAAAACCACATGATTTAATTGCACTCAAAATCGCTCCTAATGAGATACGCTACTAAATCATACCCTCAAATGAACAATAATCTACATCCATGATCTACTAACAGAATTGAACATATCACGAAGGCAAGAACTAGCTACAAGATCCACAATTCCATCAACTACAAAACCACATAAGACATTTACACAAGGGACTGACTTGACACTTCCCACCTAAGGATAAAAGGATCAAAGGTGAAGTTTCTTCCTATGGACCTGGTGATACCTCCGTAACAACAACAACGATCGAGGATTTTGAGGGATCGCTCAGACCTGTGAAGCCAGGTGGAGACGACACCCGGTACCTGCAATCCTGCATCACCAAGAAGAGATACATATATATACATATAGAGATCCAAATCAGATATATGCAAGCAGATAACCAGGATCGATACATCATGTGGACCTCAACTAAGTGAGTAACTAAGACTTCATCCTGGAGTCATGAAAAACACATCAGACACATCCATGAAACATAAACATCATGATAGTGGTTAGATTCAAATAATTGGGTTAGATCCATATAAAAATAGATAATTTTCTAATCTCATAAACATGTAATTACTAACCATAAATGAGCATATTCATCGTGTCATCATCCACAAAACATAAATGTAAATGTATAGCCTTGACCATAATAATAATAAAATGTCCAAATCAGAAAAGTCTAAGTATCACCATAGGAGAGGTATTACATTGTTTGTCAAATTTGTTCATCATCTCACTCATGTATTGGTAATGATCTGCTTTAGCTTGTTCTTTTTCCTCTTTAGTAGGGTTGTAGATCACTGTCTCCAATTTAGGCACCACATATGGACTTTCCATCACATTTGGACCCTCCTAGCTCACTTTTTCCTTGCCCTTAGTTGATGTAGTTGAGCTAGCTTGAAGAGGATTTTGTGCATCTTCATTGGTGATTCTTGGAACAACTCCTTCATGATTATGTGGAATGTATAATTCATGCAAGGGTTTGAGTGCATTACAATATTGAAATGGATTTGAGTCTCCTCCAACTATGATTTCTTCACCCATGTATGGGAACTTGATGCATTGGTGGTATGTGGATGGGACAGCTTGCATCTCATGAATCCATGGTCTTCCCAATAAGATGTTATAGGTTAATTTCATGTCCAACACTTGACACTTGGTTTCCTTCTTGACTAGTCCCACTTGGATGGGAAACACAATCATGCCTTTAGAAGCTCTTTCAGCTTCGTCATAAGCTTTTATGGTGATTTTCTTTGTAGGGTCAATGCAAGACTCGGATAGACCTAAGGATTTTACAAGACTCAATGTGCATATGTTAAGGCCAGCCCCTCCATCAATAAGGGCTCTTTTGACTCTATGCCTTTCGATCAAAACCTCTATATGTAATGGAAAATTTTGAGGATCAGTTATAGACATGTCATCTTGATCGGAAAATGAAAGACAATGAGGAGCCACAAGATGTCCTACCATATTTTGAAACTTTTCTTCCCCTAAAGTAGTAGAAACATGTGTCTCTTCTAAAGCTTTTTCCAAAATCTCTTTATGATTCGGTGACAACTTCAATAGCTCTAAGATTGAGATTTGTGCTGGAGTACGTTGCAATTGGTCCACCAAACTATAAGGCCTTGCTACTGTAGGAGGTTGTTTGACCACAATGTTGGATTGTGGGATATTGGTGTCTTGAGGGACTATCCCTTGTAAAGTCATTCTAGAATTCTGCCCTCTTGTAATAACATTTGTTGCTTCCTTTTGAGGCTATTCATTAATGATTATAGCATTAACAATATGATCATATGATGGTGCAAAGTTGAGATTATTGGCACTTTGTTTCTTGCCATTTGATGACTCACCTTTATCATGTTTGTAAAAAGGTTGTTTGAAGGCCGTATGATCTTCATTATTTTGGGGTCCATCAACAGTGATTATGTTATTATCTACCAAGTCTTGCACCACATTCTTTAATTGTAGACATTCATTTGTAGTGTGCCCCCGAATCCTATGATATTCACAATGATTCTTAGCATCCCACCAGCCCAGCTTGTGTTCTAGTTCATAAGGCTTAATAGCAGGTAATGTAATAACATTGTTAGCCATGAGAGCCTTTAATGCAGTTTCAAGTGATTCTCCCAAGGGTGTAAAGTGTCTTGAAGGAGTGGGCTTCAAATACTTATCATACTTGCTGTTTTGATCCTTGTTTCCTTGATTATTCTTGTTGGCATTGTTGTTGTTGTTGTTGGAAGGTGCATTATATGCTTGATTAGTATTATTCACTTGATTTGGTGTCTTTGTAAGGGAAAATGGAATCACCTTCAAGTTGCTGGATTCCACTACACCATCATTAACAATGCCTTTGTTGTTATTCTTTGCAGCATAACGGCTATTGTTGTTGTACCAACTTTTATTTTGATTGTTGTTATTGTTGGTATTGTTGTTGTTGGAGTTAGAGTTATTCTTATTTTCCTTGTACAATTTCAACTTTCCACTCTTAATCAACACTTCTTCCATTGTAATTCCGTTATCAATCAAATCTTGGAAGGTTTTAGGACATTGCATCCTTAGTCTATAATTCAGTTCACTTCTTAAACCGTTAATAAAGATATCCATTTTTTCTTTTTCCAGTACACTTCTTGGATATCTAGCAAATGCAGTCCTCCATCTTTGAAAGAATGTGAGGAAGGCTTCTCCATCTTGTTGCTTCATGTTACATAATGTTATCATTGTGACCTCATGTTTGATGTTATAAGATTAATGAGTCATGAATTTAGAAGCTAACTCTTCAAAGGATTTTATGCCAGATGGTAGTTTTGAAAACCAATCCATGGCCGTTCCTCCCAAGATTCTTGGGAATAGTCTCATTAAATAGGTTGATTCATGCATGAATTCAAGACTCAATGCACAAAACCCCCGAAGATGATCATGTGGGTCAGATGTTCCTTCATACCTCTCATATTTAGGAAATGTTACATTAATGGGAAAAGGCACCATGACCAAACTCTTATCGAATGGAAAAGGACATAATGTTTCAATAGAGAAAGGCTTAGGAGCCCTGTTTTGTTTCAAACTATCAATTTCCATTTGTAATGCCTTGAATTGTTCCCTTATTGCTTCCATAGGGTCTTCTATTTCCTTGGGCTTTAATTGTTCTATGTCAAAATCTTTAGGTAGCTTTACCCCCGTTTGTATTAAGTCCATGAAGTGTTTTTCTTTATCCATAAGCATGGTCTTTTTCATTAGTTCTATGAAATAAGGGCATTGTCTTGCCTCTAACGCTCTTTCAACCGTGGCTTCTTCCATAGTTGGGGGTAAGTTTGTATTATGAGGAGGAAATAAGTTGTTGCCTTGTGAGTTTGCCTCTTGAGAATTAGGATCTCTTCCTCCATTATTAGAATTTCCTTGATTGTTGTTAAGATCCATACCCCCATTCATGTTGTTCCCTTGATTGTTGTTAGGATCCATACCCCCATTCATGTTGTTCCCTTGGTTGTTGGGATCGGTATTTCCTAGGGTACCGCTAAACATCTTGTTAATGTCCTCTGCCTTAGCGGGTTTTTCAGTCACTTGTGAAGTAATGAAAGTGTTCTTGGGAAATGGGAGCTCTTCTCCATTGTAGGTCCCATCTGTTTGTAATGCTTTCCTTATAGAGAGTGATCTTGTAATAACAGGCATGAACAAACTTTAAGGGTATGTTGACTTCTTCTCTTGATAAGCTGGTTTTTGGAATAAGGTAAAAGTTTTTGATCAATTTTAAATGGTTAAAAATTTTAATGGTGTTTTGATCAATAACTTTGGAATATCTTGTTTGAAAATAAAAACAATCTCAACACACACATCAATTGGGTACCATATCCCTAGAATGCTCTAATGTGTGTATTTTTGAACGTTTTCATAGGTTAAAACACAAGAATAGCTTCCACGCAATCTACCTAGCACATAATTGGTTCGTAAACATGGCTCTAATAGGTAGTTTTGCTATTTTACCGTTATGTAGTAAGTTTTTCGTTCAAAATAGATCTTAGCTTTTCATCCCCCAAGTATGTTAAGGGGCTTCCCACATGCACAAAAGCACGATTTTGCACAATCTGTTAGGACTACTAGAGGAAGTTCGAAAGAGCTAAAATCCTTTTTATCGTGCACCCCATTAAGGATACATGCGTTTCATTTTATAGTGGGTCAGATTCTCACGGCAAAAGCAAGTGTATCCCACTTTGGGTTGTTCCTCTCACCGGCCCTTTTAAGGCAATCTCGGGAGGCGAGCCCACTAAGTTTTAAACATGTTCATTTGAAAGTATGAAAAGTGGATTTGGTAGAGCAAGTTTGGGAATTTGATTCACTCAAAGGGTGAAGAGCATATCCCTATTGCTTTTCCCTTATCCCAAACACTCACAATCAATTTGGTTCTTTTTCAACCCCGTGACAAAGGGATTCTTAGAATTGAAGTGTTTATTTTTTTCCTTTTATGATTAAACTATGTTTTGAACTTTGAAATGCCACAATCTAAGGGAATGTGCAAGCTTGATGAGAGAAATACCTCAAACGATGCTAGCAAAGGCTAGGTGCATTTTTAAGTAGTAGATTTCTCATTTTCTCTCCAAATCCTTCCCTTACCTTAGCAAAATGTTCCCTCCACCAACAAGTTAGTCAGCACAATACAAACAAAGTGAGGGGAAACCAAAATCAAAGCTTAAAATGATATAATTGATTATGCTTTTGATTCTTTTTACCAAAATACTTGCAAAATTCTTACAAACTTAAGGACTAAACTCCCAATTTAATGATATGTATTTTTGTTTGTAAGTATCTACAACAGCAATGTATTTAGCATATAATTCTACCTCCTTTTCTAAATCATTGTTGAGAACAAAAGTAGAGTGTACCTGATTTTCTTTTCTTATCCTCTTAGAGATCAATTTCTCCTCTAAGTTATGCCTTCTCTCTGGTTTTTGCACTTTCTTATGACAGACCATGCTCCTGAGACAAAAAAAAATGACCGAGAAGTTAGAATACAGTCATCATTTTAACATTTTTGACAAAATAGAGAACATACAGCCACGCGACATTATCCAGACTATAGGCGAGATAAAATTTAATAAAGACATGACTACTTTAACCGTGAGCGTCACCAAAAGGGGCTCAAGCGAGATTAAAATAACCAAGTGCGATATCAAATTTTAGCTAAGTGTGAAATCTTTACTAGACACGACAGCAATAATTATTCTGATAAAATATAAATGCTCAATCAGGCGACATTGTCTATGCTGAACGTGAGATCTAATTTAATAAAGACGTAATTACTTTAACCACGAGCGTCACCATAAGGGGCTCAAGCGAGATTAAAATAATCAAGTGCGATATCAAATTAGAACAACGCGTGAACTCTTTATTACAAGCGACAAATTAATTTGAGATAAGCGACATCTTATTAATCAAAGGCAACATTTAAAATCATCAAAGCGAGAAATTAAATGAATAAGGCAAGAAACTCCCTTTACACCAGGCGTAAAATGATTCCTCGACCGCGGCTTTTAATTCTATCCAGGTGACATCTAAATGACCGAAGGCATCAGCTGCTTGTCCGTGACGCGAGAATTTGATTTCTGCAGGCGTGATTTCTTTCACCAGAAGCGTGATTCTATAGGCTGAAAAGCGTAACCGTTCAGACTTCAGGTGATATTTGAATTTGCGCGCGCAACATCTCTTTTCTTTAGGCGTGACTTCTTTACCGGCAGGCATGATTTCTTTTCTGTAACCTGCAAACAGTGAGTAAAATCATGCAATTCTAGCCTAAATTTTGCAAATAACATGAAAATTATGATGAATTTGAGGCCTAGGGCCCCACGGTGGGTGCCATTTGTGTGTGAATGATTTACACCTTCATGAAATAACAAGATTTAAAGAGAATTTACACTATTCAAAGCAAACTAATCTAAATAATGCATAAATTAATCTAAATATCTCATGATTCTCTAAATTGAAGTGGTAAATGAGGCTCTCAGCTACAAATCCTCACTAGTGACACTCTAATTATGAGAATTGAACTAAGAATGATATGCAAACTAGATCTAATTATCAAATTCTAGCTCTATTTGATAAGAAATCTATAAAATGATCAACAATTGAAGCTAATTATCAATGAAAATTGCTAAGTGAGTGATGTGGATGCAAATTGCAAGAGCTTTGCTGCAATTCAAAGATATGGAGTGGATCCATAATGCCTCAAAATGCCTTCTATTTATAAGATTTTCCCAAGGGTAGGGGGTAGAGTGAGATAACCATGGTTATGCTTGGGTAAGGTCAATTGGCTTTGCTTTGTCCCTAAATTGGGGGACAAACATTTAAATGGTTTCAAAAGGCTGGACCATTTCAACAAAAGTGAGTGATTTGTGTCCATTTTGTCTCCTTTTTTGCTTTGTTGAGGGAAATTATGATTTATTAATTAATTAAAGTAATTAAATTTAGTCATGAAGGGTAAGAGGTTCATTTTGATTTTTGCTTTCAACAACTATGTCATTAATTGAATTTAATCAATTTCTTAGTGTTTTTCCCCTTTTCAAGCTTTATTTAATCATTTAATCATTTAATTGAATTTTCCTTTGATTTGAATTGCCTTTGTTCCATTTATTGATTTTTCGTATTATTTTGATGATTTGATTGCACCTTTTGATTGATTTAAGCCTTTGCCAATTTTCCGTGTCTACACTATCATATTGATATTTGGTAATGGAAAATCATCCTTAGGGCATGCTTTGTTCACATCTCTAAAATCTGTGCACACTTTGATGGATTTATCTAGTTTTTAGAAAATGATAGAAAATTGAAAGAAATTTGTTAGAATAGAAATGGAAACCCATTTCAGGGCCCCACAGTGGGTGCTAGAAATGTGTGTGTGAAAATTGTACCTAGCTGTGGACACAACACTTCAGTAAAATATTAGAGGTTAGCAAAATTGAAATTTGCAAGTAATTGAAACTAAGCTAACCAAACGATTTACTGCCTTCTAGTAGGTGTGAGTATGGTATTCTCAAATTAGACCGAGATCAGTGACAATGCAACACCTAAACGAAGGATTTAAAATGATGAAAGAAATGAGATATGAATGAAAATTAATTTATTTTTTTGGATTTTGAATGCAATAAGATGAAAAACTTGATATGAAACTAAGCTAGAATGAATTGAAATGATATGAAAATTATTCTAAGAATGATATGAATTGATATGGAAACTATGAAATGCTATAAAAAACTATGAATGATCTCACAAAGTTACCTATCGCCAAAGCTTGATTCTTCAGCTGCAATTTCACCAGAATAATTGTGCAAATTTGAGAGATATGAGATGAATTGTGAAGAGTTGAGCCTTGTTTTTATAGAAATCCAGGGCTTGAGGATGCATAAGAAAAGCCATAAATCACTCTTGATAAACTCAGGTTGATATTTGAGTCAACAAGAAATTAGAAACAGATCAACTCACAAAATCATGCAAATCATGCAAAAATAGTTTTTTTAACTTAAATCAAAAGTTTAGATCAATTTTCAACTCAAAATAGATGTTGAGTTTCCAAAAGATAACAACTTGAATTGATTTTCTGATTTAAAGTTTAACTGCTCCTTCAAATGTGCATAGATAATTATGAATTAATTAAATAAATAAAGTGATTTATCTTGAACTTAACTAATTTTTGAATTAAAATAATTGATTTATGGGTTAATCAATCATTAAATCAAACTTATATTAAAAAACTATATCATTAAATATCGACAATTGACATTAATTAATTAAATAAGAATTTAATCAATTAGTCATAAGATTTTTGATTTATTGTCAAAATTAAATAATATAATTTAGGAATAAATGTAATTAAATAATATAATTTAGGAATAAATGTAATTAAATGTAATTAAATAATTAAGTGGTAGTATTAAATCTAATTAATTAAATATTCAGAATATTCAATTAATCAAACTTTAGGATAAATATGATTTATCGCCAAATAATTATTAAATCAAAGATAATTAGGATAAATTAGAAATATTCCAAGGAATATTCCCTGATGCAGAATTAGGATAATCAATTAGGTTTTTTTGATAACTTGATGTACAAATGTGCCTTAGGTTAGGACTTTGATGTCGATTTCATTCGATTTGAGGATGTAGGAGGTTAATGAACCTATAGCCCATTTTTGAGGTATTACAGATCTAGTCATCATGGAGATCCTATGTCTAGCTTCGCAGCTTGATCCGGTGTTTCCAAATGAAGTTATCTTATGATAGGTGTGATCCTATATTTCTTTCCTATTCAAATGGTTACATTGATGAGATTCGGCTTTCGATGGAGATTCATGTTATGTAAAGCTTCATGGCACATCATTCTATGTTCTTATACTTATGGCCAACTTCCTCGTGTGTTCACACATCATGATCTATCTATTTGGGGATGTTCTTATGGATTTATGTCCTGACCTATATGCTGTAATATATTTCCTTTATCTTGGAGATTGTTGATCAGATAGGCCAACTTGTGGCTAGTGATCTTGTATATTAGTAGGGTAGTAGTTCTTGTTTAGAGTAGCAGATTAATAATTATAATAGCCAATATATCTGATAGTGAAGATCAAGAATAAGGCTTATGTCCTTAGTAATGAGGCATATCTATTGAAAAATATGTAATCTACATTTGCAGGCCAACTTGATGATAATTTAAGAGCATTGTTCCTTATTTGTTGGTGTTGATTATTACTTTATTTTGTCATTTACACTGTATAATCTCTATCTGCAAGGTTGGACATCTTCGTTGGGGATTTCTCTTGCCTTGACTATGTTAGTGGTATCAGAGCACAATTGCATATCGCAGATCTAAGTTCTTGAGCTTGCAAATTTTTAGACTTGTTGTTTGTAGGGTGGCATGACCGAGGATATGACCTACATCAACTGATAGCTTGTGCAAGGTGATCAGGAATAGGATTGTTGTTGATTAGGCCTAATAGAAGGATTTTTAGGAAAAGGATTGATCATATAAAATCCTAGAGGTTGTAAACCTAAAGATCCTAGTTGTGGGGTGGAAAAAGATAGATCTAACCTACAATCACATAGGTTTGTATGAAGGGAACCAGAGGAAGAGTTGGTGGATCGGTTAAGAGTCAAGTTGGTGATTTTTTGTAAAGATAGATTATTTGAGGTAGATTGTGGGTGTTGGTAGATTTCTTGATTGTGTTAGGTAAATCAACAATGGTGATTAGATCACCGAAGATGAAGAATTTGAGAAAGTGATTCCTTAAGTTTGTAAGAATGCCTCCTAGAAGAATGAACATAGAAGGCTAGAGAAAATGATGGAGGAATTCAAGAATGAGATGAGGAATGAGATCTGAAATGCTTTGACTAGGGTCAGAAGGAACCTTTAAACTAAAAATAAGTATGAAGAAGCTGCTAATGATCTTGAGACAACTGAGGTTGATCTCCCTATAGATGAAGAAAGATTACTGAGGGCTATGGAAAAAATGGGTAAGTGTTATAGAATTGATGTTTCTAATTTCTCTACTTCATTACATCCTAAGGTTTTGATAAATTGAGTTAGTGAATTAGATGATTACTTTTCTCTTGAAGATATTAAGGATCCACGGAGGGTTAGGCTAGCACATACTAAGTTGAAGGGTCATGATGCCTTATGGTGGAAGGAATTGTAGAAAAATAGAGAAGATAATGGTGAACCTAAGATCACTAGGTGGAAAGTTATGGTTTCTAGACTTAAGGCCAAGTTCACGCCAGAGGATTATGAATTGGAATTGTTTAAGAAACTATAGAATCTGAATCAAAAGGATTTGACTGTTAAGGAGTATACTGAGGATTTCTACAAGATGCAAATCAGATCTAGACACTAAGAGTCATCTAAAGAGAAGGTGGCTAGATATATCAATGGTATGAGACTTAATATTCAGGATGACTTGAGTATACTGAGGATTAGTGCAATTAAAGATGCTTATTAGTATGCCCTAAAGGAAGAAGACATGTTAAAGAAAAGACAAGGAAACCCTAATGGAAGAGACATACCAATTGGTGATAAGGGAAACAAAAAGCTTGTTGTTGAAGGAGAACCTAATCAAAAGATTCTTGGAAGGAGTATTAAAAATAGTGGTTTAAGAGGTACTTGTTTCTAGACTTAAGGCCAAGTTCATACTAGAGGATTATGAATTGAAATTGTTTAAGAAACTATAGAATCTAAAGAAAAAGGATTTGACTGTTAAGGAGTACACCGAGGAGTTCTACAAGATGAAAATTAGAACTGGACACTAGGAGTCATCTAAAGAGAAGGTGGCTAGATATATCAATGGTATGAGACTTAATATTTAGGATGAGTTGAGTATGTTGAAGATTAGTGTAATTAAAGATGCTTATCAGTATGCCCTAAATGCAGAAGACAAGTTGAAGAAAAGAAAAGGAACCCCTAAGGGAAGGGACATACCGGTTGGTGGTAAGGGAAATGAAAATATTGTTGTTGAAGGAGAACCTGAGAAGAATATTCTTTGAAGGAGAAGTAGCAATAGTAATTTCAAGGGTACTTGTTTCAAGTGTGGGAATGTTGGTCATAGGGCTTCCTAATATTTTGAAATTTCTAGCAAAGGTAAAGGCTACAAGAATTTGGTGGCACATGAGGAGAAAGTTGAGGGTGAAATTGTTGAAAGAGAGGCTACACCTGAGATGGGAGAATCTCTGATGTTGCAGAGAGTCATGCTGAGTAAGAAGGAATTTGGGCATGTTTAGAGAAGGTAGTTGTTTTAGATAATTTGTAAATTTGAAAACAAATATTGCAAAGTGATAATGGACAATAGTAGTATTGAAAACCTTGTATCAGAGGAGATGGTACAAAAACTTGGACTAAGGATACTTAACCACCCTTGAACATATGGGATAAGTTGGTTTCAAGATGACCACAATATTGGACCATACTAGGATGAGGTATTATGTGATGTGGTTAACATGAGTGCTTGTCATATTTTGCTTAGAATACCTTGGCAATATGATGTTGGAGCTATTCATGATTTCTAAAGGAATGTTGTGTCTATAATGAAGGATGGAAGGAAGCTCACTTTAATTCCTTTGGAGAAGGAAAAGAAAGCTAAGAGTTTGAGTATAACTAAGAATTACACCTTAGGTGATCAGAATGCTTTAGATTAGAAGGTGGTGGATTTAAAAAAGGTGGTTGAAAGGATTTATGAGGTTGTTTAGTTGCTAAAGGATTTGATGAATGAACCTAAAACTGTAGAGTTGAAGGATGATGATGCCAAGATAGTTTTGCAACAATAGGTTACCAAAGTGGTATCAAATGAGTAACAAGATCTTGTCAATGGATTATAAAGAAGGGAGTTATTAAATGATATCAGAGGTGGAGTCAAGCAACATAGGAGGGGGAAGACATTAATTATTGAATGTAGGAGTGACAAAATCATAAGCAATTTGTGTGAGTTAGATACTAAGAGAAGCAGTAGAAGAGAAGTACTTTATGATGGATGATATACTACTAGGTCTAATGATTTAAATAGTAGGCATAGCCATTTTCACAATATGATGGGTGTAGACAGAAGGGATACATGGGTCAAGAATAAGCATGGGATTTATGTCTTGAATCTTGTTAGATGTTCATAAGTTCCTCTTATAAAACATCTTCTATTTACCTGGGGTGTCTGATGTAGGAGAATCCTTGGGTCATTGGCAATCTTGCATCACCTAAAAATATTTCCTTTCAGTATGTTTGTTGATTTGTTCTAGTTGGGTAGTTTTCTATATTTTAGGCAGTGATAATTCAAGTTGTCTCATTAACTTATGTGATCCCAATGTTGTGATCTAGGAATCATGGAGATCCTATGTCTAGCTTCACAACTCAATTAGGCATTTGCAAATGAAGTTATCTATGATAGGTTCAGTCCTATATTACTTTCCTATTCTAATGGTTAGTTTGGTGAGTTTTATCTTGTGATGGATATTCACATTATTTGAAGCTTCATGGCACATCGTTCTATGTTCTTATACTTGTGGCCAACCTTCTTATGTGTTCAAACATTATGATCTATCATTTTGGGGATGTTCTTATGGATTTAGGTCCTGACCTATGTGTTGTAATATGTTTCCTTTATCTTGGAGATTGTTGATCAGATAGACCAACTTTTGTTTGGTGATCTTTTATATTAGTAAGGTAGTATTTCTTGTTTAGAGTAGTATATTGGTAATGGGAATAGCCAATATATCTAATAGTGAAGATCAAGAATAAGGCTTATGTGCTTAGTAATGAGGCATGTCTGTTGAAAAATATGTAATCTACATTTGCAAGCCAACTTGATGATAATTGAAGAGCATTGTTCCTTATTTACTAATGTTTATTATTGCTTTATTTTGTCATTTCTACTATGTAATATCTAGTGGCAAGGTTAGACATCTCCATTTGGGATTTCTCTTTCCTTGACTGTGTAGATACTGTAATCACCTAAAAATGGTCTAGTAAACTACGAGCCTCACTCTAACATTAAAATTTAAATAATAGACTCCATCTTGTGCTTAATCAATTTTGCACATTGATTTAATCTCTTATTTCTTGATCAAATCATCATTTTATCATTTATTTTGATTATATCCTGAAAGTTTGACCACTTTATCCTAAGCTTTATTTGATTAAAATAATGTGTCCCCTTTTAATTAAATAAAATCCCTCTTATCCTATGTGTGCACATGAAAAAGAAATTTCCTAATTTAAAAAAGAAAAGAAAAAGACTTTTTGTCTACACATTGATTGCACATTCTTCTAGGTGAGTGGAATTTCCTTTTTCCTCTTAATCTCTTCCACGCATTTTTTTGCCTCTTAACCATGTCCATTGATTTTTCCTCTTGAGAATCTTGTGCACCAAAGTTAAAATAGGGATTTTTCTCCACCCTTGGATTTTTCCTCTTAATCTCTCATCATCCATTTCTCTTTAAAAGGAGGCCCTCTCCTCATTCTTGGCTAATTTCTTATCTAGATCTCTTAGACTTATTCTATTTTTATGCTATTAGTTTTTTTACTTGCATTCTTAGAGCATTCTTGAGCACGTGCATTCTAGTTTACTCGCATTCTTAGCTTAACATTTCCTTATTGCATTTAGCTTAAACCACATATCTTAACTATGAGGTATTGTAATCTTGTTAGATTAGATTTGATTTATTGGTCTTGCATTTTCATATTATCTTAGTTATTACATCTCATTTAGATTATCTCTCATCTTGCATCTTCCACTCTATGGTGCACCTTGCAAGGGTTTTTTTTTTATCGAGGTTCATTTGAGAGCCACCATTCATAATACTTAGTTTCTTGCATGTTATAGATAGGAAGCTATACGCTACTTCTTGAGATATCCTTCTTCATAGATTCTCTCAAGTGTAATGGTTTATAGAAGTGTGTTATATTTTGATCACACATTTTTGGCGCCCATCGTGGGGCTAGACATTTGTGTTTAGCTCCATTTCTTACATTTATTGCATCTTTCAGTATTTTTTTGTCTCAAGTTCATAACTTGTTTTGCAGGACATAAAATCGTATGACATTCCAGAGTATACCAAGATGACATTTCATCATATTGCCAGATGAACTTTGTCTTTTTCTAGAATATTGTTCCTATTCTCTGGGGTATATCATCCACCTTCTGGTAGAATATCATTTAGATTCATTATACTATGTCGTACCATTCTAGAATATCATCTGGCTTCTATAGAAATATCGTATGATGTTTTGATAGACTGAGAAATTGTCACCCAGTTTTGGTTTGTTGCACAATTTGAGTCTTTAGCCTAGATTTCTTGCACTTTCCTTGCATTTTAGATTTTCTAGTTTTCTAATAGAACCTAACAAGTTGTTTTGCAGAGCTATTGATTTGATTTTCATACTTTTGTGCCCTAACTTGTGGTTTTGTAGGAATCACATGCCAAAGAAGTTGCATTGCTAAGACTAGTAACATTGTGGTTTTGTAGGTTGCCTTAGAGATACAAATAAACATTGTGTTTTCATACATTTTGGTTTCTAGGCACCTAGCTTAATTAGTTATCTTTTGGTAAATGAACATGTGCTTGGTGTGTTTTGGATACACTATGGAGTATGAGAGTATGCTCTTTTCTTTTTGGAAAATAAAAAATCTAGACCTCCACTAGCTATCCATTTCGTTTCTTGCATTTAAATTTAGAGGGCCTGCCAAGAGAGTAATCTTTTGGGAATGACCCAAGTGGGGAACAAGTGAACCCAAATTACTCTATCCCACTATAATCAAAATATTTCTTCAATCTAAAGAGAGGGAAGACTTGTCTATTTTCTACT
This sequence comes from Chamaecyparis obtusa, assembly GCA_027943335.1. Taxonomy (NCBI): domain Eukaryota; kingdom Viridiplantae; phylum Streptophyta; class Pinopsida; order Cupressales; family Cupressaceae; genus Chamaecyparis; species Chamaecyparis obtusa. The sequence goes on from BSBK01003610.1 coordinate 1,887,629, forward strand.
TCTAATGCTTCTTCACGTGTAGGGCCTAGTTGCCTCAATCTTGCTAAGCAAGACTACACTTGACTAGGTGCTTGTAGGGCCTTATTGGTCTCAATCTTGTTTACAAGACTACAAGGGGAGTACATTCAACTTGTGTAGGGCTGAGAGGTCTCAAGTTTCTTGTGAGACTATACATTTTGGGCTCTTGTAGGGCTATAGGCCTCAATTTCACTTGTGAAACTACAAGGGGTAGTCATGAACGTAGATCCTTATTAAACACCTTAGGACTTAGAAGATAGCCTTTTGGCCCTATGACTTCCTTTGTGCAAGGATTGATCCAAGTGGACTTACTTGGATCACCCCAAGATACTCACCATATGTGTTCCCTTGGATGTAAAGCTTGAATAGGATAATGTGGAAAGACATGCGATGCACGCATTATTCTCTTGCAATTGATCCATAGCTTGCATAGTCCTAGGAAAGGCCATTCAACCAATTAATTATGGGGATAAGAACATCAATTTATGGGAAAAGGTTGAAGCACTTCCCTCTTAACCTTAGGTAGAATTTTCTTGACGTGTCTTCATTTTGTGCTAGACCTATGGAAATCATTTGAACATACACATGACAGTACTATTCATAGGGTTCTTCTTTGAGACCTCACAAATTTTCATATCATGCAAGGTTGCTTTGTATCTTGCTTGATTGTTTGAAGACTACTCTATGTATCACATTTTCTTTGGAAACTTGGCTTTGAAATTCAAACTTGTTGTTAAACCCGAGATTTTACACTATCACTTTTGTTGAAACAGTCAAATTGATCAATTGAAAAAAATATTTTTTCTCTCAAGTCGACCTTTTATGTTCACTAATTTAATCTCTCTTGTAGTAGCAAGAAATATCATGCGACATTCTAGAATATCACCCACCTTTTAGAGAAATATCACCTGCTAGTACCGGGGTATATCGTTTGGCTTATCTACAGAAATTGTCTTGTCCTAAAGTTTTGTCTGGATTTACTAGGGTATTTTGTATGACTTATTATCGATGTCTAAGTGTCATCTAGATTACTGAGGTCTATCATTCAGGTTCTGATCTGAGTTGGTTTAGTCTAAATTTGCTCTTAGCTGGTTTAGGGAGCTTACACTTGACTTTTATTTGGTCAGTTAGTCTAAAATTGGTAGGTTAAGGACTATTTTTAGTTGAAAAGGATTACTTAGATTCCTTGGTTACATTCTTGATTTGTAGAGTTGTTCACTTGTCTATCTCTCTTAGTTATCTTTATCTTGGCTTTGACTTAATCTCTTTACTCGAATCATGAGTTTCATACATAGGGATCTTACTCGTAGCTTGGGCACTTTGTGATAAGTCATCTCGATCTCTTTTACTCTCTCTTTTTATTTTGGACAAGTGAACACTTTGCTTTTCTAGGGTGGACATTAAGTTGTCATGTGTCATCTTAATTATCTCTTTACATTCTCATTCATGTTAGTAACAACTAGATATCAGATTAATCAAGGAAAACAACCTCCAATTATCTTTGATGAATTACCTTTTGCTGCTAGGCATCAACACCATCAAGAAAAAGAACCTCAAATTACCTTTGACAAGGAAGACAATATTGAAGTTTTATTTGATCCTTTTGGAAGTACCTTTGATAGTACCTTTGAGACACCTCTCACCTCATCAAGATCTGAAAATAGTTTATCTATCACCATGTCTAGGGAAGAGTATAAAAAGAGATTGAATGATCTCTTTGAGCACAATGAGAGGTTAAGACAAATGGAGTTAGAGAGAAAAGCATACATGGAGGAACAAGCAACCTATTTGGATCAATAATTCAATGCCAATTTCTATGGGAATAATGAAAATAATACACCTCCTAGATATCCTCCAAGGACACAACATAGTGGTTTTGATTCACCTCCAAGATCTTCACATTCTAGACATAATTCTCAACATGGTAACTATTAGGAGTAGTCCATAGAGATAATAGAGAGAGGGGGGGGGGGGAGGAATTAGTTATCTAAAAGATTCAATTCTTTATCCAATTAAGTATAGAAGAACATTAAGAACATACACAATAAGATAACACTTAACAAAACAACACAAATTTTGGTTAAGGGGAAACCCAAATAGGTAAAAACCCTAGTGGGAATTAACACCCACTATAAACTGCACTAGTGTATAATGATCCCTGTTAGAAGATTTTACAACCTTGTTTGGAGTTGATCTTTACAATGCATTAAGTATCGTGACCTAGTTAAAGGTTAGACCCTGTTATGATTCTTTTACAATTAACCCTGTTAGGGGTGAGGATGCACTATCCAAGAGCTCACTGCTCAAATGGTGAAGGCTACAACCTTCTGGATAATAGATACACACTATATCTAGATCTTGGTGAACTATGAGTTAGATCTGCTATCTTGATTAGTTCCAATGAATAGCATACACTCTCTTCTTTGTCACATAGAACTTCTACTAATGGCACAACACTTCACACCTTCTACTCTACTCTTATCTTTCAACTCTCTGCCATACTTAGTGATCACAACTTGACCGGCTAAAAGTATCTTTCTCCAAATGATATAATCAATTTGGCATGTTAGAATTTCCTTGAAATCATATTAGAGAAACAATATAGCTCTCAAAAAAATCTCCAACAGCTATACTAAGCACACAACACTAATTAGGACCGCACAACCCAATATGAGTAGATGCGTCACTTCACATTGTTGGCTCTACCAAATTAACTGAATCTTTTGTCTCATGCTGAGATAGGTCATGCACTCTTAACAAAACATTATTAACTCTTATCTAAACACAATACCAAGAACGCATATCATAATGATAGGCATAACTACTACAACAATATAAACAATGTCGGCTCCATCTGATAAACTGAGGAAACTATAATTGGCAACTGGAAACATCATAACTCGATATGTACTGCACTAATGAATTTTCATCCATGAACATAGCTTCACTAATGTGTCTTCAACATAAATATAAACACACAAGGCTCCATCATAACCGTACTATAAATCTCATACAAAAATATTCCTGGGACTTGTTCAAGAACACTACTGAAACAAACTGCTACACAACTATCTATACTCAGAATCAACCTCTGTACTTATGATATCATGTTGATAAAATATCTAGGCATAATATGCTCAAGGCTCTCTCCATAAATCTTCCACACATGTTTCTTACCATATGTTGTCATCAATGACAATCATACAATCAACACTGGCCTAGTAGAAAATCTCCAATAGTAACAATATAGAGCATGACATTAATAAGATGAGATCCTAAACTTTCAACAAGATGACCATTATCAAAGACTCATGTTGAAGACCTTGGAACAAAATGGTGATCAATATTTCTTTCACTTGGCTTCTAGAGGGTTGAAACTCCCTCATTACTTTGATGTTGATGGATTGATTCGAAGAAGAGAATCCTCACCTTTGGAAGTTGCCATCAAAGAAATTAAAAATTTGAAGAATGAAATGTGAAGCTTAAATAGAGAAAAGGAGAAGCCTAAGTCATCATTTTCTATGCAATCTATATGTGCTTTACCTTTTGATAAGAGTATATATATGATACCTTTCGCAAGAGGTGTTGAGATTCCTAAGTATGACAAGTAAGATGGAAATGGAGATCCACATGATCATGTTAGACAATTTTATGCTTTGAGTATGGAATTCATGCATGATGATACTTAGCTTATGAGACTCTCCCATAGGAGTCTAAATGGAAAATCTATGGAGTGGTTCACAAAAATCACACATCCACTCAAGTCCTTTGATGAGCTAGTGAAAAGGTTTATTCAACAATACTCTTATAATATCCAACATCTAGTGACAATGCTTGACCTATGCAACATTAAAAAAAAGCAAGGAGAACCTTTTGTTACATTCTTGAAAAGAAAGAGAAATTTACACTCAAGATACCCATGAAAACTTCCTAAAAATGAGAAGATTGATATCTTTGTTAATAATATTATACCTGAGTTGCATTATGATATTAGAAAACAAGTCTTTTTCACATTTAATGAAATGATTGAAAGTTCTTTCTGAATAGAAGATGTTTTGGTCCAAAAGGGTGAGATCACATTAAGAAAAGATAAATCCAACAATGGTAATGGATATACCAAAGACAAGATTAAGCCTTGTAATAAGAACAAGCATGTGGTTAATGATTGTGTTGTTGATGAGACTAAGTCTAAAGAGACAATTTTTAATTTGGCTTGTGCTCTCCTAACAACTCGACAACAAGAGGCTGCAAAATCTAATGATGCTAATAAGGATAAATATTTATGGGCACCTAAGCCTAAGCATGATTTTACCCCTTTGGGAGACTCATATGATGTGATAATTGAGATTGTACTTGCCAAAAAGATTATCACATTACTTGAATATGCTAAACCATATGAGCTAGAAGAGAAACCTAAGTGGTGGAATGGTAATCATTATTGTGAATATCATAAGAACAAAGGACACAAGAATGGAAACTGCATAAAGTTGAAACATGTCATTCAAGATCTTATTGAGGATGGAAAGGTTGGCGTAGATGGTCTTGTTAATAATTTTGATCATAAGGATTTTAAGGAACCACTCCCTAAAGATGATAAAGGAGAAACATCAAAGAGAGATGAGGGAGATAAGATCAACTATAATTATATGAACAATGAAAATGTTATCAATATGGTTGAACCTGTTAGAAAGTAAAGTCCACCAAGATAACTGAGAGGGGGGAAGGTAATCAATTATCAAATAAAAGAAACTTTTAATAAACTTATTAGATCTTAAACATGTAACCAACATAAACATCAACCATAGAAAGGTAAACATACACAATGACACGATATGTGTTAACCCTAGTGGGGATGGTACCCAAAAAAGATGTACTAATATGAAAATTCCTTATGAGAGAATGGAATCTATTAGGAGCCTTATGAGATACATTCAATACATATCAGTCCATGTTAGGAGATTTTGAATTCCTGTTAAAAGATTATAACCCTGTTAAGAGTTAAGGAAGGTAGAAGGACCCACTGTCCAAATAGCTTCAGGGGAAAGATCATTGAACTCACTATCCAACTAATCTCTGTATTATCCAAACAGAATAATACCAACAATTAGTGATCTCAACAATCTGATCTTCACTCCTCTGTCTATGCCAAAAGCACACCAACTACTTTTCTAGATCTAAATACTAGATCTGCTCAATTCACATATCCTCTTACAATATCATACCATTTTTCATTCCACACTTCTATATCAAATCAAGGAAAACAATTACAAAATATAAATCATTACAAGTTGCATACTATTTCATAACCACATAAAAACTGTCGGCTTCCAAACTTAATAAATCTTCACACGTGTGACCTATGACTATGCTATCTCATCCAGGTCACCTCCAAAGTGTCTTCAACCTATTTACAACTTTGCATGTCCAGATTCTATCCCAGTTAGGAGATATAATCTAGTTATCACAAGTCGCTTCTCAAGAACACTCTCAGAATACTGTTTCCACTAGATTACTCATAACTATCATGAATAATTGAATTTCTGTATGCAGTATTAGCCATAATCTTATAACATCATAAAGAATAATTTCTCAACTCCACATGGCTTGATCTACAATTTTCCATGTGCGCTAATTCAAATACTGTTTGCTTCTCTGATAATCTCTAGTAGATCAATGTGTTGACATCAATGACAAACAAAATCATGAATGCAACATACAACTGCTACAGAACTACTTGAATAATCCCTATAGGATATATTCAAAATTCATTTCTAACAATATCCCTCATTGACATTGATGACAACATAGATGAAAAAACATCCAAGTTCCATGAATACCAAACTTGCAACACTATTGTTTTGCATTATCTTTTTCAAATCCTCTTCATCAATCAAATCAATCATCATATGTTTTTCATGTATCCTTCTCCCCTATTGACATCAATAACAAAGTTAACATCAATATGTCAATCCAATACAAGATTGAAAGTCAATAGACACTATTCAAAAAATACTTTTTACAAGAGTCCTTCATGACTCAGCTCTGAAACACACAAACTCCCCCAAAGAGGAAGCATCAACACATAGTCCAGAATGGATAGTGTTCTTATACCACTGGATTGATGCAAATTTTTACATCACTACTCAAAATTAGGTTGGGGCATAACCCCAAGCATACATCTCAAGTACTCAAATGTATCTTTGGGTAAGGGCTTCGTAAATATATCTACAATATGCTCCTTTGTACTAATATATTCAAGTCTAACTTCTTTTTCTACAACTTTCTCTCTTACAACATGATACTTGATCTCTATATGTTTTGTTTTAGAATACAACACAAGGTTCTTATACATACTGTACTGGTGTTATCACAGTGTATGATAACAAGCTCATTGAACTTGATTCCAATATCCTTCAACATTTGTTTCATCCATATTATCTGATTACAATTGTTTGTTGCTACTACATATTCTACTTCTGCTATGCTCTGTGAGATACAATTTTGTTTCTTGCTTAGCCAAGAAACTAATCTTCCTCCAAGAAAAAATGCTCCACCACTTGTACTTTTTAAAAAAAATAACACTACCTCTCCAGTCTGCATCTATATATGCACATATGGTAAAGTCATTTGATTTATCATACCACAACCCATAATTAGTTGTGCCTTTCAAATACTAAAATATTCTTTTTATTGCTGCATAATATGACTCATTAGGATCAACTTGAAATCTTGCAACAATTCCAACTACATGTGATATATCTGGTCTTGTATGAGTTAAATACTGCAAACCTCTAATCATGGATCTGTATTTCTTTTGTTCAACTACATGAGTTTCATCTATGCTAGATAACTTATGGCCAGTAACCATAGGTGTGCCAATAGGCTTACAATTTTCCATTCCAAATCTCTGCAACAAGTCTTTTAGATATTTTGTTTGGGATAAGAAAATACCATCATTGTTTTGTGCTATTTTTAATCCTAGAAAAAATTTCATTTCACCAATCATGCTCATTTCAAATTTTGTCTTCATTTCATCAAAAAATTTGTCACTAGCTTCATCTTCTCCTCCAAAGATAATATCATCAACAAAAATAACCACAATCAATAAACCATTCTCAATTTCTTTTAGATACAAGTTATTGTCTGTGGTGCCTTTAGCAAATCCCAATTTACCAAATATTTGTCTAGTCTTGTGTACCATGTTCTAGGTGCTTGTTTTAGTCCATATAAAGCTTTGTTCAGTTTACATACCATGTCTCCTTATCAAGTCAAAGGAAAACCTTCAGGCTGCTCAATGTAGACTTCTTCTTCCAATTCTCCATTCAGAAATGCTGACCTCACGTCCATTTGATACACTTTGAATTTCTTATAAGCCGCATAAGCCAAAAACATTCTTACCACTTTAATTCTCGTAACAAGTGCAAATGTTTCTTCATAATAAACTCCTTGCTATGAGTATCCTTTGCATACCAATCTTTCTTTGTTTCTTACAACTTCACCTTGTTCATTCATCTTATTTCTAAAAACCTAGTTAGTTCCCATAACATTTTTATCTTTAGGTCTAGGAACCAACTCCCAAGTTTTGTTCTTTTCAATGTGATCTAGTTCTTCCTTCATATCTTGAATCCAATTTTCATCTTTACAGGCTTCATCAGCAGTTTTAGGTTCAATTTGAGAAATTAAACATAGTTCTTCATGTACCTTATTTCTTATCATAACTCCTTTTTCTTTACTCCTAATAATCTAATTAGTAGGATGATTCCTCATTAGATTCCTATTAGGTGTCACTATCTTAGTTCTTGCTTCAATTTCATGTTCTAGTCTCGGTTCTTCTCTTATTTCCTCAATATAATTCTCATTCTACAAATCACTATCAGTTTCATAAAATAATTCAACATTTTCTTGATCAATTCTAGGGCAAACTTCCTTATCTGAATCATAATCAAGTATTCTTTCCTGAATTTTGAATTTCTCATCTACTTTAACCTTTGCGCTCTAAAAAATAGTCTTAGTTCTTTTATTAAAACATCTATAAGATTTTTTTTTCAATGAATAACCAAGAAATATACCTTCATCAATTCTCAGATCAAACTTACCAATGTCATCATCTCTCTTAATATAACACTTCTAAAAATTCTGAAATACTTAACTGATGGTGCATGTCCAAACCATAATTCATAAGGTGTCTTGTCTTGTTAGAATTAGTAATATTTCCTTGGATGTTTTATTTAATTTGAGGATAAACCAAGGTATCCTCCTTTTATTTATTTTAAGATATTCCTAGAGGAATCTCTACATGTAATTTTGTCCTCTAGTCCAAGTGGGAGGACAACTCATATTATGTAATTCCTTTAATAAAGAAATTAGTTTTCTCCTCCTTATGAGGATGCTCACACTTGGCACACACTTAGTATGAATGTGGCACTCATACACATGAGAGTTACATTCAAACTCCTTCACCCATCTCTACTTAAGAGATGCTTCTCCACACACTTGATATAATTTTTCCTCACAATTTTTCCACATTTCCTACACAATTTTCTCTCCTCTTAGTTCTATCATTTTGTATTGAGCTTCTTGCTCATATTCTATCTCTCTCTCTTTAGGCCTTTCATGCCTCATTCATAATACACAAAGGGGTTTTTCTTTTCTTTTCTCCTTACAAAAATCTCTTGGCTCTTTGTTGGGATTCTTGGAAGTTTGCTCATGTTTTGGTGATTGATCTTGCAATTCTATCTCTATTTTGGTTTATGGTAAACACTTTCTTGCACTTCACTTTCTTGGATTATTTTCATGAACTTGTTTTCATTCTTTAATACTTCTAACATGGTATCCGAGCTACTTATCCTTTTTTAAGTGCTTTGTAGGAAGGTGTCATTCAAAGGAGCAAGTTTTTTTAAAGTTTCTTTTATAGATCCAATATTTGTTGCAGCTCTAACTTGTTTCTTTCATATTTTTTTTTTCTCTCTAACCCTCTTTGGAAGGCTTGCCACCATAGAGTGGCTTTTAGATTTTTTTTGCGTTTGGTCAGTTCACTGCCAAACCCAGCTCATCTTTCTTCATTTCAAGTAGTTTTTGCAAGCGCTAATCTCAGCCTCAGTCAGGAAACTGCAAGACTTTCTTTTCAAGTTTAAAAAAATAAAATAAAAATCTAATCTTTCTTGCAAGTTTCAATCTAACTATTTTATTTAGTTTTATAATCCCTTGCTTGCATGGTATTTTACATTTTTCTACATATTTTAGTATTTTCTTCGATTCTAACATTGTTTCATATATCTTACCTCTGATTTCATTCTCTTTGTTTATATATCTTTGTTATCTTAACTATACATTCTTTTCCTATCTCTTAAGAAAAAAAATGCTGAAGAAGAATAGTTCATTTTATGTTGTATGCTACAGTAAAATAAAAATGCATCTCAAAAAACTGAGATATGAGATTTGTGCAGAATGATCCCATTTAGCTCTCATGCGAGAATTTTCCAAAAATTTGCCACCATTTAGGAGCAATGACCATTCTTTGTCGCTCTCTAGTAGACATTTTTTATTAACCTTTTTTTCAACTATGTTTTTTTGTAGCAGATAATATATTATTTTTATTTGTCAAAACTAGAAAATAGATTAGTGTAGCTATCCCCATCTTATGCAAAGATTCAAAGATATTAAAACTAACAACATTTAAAGTATATTAAAACTATCATCATTAAAACTAACAGCTTTCAAAACTATCCATTGAAGCTAATGTATGGACTATCAAATCTGACAATTCTTCATTGTTCATTAGGCTCTGCATGTTTTGGCATGGGAATGCCCTAGTTATCATGATTCCTTCAATTGTATCAATTGTACCTATTATTATGTTTTTCAATTCTTCAAACAAGTTACCAATCTTCACATAAGCTTGACAAAAAAAAACAATTGCAATCATTAGTTGTTATCAGTTTTCCTCTTTGAACAGATTTAAGCTTGCTCAAACCCAGGATATTTTCTTATCCTAAAAGCCATCAACCATCATCTTTTCATTTTTTCAAGTAATTGAAAGCTTCCATTTTAACCCTCATTACTGCTCTCCCCAATAAAAAAAACCTTCATTAGCATTGTGCGCATCCAATACTCCTGCATTGTGCAACCCTTGGTAGCATTTGATGTTGCAACCTTCCTTGTAGTGTTGAGCTATTGCAATGTTCCACATAAATTTTTGTGCAACTAGCTCTCTTTTCAACATTTTTTAAAGCCATCTCCTTGCATTATGCTTCCTTCCCTCACTATGCAACCTTCCTTGGTGCAACCTTCACTGCTCCCACCCTTGCATAGCTACCTTGTTGTTAAACCCTTTGCAGGTGTATTAAAATTGGCGCAGAGCCCTCCTCTCATGCTACGTGAGCCTCTTGGCAGCCTTAATTTTGCCTATTGGCTTGGGTCTTGACCAACCAATAAACAAAAAAAATGTAGTCCATTCACCAGCCAATAATAAAAAAAATTCAGGCCTTTGTTTAGATATTATTCCCTCTTAGCATTCTAACGTTTCATTTCTTTTATTAGTTGCTTTCTACTAACCGATTTCTGGTACTTACAGGTTGTTTCAACTCTAATATTAGTTATTCATTTATCTTTGGATTTCATGTGCATCTTTTATCAATTTTGTTTAATATTTAAAATTAACAAAGTTTTTTATCAAATTAAGTTTAATCGTTAAAAATAACTTTATTTCTTTTAACATAAAAGTTTAAATGAATAACATATTTAACTTTTATACTATTTAATTTCATTAAGACTCATTATATATTTTAACTTTTTAAACATTATTCAATTGCCTTTTTTATTTATTAGTTTAATTTTATTGTTATCAAGTTCAAATTACGTTTAATAATTTAACACATTCAAATTCATTTCCATAAAATTGTTTATCATGATCATTATTTTTTTAATTAGTAGTTTGCATTATTATTAGTTTATATTCATTCAATATTTCAAATTGTTAGTTTTAAATAAAAATTGATTATTAGTTTTGTTTCATTGTTAATTGGTTTAAAATTTACGTTTTATAATCTATAATTTCATCTCATTTCTCACTTTAATTTACTCTAATCCAAATTTTTGTGTTTTACCATTTAACTCTCTAATTATTATAGGCTCATCAGTTACTTTTACATTAAATTCAAAATTTAAAAGCATTTTAATCATTTTTTAAAATTAATTTAACAAAAATTTAATTGTTAAGTTTCACTATTTATATATTCATTAACATTAAGTTAAATTTCTTTTTTGTGTTCATTGGGCTCTATTTTTTACTGTTTCTAACCTCTTTTAGCCTACTTCATGTTTTCATAAATTTAATACCATTAGTGTTTATTTCACTATGTCTACTTTAATACCTGAAATCAAGTTAAATATCTCTAACTATCATCAATAGAAAACACACATCTCCTTTATATTTCATTTTAAACATTTACTCCAAGTTGCTACAAATGCTTCTATTGAACCAGCTGCCACTGCTTCTCAGATGGACAAAGATGCATGGCAAGTTAAAAATGAAGAATCTCTTGGATTAATTGGTCTTTCTATTATTCCTAATTTATATGTCTTAATTGGACATTGCACCAAAGCCCATCAAGCATGGACCATTTTCCAACAAACCTATGATAGCTCCACTGAATCACGTAAGATTCAGCTCCAAGCCAACTTGGAAGACCTCAGGTATATTGACTTTAAATCCATGGATGAATTTTTACTTAAATTTGATGCTATTAAAACTTAATTAATTGGTGTGAATGTTACTTTAACTGATATTAGATTAATTAATATTATTCTAAAGAAGTGTCTTCCTAAATAATTTTAACAATTTATTACTAACATTCATTCGCAACTTTCTATTCCTAGTTTATCTCCTCAATTAACTTATGGTATATTTCAAAATCTTTTACGTCAAGAGGAAGCTAAGTTATTGCAATTTGATACTCTTAGATCTTCTGAACATACTTTTGTGTCTAAGCATCAAAATCAAAATAATAGATCTTATAATCATAATACTTCTAACAATAATCATAATTCTCGTAATAACAACTATAATCATCATAATAATTATAGATCAAATTATTATGGTCGTTATAATTCTCAAAATTATAATAATAATTCTTGGCATAACAATAGTCATAATAATAGTTATCATAATAATCATAATTATTCTAATAATAGACCTCATTGTACTTATTGTGGGAAAGATGGTCATGTGACCAAAAATTGTTTTAAGAAAAAAAATCATGAGTAACCCTTTACTCTTTATAATCAAACTAATCAAAACTCTCAAAATAATAACTCTCATCAAGCTTTTGTTTCTCGTTATGGGATGTTAATCCTCACTAGGATAATTCTACTATTTGGGATGAATCTTATGATGTTGGCTATTCTTGGGATAACCCTCTAGATTACTATCTTCCTACACAATCAACTTTAATTCAAAATGATTCTATGTTATCACCTTATGATGAATTCCAATTTGATGATTCTTGCTCTCATTTTGATGATATTTTTGAACAAGAAGAGGAAATTATCTCTAACTTTCTTAATGTTACTTTGCCTTCTTTTTATTATCCTATTAAAGATATGTTCATTACTCAAGATGAAATTCATGATGAAGGTACTAATCCTATGGTTGTTATGGAGGTTAATGACAATGATGATGATGCTTATACTAGCTCTCCTCTTAATATTTCATATTATGATGATTACATTACAAATTTATTTTATGTAATTGAAGATTGCATTTCTGATTCTATGACTGATGATTCACAATATGATTTTGCTTTCCAAAATGTTACTGATTCAGCACTAGGAGATCCCAATGATGGGAGATTTACTAGTGGTTATTGCCTTATTGCTGGCTCAAGTCTTGATCCATCTCCATCTCTATTTTCTACTGTAAATGAATATTCAGAATGTGTAATACCCCAAAAATGGGCTATAGGACCATTAACCTCCTACATCGACAAATCGATCAAAATTGACATAAAAGTCCTAACCAAAGGCACATCTGCGCATCAAATCATCGGAACCCTAATCGATTTTATCTTAATTCTGCATCAGGGAATATTTCTTAAATATTCCTAATTTATCTTAATTATCTCCTAATTAAATATTATTTGGTGATAAATGATATTCTTTTATTTATCCTAAATTTTATTAATTAAATATAATAAATATTTAATTAATTAGATTTAATTCAGCCACTTAATCATTTAATTAGATTTAATTGCATTTATTCCTAATTTATATTATTTAATTTTGACAATAAATAAAAAATCCTATGAATAATTAATTAAATTCTTATTTAATTAATTAAAATCCAATTGTCAATATTTAATGATATAGTTTGGAATAAAAGTTTGATTAAATAATTGATTAACCCATAAATCAGTTATTTTAATTAAAAAATCAGTTAAGTTGAGAATAAATCACTTAATTATTAAACTAATTCATTTTAAATCATGCACAATCAGAAAAGCAGTCAACTTTAAATCAACTATTACTTTCAAAATGTTAACTTTCTAAACTCAACATATGATTGTGAGTTGAAAAAGTGATCTGAACTCTATTTTGAGTTAAAAGCTTCTTTTACATGATTTTATGAGTTGATCTATCCCTAATTTCTTGTTAACTCAAAAATCAACCCGAGTTTATCAAGAGTGATTTATGGCTTTTCTCAATGCATCCTCAAAGCCCTAGATTTCTATATAATCAGAGCTCAACCCCTCACAAAAGGTCTTGCATCTTTTACATACTTGCGAACTTGGAGAATCAAGCTCTTGCGAAGATGCAATTTGTGAGAATTTTTGCAATTCATAGTTCTTCAATTCATAGTTTTCATAGCAATTTCATAACATTCTTCATTAGATTTGCATCCATATTAGATTAGTTTCATATAGTTTTTCATCTTATTGCATAGGAAATCCAAAAATATAGATTATTTTGTATTTATTTTTCATTCATCTTTAGCATTAAATCCTTCATTTAGGTCACTACTACATTTGGGGCCAAATTTCGACAGAAACTTCCGACGGGTAATTTTTTTTAATGAATTTTTTTTAAAAAAATAGGCCTCGATGGTGTCAGTATTCTGATGGGTTTTAAATTGACCATCAGAATTTTGACAGTTTCAGGGTATACATAAAAAAAAAGTGAAGGGCCAAATCATTTTTATTTCGATTGGATAGAGAAGGAGTAGGAGAAAAGGAGCGAAAGCTGAGCGCGAGAGAAGGTATCTGATTTCTTCATCTTTCAAGCCTCTAGCATCATATTTGACCGCAAATTTTAAATGCATTGCATTTTATTTGATCATGAATGCTCTCTGAAATGACCTCATTCTATTGGTGTTGTTCCCTAGTTAGTACTTTATCTCTATTATTTGATGTTATTGATGCTTGTGCTCAAGGATATCGATTCACTACTTTCAAATTTTTGGATTCATGTTTGTTGATATTACTGGCATGTTTAATGATGCCATTGTATATTGCTAAGATGCTCACTAAAATGACTGCATTGTACTGGTGTCGTGCCCTAGCCTGTGCTTTAACTCCATTATTTGATGTTATTGGTACTTGTGCTCAAGGATATCCATTTTTTTGAAATGTTGACTATGATTATCAAATGGATAGCCCATGAGCTTCTAGCTAGGTGCCATTTGTATTGATATCTTAGGGCATCAAATGTATTATATCATTGATAGTTGAGACTTTGTTAAAAGGAAATAGGACAAAGAATGATTTTGATTTATTTTCTCTATTTTGATCCCTAAGTGACTTACAACCCTAGAGAAGTATATGCAGATTTAAGGATGCAGTTGCAGGATACATAGCAGTTGATAATTCCCAAGAAATCCATGCATCCAATTTGAATAGCAATTAATACAAAGAAATAGGGTCCTCAAATGGCCCATTCATCCAGACCTTAACTGTCCCCTCAACTAGTGACCCTTCAAAACCAGGTTATCATGTAATCAATGAGTGATCCTTCATTCTCCTAGTCTACCCTACATCCAAACATATTGGAAATACACAATACAATGATAAAAAGTCTTTCAAAATCCCCCTTCCCTCAAGGAATTCACTGTCAACATTCAGACCTTGACTATCCCCTCAACCAGTGACCCTTCAAAACCAGGTTATCATGTAATCAATGAGTGATCCTTCATTCTCCTGGTCCGCCCTGCATCCAAACATATTGGAAATACACAATACAAGGATAACAAGTCTTTCACAATCCCCCTTCCCTCAAGGAATTCACTATCAACATCCAAACCTTGACTGTCCCCTCAACCAATGACCCTTGAAAATTGAGTTATCATGCAATCAGTGAGTGATCCTTAATTCTCTGGTCTGCCCTGCATCCAAACATATTGGAAATACACAATATAATGATAACAAGTCTTTCACAATCCTCCTTCCCTCAAGGAATTCACTATCAACATCCAAACTTTTACCGTCCCCTCAACCAGTGACCCTTCAAAAATGGGTTATCATGCAATCAGTGAGTGATCCTTCATTCTCCTGGTCTGCCCTACATCCAAACATATTGGAAATACACAATACAATGATAACAAGTCTTTCAAAATCCCCCTTCCCTCAAGGAATTCACTATTAACATATGGACCTTGACTATCCCCTCAACCATTAACCCTTCAAAATTGGGTTATCATGCAATTAGTGAGTGATCCTTCATTCTCCTGGTTTGTCCTACATCCAAACATATTGGAAATACACAATATAATGATAACAAGTCTTTCACAATCCCCCTTCCCTCAAGGAATTCACTATCAACATCCAGACCTTGACTGTACCCTCAACTAGTGACCCTTCAAAAATGGGTTATCATGCAATCAGTGAGTGATCCTTCATTCTCCTAGTCTGCCCTACATCCAAACATATTGGAAATACACAATACAATGATAACAAGTCTTTCACAATCCCCCTTCCCTCAAGGAATTCACTATCAACATCCAAACCTTGACTGTCCCCTCAACCAGTGACCCTTCAAAACTGGGTAATGCATCTCAGTCACTGGTAACACATGGACAGTCAAATCAGTAGTCTCCAAAGCATTCAATAAGTGAATATGAATGTTTGAAAACTTTCCTCTCAACTTCCCCAACCACTCCTAATCGGTTAGAGGGATATTTATAGAATCTCCACTATTCCTATCCTTACCAACAATTCTTAAACATATTTATCTGATATAATAATAACATGCTAAACTAAACCAATGGCATGTTCTTCATGTGGTACAAGGAAGATTTGGCTATCAAATCTTCCTTTGTGAAAGCTGAGTGCGAGAGAAGGTATGTTATTTCTTCATCTTTGATTGGTATCTTTGACGGGCAACATCTTTCGAGCCTTTGGCATCATATTCGACCACAAATTTCAAATGCATTACATTTTATTTGATCATGAATGCTCACTGAAATGACCGTATTCTACTGGCGTCATGCCCTAGCCCGTTCTTTATCTCCATTATTTGATATTATTGGTGCTTGTGCTCAAGGATATCGATTCACTATTTTGAAATGTTTGAATTCATGTTTGTTGATATTACAATTCATCATATCAGATAAAGTATGTTTAAGAAGTTTTAGTGTCTAAACACTCAACTAATCCCTCTAACCGATTAGGAGTGGTTGAGGAAGTTGAGAGGAAAGTTTTCAAACATTCATATTCACTTATTGAATGCTTTGGAGACTACTGGTTTGACTGTCCATGCGTTAATGTTTAGAAGAGATCAATAAAGTATTTAAAGACATTCTTACATGTTTGAAGAGCTTTGAGAGGCACTTATCATGACTGTACCCTCACAAACAATGACATAGATTGGTTTTACTAAGTTTCCTTTCTCTATTTTGAGGTTTCCTTTCTCTATCGTAGGGGTACAGTCAAAGGGTTCATTGACAAAATGATCCTTTGAATGGTTACTATGAATATGAATGATTTGATATAGCATATTTCTCATTTTACTTGAAGTTTGGAATAGCTTGTGCAAGGGTGAAAGTACTTTTGATCATTTTGGTCATGACCGTTCCTCTACACAGTCAAGAAATGTAACTATCTAATGATTATATGTAATGTTGAATGGATTAAATGCTTTATTCTTGGTAGAAGTGAATAGAAGGAATAGTGTTGGTGTTAGGTTTCATTTATTATTGAATTCAATGGTTTCCAAGATGTGTTGAGGAGTTTTCTCCTTGTTTAATGTTAACTGTTCCTGCACAATCCACTCATACAATAGTGAAATGCTATGTGATTGACAATTTCATACAACTAGTCCTTTGGCGTGTATTAAATAGAATAGAATTTTCAGCATATTATTATCATTCTATTTCTTTGTTGTAAACATGCCATTGGTTCAGTTTTGTAAAAAAAATTTCATGTTAAATTTTTTTCTTCTATTTTTTCCATTTGATAACCACAGTCAACATTTCAAAATAGTAAATAACATCAAATAATGGAGATAAAGCATGGGCTAGGGCATGACACCAGTAGATTAAAACTGAACCAATGGCATGTTTACAACAAAGAAATAGAATGATAATAATACGCTGAAAATTCAATTTTGTTTAATACATGCCAAAGGACCAGTCCCAACAATTCTTAAACATACTTTATTTTGTTTAATAATTGTTGGGATTAGTTTTCAAACATTCACATTCACTTATTGAATGTTTTGGAGACTAGTAGTTTGACTATCCATGCGTTACCAGTGACTGAGATTCATTAAAGGATTTAAAACCCTTCATTTTGGGTTATTATGTGTGGATTAAAATGAAGGTTTGATTTAGTTAATATTTAGAAGAGATCAATAAAGTACTTAAAGAAAATCTTACATGTTTGGAGAGGTTTGAGAGGCACTTATTATGATTGTACCCTCACAAACAATGGCATAGATTGGTTTTACTAAATTTCTTTTCTCTATTTTGAGGTTCTCATTGCCAAAGTGGCCAAAGACTATGTTAGGCTGATAAAATATGGGGATTCTCTTTACTACTGTAAATCTTTGAAGGTTGCTACACTTGGATGGATGTGTACCATTGTTAAGAGAATTGGACCGAGTTTGGCTTACCTCAAATAGGTGAGGCAACATATGGAAAGGTTTCCGTCTATTGACCCAAATACTAGGACTATTTTGATTTGTGGGTACCCTAATGTTGGCAAGAGTTCTTTTATTAATTATGATGAGTTGTATCATTCCCATCATGTCCCATGCTTGCACCACATGTACCCTCAAATATAGGATGTAAATAATTATTCTCTTCTTGACCAAAGGCTGCCATATCTTGAGGTAGTGGAGTTATGTCACTATTATGAACTCAGAATTATGGTCATACCTTGGTGAAATTTTTTAAATGGATACAAGCAACTTTTTTGTGAAATGGTCAAGCCCAACCTTTATATCTTTAATGCCAATGCTAGATGCCTCTTCTTTACTGATTAATCCATGTGACAAATCTACAGACTTGTGAGAATGAGGAAAGGAGCCTCTACTATCTAAATTCAAAACTTGGGACTTTTCTTTCCTTCCATCTTCAGATTCACCACACAACACTAAATTTAGATTTTCCTCATCTTTAAATTCACCACACACCACTTCATGTTCTTCACCAATTTCTAATTCAAAATCAATCTTTGAGAAATTTGAATACTCATCAAACCTCTCTTGAATGTCCTCACTACAAGGCACATGTCGTCTTCATTGCATCTTCTTTTTATTTCATGTTTTAATCTTTAAGAGCTTGATCAAGAACATAGGTTTTAATGAAATATCAATTTGATTTGCAAAGTTTGTGTTCTTTACAAATTTGAAAGGCTCTAATACTTACTAGGGTGGATGTGGATGTGCAACCTTAAGCTTTTAATACTAAGTCTCTATTTGTTGGGCATACTAATTATAAGTACTTGACATATATCATAAATGTTGCTAATTAAGGTTGGCAAGATGATTACGCCTATCCTAAAAAAAGACTGTCAAATCATTATGCTTTCAAATCAATTACCTATCGGTGTATCCCTTGCAAGGGAGAGAAGCCAAACACATAAAGAACATGCACATAAACACAATAGCTAAAAAACTTAAATGGAATACACCAAGAAGTACCAAATGATGAATGCTCAATTTTTGTAATGGCAAAGCATCAGAACTATCCATTTCTAGAACTTGATTTTCTAGTCTAAATGATTTTTCTATAGTCTTAATGTTTTTTCTTTCATCCTAATGTTTGTTGCTCTTGATAAATTAGGCCTTGTATTTGAATTTTTGTTCACTATTTTATTTCAGCTTGATATTTCATTCATTTTTCATATACACAGAGACTACACATGTTGATAAAAAAATGAGCTATTTGATTTAGGTTAACTATTCATGATTGTAAATAGTCAATATTTTCGATGGTGCTCCTTGGTGTAAACCATTTTAAAATAATCACATTTCTATAGCTATGATAAATGTCCCTTTGTGTTGAAAAAATGGTTGCAAACAAATCATCCTTCTTCCACCAACATTCTAGTCAATGTACAAGTAATGAGTCATTCCATTCAAGAAAGACCATGTCTGACAATATCAACCTGAGAACAAAATAAGGAGAATGCAGAATTTAATGATTGTATCTTCTATTAGAGCCACTTCATATGCACAGGTGATGAACATGCATATTTTCTTGGGCACTATTGGGAGCTTACCCAGCAACACGTGTACTATTGTGAAAATCACCACAAATCTATTTGCTATTGGGTCTAGCTCCCAGTATTGCTTGGTCAAATATGCATGTTTTTCACCTGTGCATATACCTTCTATGATCAACACTTATATGCACAGGTGATGAACATTCAAATTTTCCTAAGCTTTGATGAACATTTATAGTTTGTACTTAACATAGCCAAGCTTCATTCAATGGTACATTCAAACATGAAACAAACCATTCTTAAACCAGATTAAACTAGTAAACCAAAGGACATACTGATTATAAGTAAACTAGTAAACCAAAGGATATGCTTTTACTACTAAGTCTCTATTTGTTGGGCATACTGATTATAAGTACTTGACATATATAAAAAATGTTGCTAATTAAGGTTGGTGGGATGATTACGCCTATCCTGAAAAAAGACTGTCAAATTATTATGCTTTCAAATCAATTACCTATCGATGTATATCTTGCAAGGGAGAGAATCCAGGGAGAGAAGACAAACACATAAAGGACATGCACATAAACATGGCAACTGAAAAACTTAAATGGAATACACCAAGAAGTACCAAATGATGAATGCTCAATTGTTGAAATGGCAAAGCATTAGAACCATCCATTTCTAGAACTTGATTTTCTAGTCTAAATGATTTTTCTATAGTCGTAATGATTTTTCTAGAACTTGATTTTCTAGTCTTAATGATTTTTCTATAGTCCTAATTATTTTTCTATAGTCTTAATGATTTTTATTTCATCCTAATTTTTTTCTCTCTTGATAAATTAGGCCTTGAATATGAATTTTTGTTCACTATTTTATTTCAACTTGATATTTCATTTATTTTTCATATACATAGAGACTACACATGCTGATAAAAAAATGAGCTATTTGATTATTCACTATTCATGATTGTAAATGGTCAATATTTTTGATGGTACTCCTTAGTTTATTCCATTTAAAAATAATCATATTTCTATGACTATGATAAATGTCCCTCTACGGGCCTATGAACCATGGGCTTAGTTCCATGTTTTCTTTCATTCTTGGATTTGAAATGTTAAATATGGGCTGCATACAAAGGTATTACGTGTATGATTTTTGGTGATTATTTAATTGCAATATTTTCTTTTTTATTTGTTTTTATTTTTTTTCTTGTTGTTTCTTTTCCATTTCTACAATATGGACATGTAATTTTCTTTGAGCACTGTGCTTTATGTTGTGGGCTACAAGTCAGAGCCATTAGGCCTTCATGACAGTCTGAAGCTATATAGCCTATTGATACCCTTGGTATTTTGGACCACCCCTTGGAGGACAGGAACACCATAGAGATGCTTAATATTATTACCTTGGCTCATTTGAAGGTGATTGTTTTATTTTTCCTTGATGTTTCGGGGTCCTGTGGTTATAGTATTGCACAACAAGAAGCTCTGTTTCACAACATAAACCTCTGTTTGCCAATAAGCCTCTTATTGTAGTTTGTAATAAGATTGATTTGCAACCACTAGAGACTACAAGCTTTAAGAAGCATTATATTTTGGCAAATGAAGAGTGGAAAGAAGATGATATTCCTGAGATCATGGATGGACACAATGTTGTAGACTTTATTGATCTAGATATCTTGCAGAGGCTTGAAGAACTAGAGAGGGAAGAAGGGCTTAGGATGGTAGCTGAGGGTGATGAGGATGATTAGATGGGGGAAGTGGAGTTGAATCTTGATGAAAAGGAAGCTTTGGCTACAATTAGGAAGAAGAAGAAGATGCTTATCGTCAAACACAAATTGAAGAAGAGTACTATAGAGAGCACGCCTATCGTACCAAGGAAGTTTGACAAGAACAAGGAATATGGCTTAAACAGAATGGGAAGACATCTTTCTAGCTTGGGCTTGGATCCTTTGAAAATTAGCTTGATAATAAATGAAGCAGATGAGAGCTAAGCATTTAGCTTCCAAGAAAAATCTCATAAATGAACTGTGTACCCCCAATTCCTGTGCCCTTTATGCGTACCCAAAGCATATATTTGAAACAACAAGGGTAAGGCTTAAAGAAGTTAATTTTGCATCACTAGATAGATTTTTAAGCCTTACCCTTGTGTTTCAAATTTATCCTTTGGGTACGCACAGAGGCCATAGGAATTGGGGTACGCATAGTTCATTTATGGGATTTTTCTTGGGAAGCTAATTGCTCATCTATCATCTACTTCATTGTTATGAAGCTAATTGCCGTAGGATCCAAGCCCAGGCTAGAAATATGTCTTCCCAAACACATAAAGAACATGCACATAAACATGTATGACAGCTGAGAAACATAAATGTAGATATCACAACAACTGAGAAACATAAATGTGGGCATCATGGTCACAATTTTTTGGAGACAACATAATTGAGTTGTATACCCAAATGATGCAAAGCAACTACTACTCCTCCAGTTCCAGAGGAGTAGTGGTTGCTTTGCATCATCTGGGTATACCAGTCAATTATGTTGTCTCCAAAAACTTGTGACCATGATGCCTACATTTATATTTCTTAGCTATTGTGTCTCAAGACCCCTTATGACCCTTTACGACCCCTAAGAGTACACATCTTAGAGGTCTTAAAATATCATAAAGGGTCATAAGAGGCTCCTAGGAGGGGCTAGATGAGCTTCCACCTTCACATGGTTGGCCCTGTTAAGTAGAGAATGTTAAAATATTCTCAAAACAAAGAGAAGCTCAATAATTTGAGGTCTCAGTCCATGGAGATGGTAAAAATGATGAGAGTCAATGATGGAGAGTTTTTAGATACTGAGAAGACGTATATGCAGTGGATGCCAGAAGAGATTTTTGTGGAGATTTTCTAGATGTGGAGATTTTCTAGAGAGGGTTTCTAGATTGAGTACCAGTGCAGAGATGATGATTTAGTACTACATCTAAAAAACCTTCACAAATATCCCTTTTTTGGCATCCACTCATACCTCTTCTCAGAATCTAGAAACTTTGGATACTATTTCTCATCCATGCACGAAATGTGCTAGTGATCATATAAAATTACTTTTGTGAGACTAGGATCAATTGTGAGAAGTTAAACAACAAGATAATTTTATTGTATCTTTCATTTCTTTTATCCATTCATATTTTCTGCCTTCTCTTATATTGGATACTGTGTAGTGTACATAAAGGCAAGGTGGTGATTATTCTCAATGTTTGATAGGTATAAGTCTTCCAGCCCTTACCTAGTAGCTAGGACTAAAGATATAAGAGCTCAAGAGACCATCATAGTTGGTCTCCGTCCTTGGTCCATATACTGACCAAACATTTTACATTTTGTTAGCTCATCAAATGCGGTGATTTGAAAGAATTTAATGGATGATATTTTCATGTATAACATATATTATTTTAGTTTAACAGTGAATGAATTTATCTACTTTGCACACTTATATATCTCAAGCATAGCCATAAAGAAGCATCCCCTCCTATGGCTTGAGTAATGTAGGCCATGGGAGGACATGCTTCTTTATGGCTGTGCTTGTAGTATACAAGTGCGTGGAGTCAATAAATTCATGCAACGTCAACTTAAATAATATACGTTATCATGAAAATATTCTATTAAATTCTTTCAAATCCCCTCATTTGATGAGCTAATGAAATGTAAAATGTTTTGTCAGTATATGGACCAAAGACGGAGACCAACTATGATGGTCTCTTGAGCTTTGTTATTTTTACTATGCTAATCCATCATTTTTTTGACAAGTCACAATCCTTTTATGATATAAGAGCTATTTGTCTGACAAATTATCATGTCAATACTTGATTACCTAATGTCAGATATTCGACAGGTAACCATCGGAAGGATCCCAATCTGACAGATTGGTGCAACGGGACTGCTATACCTCTGACAGGTACTCTTGTCGGACATCTATTGAATATCCATCACCTTTTCAACCGATGAAATGTTGTAAGAAGCATTTTTTGGTAGATTAGTTCCATAGTAAAATTGTTATTTATGTGGCCAATTCCGACTGGTAGTGATGTCAGAATACCGATAGTTATCACTTCCATTGGTATTTCCAACACAAAAATGTCGATGGATAGATGTGTCAAAGTTTCAACAAATTGCCATTGAAAATCTGACAAATGGCCATCATAATTTGGCCTCAAATATACTAGTGGGTGTTGAATTATCATTGATCTCAGTCTTAATCTGAGAATACCATACTTGCACCTACTAGAAGTTAGTAAATTACCTAGTTATCTTAGTTCATTTATATTGCAGATTTCTTGATTTGCTAACCTCTAATGTTTTACTGAAGTGTTGTGTCTCCAGCTTGGTACAAAATTCACATGCACATTTTAGGCACCCACCATGGGGCCCTAAAATGGGTTTCCATTTTCATTCTATCAATTTTCTAGCAGTTTTCTCTTAAAACTATGATTTTTAATTTTTCTGTCCATACAATTTTGTATGACATTTGACATATTGTCATACCAGAACTCTTTGTCTGTCGTACGACAGGTGGAAATCTTGAGTGTCATGCTGATTGTATGCGTATTATCATTTGGGAGCTGAATTGTTGTGTGCTTACTAACCCACTATTGTTTCATGTCTGAATTGTTGTATGGGAGGTTGTATACTGTCATACGAGTTTTTACACCAGAATTCAATTGTCATATCAGATTTCTAGGCAGTCTTTCAGATTTTCATTTTAGATTTTTGCTGATAGCTAACCCTAATGATTGATATTTATTGTTTTTGATTGATATTTTCTATCTCTGATCATGAAAAAGCTCAACAAAATTGAAAATCAGGTAAAATATACTAAGCGCATTGTGTGGGATCTAGGGTATTTTTCTACATTTGATAACATTTCAATTTTGGGACATAAAATGAACCTCTCATGTGTTTAGCTTGAGTGCTTCTTGCTTTCATCAAATCACACATTCATTTGGGCTTTAAAAATAAATCTAGATTGGCTTTCTTGCATATCTATTACACATAGTAATTAGGCCCTATGAACACTATTTGTGGAGTTCTTGAGAGAGTGGGCTTCATTTGCCTATTTTGCATGCAAAGCTCTTCTCGAAGATAGATCCCCTTGTAGGTAGGGAGGTTTTGATATCATCTCATGGTCTTACTTGGTTTAGTCCTCAACTTTGATCGGTACGTTCTCTCTTGGACCCACTTAGAGAGCTCGGTAGACATTGTTGTTGACAATGAACCTTGGTGAGGTGGTTTCATTGCTAGCGTGTCAAAGAACTATTTGCTATGTTTTGGTGAAGTGAAGAGGCTAGAGGATTATGCTTTGTTCTCTTTTTGGGTAGCATTAGGAACTCAAATCATTGAATCTGAACTAAGTCCCCATGTGGTCCTTTTTGTGAGTCTCTTTGATAGAGAGGGTTAACTTTAGTGGACATTCCCTTTATTGGGTCAACCACGTGGATGAAACCTCAAGTGGTAATAGCCATTTTCACTATGGTAGCAATAGTTGCTATGTAAATGTCCTTGTGGAAGAAATCTCCATAGGTGTAGTGTCTTGTTGGGCTATTAGATCTCCTCAGCAGCTCATGATTGATTAAATTCTTGGACCGTGTCAAAACCCTAGTGCACTTGGATTGGATTTTGCCCTCTTGAGATTACAAAAGTTGTAGAGTAGACCATTACTAAGAACCTGAGTGCAACCAAATTTTTAATTTCTAGGACTATGTGCGTGATTGTAAAACACTTCGACAACATACACAAGCAAAATTCTTAGGGATTAGAATCGTAAGTCACTATTTCTTGTTCATGTGCAAGGTTTCTTTGTCCCTTGTTCATTGTTTGAAGACAATTGCTTTCTTAAAATCCCTTGATTGTTGTTTTATGTGCCTGATATAAGATAAAAATCTGTTAAAATGAACAACCTAGCCTTCAAAATTGACTAGAATCTGGAAAAATTACAAATCTAAACAAAAATCCTTTCTGGTGTCAAAAGTCATCCTGGAAATTCAAAAGTCATATGCATTTTTACCAAATGTCATATTAGAACCCCCAGAAAGTCATACGAGAAGTCCTATATTGTTGTACAAGAGCTATCAACAAATCTTAAGAAAAATCAAACCCTAGTGTCAATTGTCATATGAGTTTTTCCAATTGTCGTGCCAGACCTTATCTTGACTCGTACGAGCCTGCAGAAACTTGTATGGGTGTTAAGTCAAAAATTGCCAGAAATCTTTAGAATTTCTAGAAAGTTAATCATTGTAGTCAACCATTAGATTCTGTCAGAAAATTTATTGAGTTTGGAACATAGCAGAAAACCAAAAAATCCCAATCAATTTTCCTAAAGTGGTCTCTTGAGCTTGATCCAGCCTTCTGATCTATTGATTTGAATCCCATTTGATCTTGTGTCAAAACCTTGTCAAAATCATCTTCAATCTTCAAAAATAGATGTGTTGTGAGCTCATATCTACTATCTTTTGGGCATCTACCCATACAACTAGGGCACAATATCCTAAACTTATGTCCAATCAATCTTTTCATAAATTAATCAATCCAATCTTGACAAGGTTGCATCATTTGATCTTTCTTAAACCAGATCAATCATTAGTTGTCTTAATCTTGCTCTTTTTCTTCACCCAAGGTTAATGGTGGAAACTAGAGCTTCCTCACAAAGAAAACAAAGAGAACAACCCAGACTCTCTTCAACAACATCTTCTATGATTGCTTAAACATTTCATCAACCTTATGACACAAATCTCTTTGGAGAAGATGCTCTTGGAAATATTTACTTGAAAGGTGGTTATGTAACCCCTCTCATGTCAATCCATGGAGGTAATCAAACAACTCCACATCAATCAATCCTTGGTAGTCCTCATAACAACACAATGTCTCAAGGATGAGGAAACCAAGGATCTCAAGGCCATCAATCTAATCACGAAGATCCTGAACCAACTCCATCTGAAATTGAATGATATAGAAGTGATGAACACTTTAAAAAACTGATGAAAAATTTCATACAAGAAGACGGAGAGGCTTACTACTTCGAACTAGCAAGACAAGGAGCCAAAATTCCTCCAAATTTCAATGTTGAAAATATTGTTACACAAGAGGAAGAAACTCCCATCATAGCCATGATGAAATAGATGCATGCCATGCAAGTTAAGCTCAAAAATATAGAGAAAGAGAAGGAACCTAAGGAGTTCTCTATGGAGGCTCTATGTCCTTTTCCACGTGATAAAAACTTGTACATTCTACCATTCCCAAAAAGAGTGGAGATGCCAAAATATAACAAATATGATGGAAACTCTAACCCCCAAGATCATGTCAAAGAATTTTGTACTCAATCCATGGTTTTTATGCATGAACCAACTTACTTAATGCATCTTTTCCCATGACCTCTGAGAGGAGCAACCATTCATTGGTTCTTTAGGATGCCTCCAACTATCAAAACCTTTGAGGAGTTGATCAAATTGTTCTACCAACAATACTCCTACAATATCCAACACTCGGTCACCATGATCGACATCTGCAATCTAAAGAAAAACTCAGGAGAACCCTTCCTGACCTTCCTCAAGTGATGGAGGAAGAAGTTTTCACTCTATGCTCGACCCATTCTGGAAATTGAAAAACTTGAGATCTTCATCAATAATTTAATTCCAGAACTCAATTATCATCTGCAAATATAGAATCATACTTCTTTTGAGAAAATGGTAGAAAATGCCATAAAGATTGAAAATGTGCTTGCTCGTAAGGGAGATCTATCACTTAACAAAGATAGAAAGTATGAATTAGGTTCTAGTTCCAATAACAAAGATAAAGTCAAATTCTGGAACAAGAACAAAAATGTTGTAACAGATGGTGTTGTTGATCACATCAGTGCTCCATCGAAGGCACTAGCATTCAATCTCACCATTGGCACCCAAGCCATAAAAGCTTCTGAACAAAAGGCATCTGAATCTTCAAAAAAGTCTAATGACTATAAACCATGGGTTTCAAAACTAAAGTGCGAGTTCACTCCTTTGGGTGAGTCCTTAGAATCTGCCATGAAAATGCTATTGGCAAACAAAATCATCACATTCCCTAAGATAAAACCATATGATCCTGAAGTCAAACCTAAATGGTGGAAAGAGACCGATTTCTGTGACTTCCATCAAAACAAGGGTCATAAAACCAATAACTGTATGCACTTAAAGCATCTCATCCAAGTCAAAATTGATGAAGGAGAAATTGTAATTGACAATCACAAGACCAACAAGGATCATATGACATTCACATAACCATTTCTGAAACATGCTCAAGGAGATTCATCTTCTTAGCCTAACATGGGTGCTAAGGTCAATTACACCTACTCTGGAAACAATGCTATCATTAACATGGTTGAACCATGCCTATCTGAACATTGCAATGTCATCACCATTGTTAGAAGAGATAGAGATAATCAATCAACAAATGTAGTCACTCGATCACAAGCTCAGGTATATCTACAAGGACAAAACTTGGGTTCATCAAGTACCCCTAAGGTACCTTTCAATCTTTCATCTACTTCTAAATAGAGGGCTACCTAAAAATCATCAAATCCTAAAGAGACTAGACCAACATCATATAGTATTGTCCAACAACTCCAACATACCAATGCAAAAATATCCATGTTTGAGTTGCTTTAGATATCTCCTACTCATAGGGCTATTCTGGATAAAGCTATGCTCGATTCCAATGTTCCTGACAATCTTGATCTAGATAGATTTTAGACTATGGTTGGTCATCTAACATCACCCTAGTATATCTCCTTTTTAAAGGAAGATGACAATTTTTTGAGTCATCCGCATAACTAGCCCTTGCACATTGAAGTCTTGATCCAAAAGCGTAGTGTCAAATGTGTGTTGATATATGGAGGCGCTAGTCTAAACATCTATTCCTACAAATTGATCACACAACTAGGATTATCAAAAGATGCTATTGATCCTAAAAATAAGATTACCATAAAAGCATATGATGAGCAAGAAAGATCCTCCAAGGGAACAATTGTACTACCTATCAGAATAGGACCAATTATCAAATACATCACCTGTCAAGTGCTAGATCTTCCATTAGCTTACAACGTCCTAATAGGGAGACCTTGGATACATGAGATACAAGATATTCCATCAACATACCATCATTGCATGACATTTCCTTATGATGGATAGAGGTAACAATTCCAACTGACATATCTACATCTTGCAATGCCTTGAAAGAAAGTGCTGACAAACTTGTCCCAAATAACATAGAGTCTCAAGAAAACATACATAGCATATACATCCAAGATGGAAGACATTTCCAAAGAGGTCAAAATCAAGGACATAGGCATGGGAGAATATACTATGGAACCAGTCCTATCTCTAACATCTCTACCAGTCTCGCCTAAATCTTATGGGCAACCTTTAAAATAGACAAAACAAGCATCTAAAGAACCTCAAGCTATCTACAATGGAAGTTTTTTCACATAGCAAGTTTCTAAGAAATAATTTGAAGAAGATGAAGTTGTGCTTGCATGGCTATACAAAGATGAATCCACATCAGTTCTGAAATGTGACTCCAAGTCAAAGAAAAATCCTTCAAAGTCATATGGACCAGGTCACAAAATCATATCTAAAATGGGATACACAGGAAAAGGACCTCTAGGAACAAGAGGCAAAGGTCTTATACAACCCATTGAACACCATGGCCAGACAAACAAAGATACTATAGGTCTAGGTTATCAGAATAAATCCTTCCACCTCAGTGGTAAGTCAACACATGTCCTAGAATAGATAAATCCAACAACAAAAGTTCAGCTAAAGGAAGGACCTCCACAATCAGACATTGATGATTCAGACACCATTGATCTTGTTCCTTATGAACATTTACCTAAAGAAATACTAGATCTTCTCGAAGATGAAAAGAAACCTAAAGAGAATATCAATGTAGGAGATACACAAGAACCTACTACTAAACCTCTCACAATAGTTGAACATTTGGGATACAATAGTGATTCTAAAATAGACTCCCATGAATATGAATTCTGCTCATAATCTAAAGGTAATCCTACTTGGGGGATTCATCTTGACTTTACACATGTTCTCAAGTTTCCCAAAGGTCTAAATGAAGAAACATAGGATGAATCAAATGGCTATGAATGTGGAGTCATTCCAGAAGAAGATGAGCTTATCACTGAAAAACACATTGATGTAATTCACCAATATTCACCCAAATCTGATGTAAGTCTAGAGAGAAATGATGAACTTAACGAATTTGATCCACCTATGCTTGAAGTGAAATCTAATAATGACATTGAGACTATTCATGAACTGAACATTCTGAGTAGTAACATCACCTTTGAATTTGAGAGTCGAGTTATGACCGATGATGAAAACATCATATGTGTGAATGCCATTTCCCAATCCTTCCCTACCTTGACTATCCAACATCCAAATCTTATTGACCAAATGTCTACTGATCCAAACTGAGATATCCATACCTTTTGAACTGACTACACTCTTGCCTACTACCTCAATACAGTGGAACCTATGACAACTTCCATTGGTGAACCTAACATTAGCATAACAGAATCAGGTATCAAATATCTTAGTCAAAAAAAAAAAAGAAAAAAGAAAAAGAGTTCTAAGGGTGAAAACCACTTTGTGGCAGTCTCAGAACCTACAATAGTAAAAATAAAAGATGTATCCGAAGGTGAAAACCTCACTGAGGCACCTAAGGATGAGATATTTGATGTCCTTCCAAGTCATTTACATGACAGATCTCTAGTATTGATAGAGCCCACTCAATCTATCAACTTGGGTACAATAGAGGAACCACAATTGATTCATGTAGCACAATCCCTATCAGAGGAAGATAAACACACATTCACTACCTTCCTAACAAAAAAGAAAATCAACTTTGCATGGAAGTATTTAGATATGCCAGAGTTAGATCCAAATCTGATAATGCATCATCTCTCCATAGCTCCAAGCATCAAACCTATTAAACAAAAGCTACGTAATATGCATCCACATGTCCAACTTCTTGTCAAAGTTGAGCTAGAAAAGTTACTAAAAGCTGGATTTATCCAAGTCATCAATTATGCAGAGTGGATCTCAAACATAGTTCTAGTTTAAAAACTAGATAAATCTATAAGAGTATGCATAGACTTTAGAGATGTAAACAAAGCATGTCCTAAGGATGAATTCCCACTTCCAAACATCGATATGATAGTGGACATGATTGTGGGCTTTGAGATATATTATTTAATGGCTAGTTTCTCTGGGTACAACCAAATCAAAATTGCTCCAAAAGATCAGGAGAAAACAACTTTCACATGTGCATGGGGTACCTTCTATTGGAATGTCATAACATTTGGTCTTTAGAATGCTGGTGCTACATATCAATGAGCTATGACATCTATCTTCCATCATATGATGCATAGAACTATGGAAGACTATGTTGATGATACCTTGGCTAAATCAATGATAATATCTAAACATTTGAATGACTTGAGAAAAATATTGGATAGAATGGAGAAGTTTAGTCTCAGACCAAACCCTAAAAAGTGTGATTTTGGTGTCACTTCTGGAAAGCTCCTGGGCTACATTGTTTCAAAGAAAGGCATTGAAGTAGATCCCGCTAAAGTCAAATCTATCATGGAGATGCAACCTCCTAAAAATATCAGTCAAATGAGGACCTTACAAGGAAGAGTACAATCAATCAGATGTTTCATATCTTAGCTAGAAGATATATCACAACCTTTCACAAAAACATTACATAAAGGTGTGACCTTCTCATGGAATGAGGAATGTGAAAATAATTTCAATCACATCAAGCAATATTTGTCAAATCCTCCTATTCAAGGGAAGCCATTGATTCTGTATGTCTCTACCATAGATACATCACTGGGGGCATGTTTTGCACAAAATGATGAGAATAAGAAGGAGAGAGCTATCTACTACATTGGTAGAACATTGGTAGCGTATGAAAATAACTATTCAATAATTCAGAAAGCTTGTCTAGCTATAATCTTTGCATCAAAGAAGCTGAGACATTACATGTTAGCTCATACATTGCAATTGATAGCTAAGATAGATCCATTGAAATACTTATTGAGAAAAGCAACCCTCATAGGTAGGCTAGCTAAATGGGTGATGCTATTGAGTGAATTTGACATAGAATACATTGAAAGGAAAGCTATCAAAGGGTAAGTCATTGCAGATTAGTTAGCTGAAGCACCTATGTTTGATGATACACCATTATAGATGGAATTTCCTAATTCATCCATCATGTACATATCTTCTAGGACTTGGCATCTTTTCTTTGATGGATCTTACACACAGAATGGATCTAGAGTAGGCATATTGTTCATAACACCACAAGGTTACTCAATACCTAAAGAATTCATAATCAAATTTCCTTGTACAAACAATATTTCTGAATATGAAGCTTTACTTAATGACATGAAGATAGCAATCAAGTGGTGAGTAACATAGTTGCACATTCATGGAGACTCACAACTAGTCATACACTAGGTCAATGATGTGTACCAGACAAAAGATGAGAAACTAGTCCCATACAAATGCATGGTTGATGACCTTAAGAAGTATTTCATCTCAGTCACTTTTGAGAAAATTCCTAGAATGGAGAACAAGGCTGTTGATGCTATAGAAATGCTATCATCTCTACTACAGCAGCCCGAACATGATCTATGTTATGAGTTCCTGGTGGAAGCACTGTCGTTTCCTGCATATGATTCCCTTGAAACCCGCATGATCTGTATTGTTGTTGGTCATGATTCCTCGAGATACAAATACATTTTCTCCTACCTTCAAGACCAAATCATCCCCGATACCTTCAACCACCATGAGAAATGATACCTTATCCAAAATGCACCCTGATATATCATCATTAGTAATGATATGTACAAACGGAGTCTAGATGGTACACTTCTTGGGTGTTTAGAATGAGAAGAGTCTCAATGTGCATTAGAGGAAGTCCACAAGGGTATATGTGGATCACATTCCAGTGGTTTAACACTAGCTCAAAAACTTATTAGGCCTGGGTATTATTGGCCTGATATGGAAAAAGAGGCTATCGAATATGCTAAGAATTGTCAGAAATGCCAAGTACATGGAAACTTGAATCATGCACTAGGGAGAGATCTTATTCCCTTTACTACACAGTAGCCTTTTGAACAATGGGTGTTTGATCTAATAGGAGCTATATATCCACATTCTTCTAATGGGCATACCCATATCATTACAACTACAGACTATTTCACAAAATGGGTAGAAGTAGTTCCTTTGACTCAAGCAACTGGCAAATAAATTTCAATGTTCATCTTGAACTACATCATATGCCGGTATGGAATCCCACATTCAATAGTTATAGATAATGCTAGCCAATTCAAGAATAAGGACTTAGATTCCTTGTGTACTAAATTCAAGATTACACAACATTGGTCATCCATATACTATCCTTAGGGGAATGGACAAGCAGAGGCATCAAAAAAGAATCTATTGAAAATCTTGCATCATATAGTTAATAAAATAGGAAGAGACTGGCATCTCATGATCAATCTAGCTCTCTGGGCCTACAAAATAAGTATCAAAACTCGTACTAGGGCTACACCATTCACTTTAGTTTATGGGTCTGAAGTGGTACTACCTATTAAAGTTGAAATCCCATCACTTAGAATCAGAATGCATGGTCTAGTAATTGATGATGACTATAGAGTGTCTAGGTTGCAAGAACTTGAACTACTAGATAAGCACAAACATGAAACATATGATCATTTTAGAGCATATCAGAAAAGAATGTCTAGAGGCTACAACAAGAAAGTCAGACACATAGAATTTCAGGTTGGTGATCTAGTCTTGAGAGAAAATCCTAAAAATCAATCACATCAAGAGCACAAGGGGAAGTTTGAACCCAATTGGCTAGGTCCCTTTGTTATCACTGCTACTTTTGGCTTTGGAGCCTATCAACTCAATGACTGAAGGAGAACAGCTTTGAGAACCAATCAGTGTTCTGCATTTAAAGAAATTCTATGCCTAAGGCATTCAGTCTATGGTAAAATATCCTGAGAAAAATTATTAAAATCAGAAAAGGTCCTAAAAAAATGGTCATCCTGGTGAAAACCTAGCAATAGGCACCTTGATGTATCACAAAAAAATAAAAAAGGTAAAAAGTACAAAAAAAATTTGAAAAGATAAAAAAAAAGAAAAAAGAAAAAAAGAGAAAAAGTGCCTTGGTAGAAAAAATAGAATCTCTGCCAAGATGGTGAAAACCTAGCAAACAAGCACCACTTGTTCAAAATGCTCCATCTATCAGTGCAATCTTGGTCTTTCCTAGCTTTCAGTCTGCTTTAGTTTGTATATATCCTATTTTTGATAAAGTCAGTTTGTACACCAATCTGCAAAAGTGTTTGTATCCTATCAAAGTTTCAAACTTGGGGGAAATCAATGTCATATCCTGTAGTCCTGAGTACCTTAGATGAGTCATCTCCAGTCAGAGTCCTTTTGAAGGCTCATTCGAGTCATTCATTCAGTCTCCTTACCAAAAAGGATTTTCCAATCAAAACATCAATAACAACAACAAACTAAAAATAATCTTTGCTTCACTTGCTTTTGTCTCCTTGTATGCTTACTGATTCACATTGAGATTTCTGCATATTTTGTTCCCTCAAGCTCTTTGATGATGTCCTTCATAGGATTTAGTGAGTGATGACTGGGGGTATAATCTTTTCTTTATTTTTTGCCTTGAGTGAAAATCTAATAACTTTGGAAATTCTAGATTGAATTGGTGTCCACTATAAGTGCCTCCATCATGTATTGGATGGCCATGTTGACCTCGACTATTGATACCCAGAAAATTCAAGGAAGTTTGATCTAACTTTATCTTTTGAGTGATTTCTTGTTCCTAATATGAAAATGCAACATTATCCAAGGATGTGAATGATAAAGGGTCACTATGGGTAATTCTGATTACAATAAGAATGATCTCTCCATTGCTTGGTGTGTTTGTCTGCAAGGCATATTTAGGTCATCACAACATTTATGTCTTGATGCTTATACAAATTGCTATATCAAAATGGACATGATATTTAGGTCATCCTAGCTTTTGTGCTTTGGTGGTTATATCTAATTTGACATCCTAAAATAAAAATCAATAATCATATGCTCATGGTTGCCTAACTAGTGGACATTGTATTGATTTATCTGGTGTTACCTAAAAGAGAAAATAACAAAAACAAAATAAAAATTCAATGATGAAAATGACCGACACATGATCAGTGACTAAGTCCTAGGTCCTAGGTTTGCATTTCATTTTGCACTTTTCATGATTGCATTTATATCATGATTTCAAAATTAGCTTGATGCTTAAATGATTCTCCAAAACTACGCTAAACATGACACAAAATCTGAGTCTCACATGAAGGTCTCCTTAACAGATCAAAAAGCAGTCACCATCCTGGGTTAAACATCCATTTTGACAAATGACCAAGTACTTGTCTTCATCAATACTTGCAAAATATATCATGTGTATCACTGCATAAATCCATTCCATGCATACATGAACATTCATAAAGCATAAACAAATCATACATTTCCATAATCCATTTATCATTTGCATTACATAATCCATACATTTGAAAGTAAACATTGCATTGCATATTCCATACATTCTACACTAATCACAACATTTCACACATTAGCATTACATGATATATTCATCATAAATAAAATGACAAGTGCATATGAAGTCACAATAAAAAACATCAATCTCATATATATATCAAAAACCTCAGAATAGTCAGGGGTGCACTACTGGCACAATATACAAAAGAATGAGCTCATGTGAGCTATCAAATATAATCAGTATATGGACAAAATGACAAAAATTAGAACATTAAGATAGATAAGCTATCTACCTGCTCCTCTGCATTTGGTGGAGGTGGGGTAGGTGTATCTGGTGGTAGGTCAGCCCATGGTGCTCTAGCTCCCTCAGAAGCCAACATGTATTTAGAATAAGTGGGCACTCTCCTATCAGTAGGTACACTTGCATAATATGCAAAAACATAGTATGAGGCTCGACTGGTCTGATGAATTACTTCCTCCTGTAGTCACCTCATGTCAGCCTCTCACACTAGTCTCTATCTCTCATAATCTCTTAGCTACACCTCCCAAGTGGCACTCTGTAATCTCATGTCCTGAATCTATAGCCAAAGTCACCTAATGATATCCCGAGGAGTCTATCTCAATCGTAGATCAACCTCTGATGCCACTATCTCTGCCTCCTCTATAGGCTACTCTACATTGTCTCCTCTCTGTGCCTTATGGAAATGGAGCTCAGCACCTAAATCAAAATCTAGAGCATTTGGGGAATTCTCCATAGCAGCATCCTAATGTGCTCCCAGAACATCCTTAGCACTACCAATGCCACCCAGTGTAGCACTCTCACCCCTAGTATACCTAGACTGCAACACTACGGGTTAGGGTGGTCTCATATGTCCTACTGGTCTTTGTGGTGTAATCACTGCCCTAGGCCTATGTGGTGTAGGCTACACCACTGGTATCTACGCATCTTTCCATCTCTAGCCTCTGCCCATAGGGGCACTTGTCACATCCTTTACATCCTCCATAGTGGGAATCAATTCAGTGAAATCAGAATATCACCTCATCGAATGCTTAGCTAACCACACAATAAATGCATTAGTCACTCTAGCATCAGCAAGCTATGGCCTATAGTCCCAATCTCTCAGCATGTATCTAGTGTACTCCTGACTACACAAGGCATAAGACAACTGAGCTATCCAACCTAATCCCAGCTCTCGGACCATCTGTGCATATGTGGCATAATCCTTTTTGTATCTTGTATGATTCCATACTGTCTCCATACCTGCGTAATGATAAATTGCTCCAAGATAGTGGTGGATCATCCTATAAGTACTCAGCTCTGATAGAAGTACCCAAACTAACCATGAGTAGCTGACCACACCTCAATCTGTAAGTATGACCTCCAAAAAAAAATGTCATGTAATCTAAGACACACCTCTAGTACTCAGTTTGGCCCATCTGGACCTATGTGACATAACCAGAATATCTATATATAAGAGGCTTCTGTGGCTGCCTCTCCTCATTGCATATAGGTTGACATATTGGGATGTGCTCCCAAGCCTAGATCTGTAGTACAAGTGCACCTAAAGCAAATGATTTACCCTCATGGTAAATTATCTTGTGCATCTCACTGAACATGTTGGAAAGTAGACATTGACCCCATCCTAGCTTAGAAGGACTAGCCATCAAGCATGCAACCATCGGTGCCCAGCCCATCAGAAGATCGTTCTGCTGACGATCTGACATGATGATCCCTCTGATCATCCCTACTAGAATGCACTCTAATCTGTGAATTTGCCTGTATCTTTTTACAAGAGTCTCCCATGAAATAGACTAAGCTAACTCCTCGTCATCACCAAACAGTGTCCTAAAGGCATGTAAACCAACATTACCCGAACTATGATAATCTAAGCGAGGTGCATGAAACAAAATTCAGAGAATCCTATACACATCCTCTGGCATAATGATGATCTCTCTAGTAGGTAGATGGAACATCTTGGTCTTGAAGTGGAATCTCTCAATTAGTGTAGTAATCAGTCCATGGTTCACTCGAATGTCCGGTAACTGAATCAGGTACTCAAAGCCACACACAACTAGATGTACTCTTAGTGGGTCAGGAAGTGCTGCACATAGTCTCTAGGTAGCCAGGTGAGAAATGTGGACATGTACATCTAGATAACGCATGTACACATCATAAAAATAGGGACACCCTATTAGTAACTTGGTCAAAAATCAAGATATAAGCATAGAAAATGAGAAATTGACAACTTCAGAAGGTGCATTAAATGCTAAGGAATCAGCCTATGAAATCAAAAAAATAAAAAATTTGACCTAAGGATGAGAAAAACAATTTTTGTTTTCCATACTAGTTTTCAGACTGGTACCAAAACTCATACGAGTTTCTTTAGGTTCCCGCATGACATTTCATGTATACATGACAATCTATAGGTTCCCACACAACACTTGAGGGACCTGATGAAATGTCATACGATAGATGGGTCCCTCTCATACGAGTTACATGTATAACGGATAGGACACTTTAAATGAAATTCAAAAGTTGTACGAGTCCTATTGGATTGTCGTATGAGTTTCTATGATATGAAAATTCAAAAAGCTAAAAATGTATGAAAAATTCAAAAACATGCTTAAAGCAGGAAAAAATTGAATTCACAGAGAGGCACAGAGGTCCACTTATCAGGTTCCTGTACTAGGGAGGTCGCTGGTACCAACAACTACACTCAAATTGATGCGAGGTGACTGGAACTTCCATTTTTTCTCAGAGGGCTACACAAAACTCACAAAAGACAAAAGTGAATAATGATTTGAAAATGACCCTTTTGGCCTTTATATAGGTTTTGACCTAATTTTTCAAAGTGCTCCGTTTTGCATGAAAATTGCACCCCTGGCTAATTTCAACATTTTGAATCCATTTTTGGGATCAAAATTGAAATCTAAGGTCATTTACTTTTTCAAAATTACAATTTAAAATTTTTGGACCCAGGACAACCGACTGCTTGCATAATCGATCTTCTACACATTATTGAAATCCAATATTCAACTTAATTGATTATCTTACATCAAACTATTGAAATTTCAACTTGGTCAACCATGGTCAACTCATGGTCAAACCTAGTCAAACTTGGTCTTTAGGACCTCCAAATGATGCATAACGCATCTCTGGATGTGCATAACCACTTCTCAAATTGATTAACATGCTTCAACAATCTCTCAATGCTGACTTTATTGTCAGATTTTGATTTTTATCCCAAAGGGGGCATGGTATGGCATATCTTTAATTAAATATGTCAATCAATCTTTCTTTTAGTAATCAAGACAACAACCGTGTCTAGTTGCTAATTCATCAAAAGTCCTCATCGCTTGGGGCATATCAGATTCATCAAGATCCATATCAGTCTAGTATTATCTTTATCTTGTAAATTGTATCAGCTCTTCATAACCATTGGTTCATTAGTGTTATTTCCTTGCTTCTTCGTAACTGAAGGGTTTAGATTTGATATCCTTTCGACTCTTTTGGACAATCAGGTCTGGAGTTAGGACAGTCATTTCTTCATAATCATATGGTTCAGAATTAGGCATTTTAACACTTTTTCATATTCACCAGTTCATTGTTGCTATAGTTAACATCATCTTGATTCTTTGGTCAACCAAGACCTAAATCACTAAATCTTCAAATGTTCCAATCAGTTTCTGTCTCAGAATCGGTTAATATTTCAGGATTAGTTTCTCAACCACATAACTGAGTCTACAACATCATCAAACACAAATTATTCTTTACACAACTATGCTTTGCACAGTAATTCAAAGAGGGGCAAAATGTAATACCTCGAAAAATGGGCTATAGGACCATTAACCTCCTACATCGACAAATCGATCGAAATCGACATAAAAGTCCTAACCAAAGGCACATCTACGCATCAAATCATTAGAACCATTATCGATTTTATCTTAATTCTGCATCGGGGAATATTTCCTAAATATTCCTAATTTATCTTAATTATCTCCTAATTAAATATTATTTGGCGATAAATGATATTCTTTTATTTATCCTAAATTTGATTAATTAAATATAATGAATATTTAATTAATTAGATTTAATTATGCCACTTAATCATTTAATTATATTTAATTGCATTTATTCCTAATTTATATTATTTAATTTTGACAATAAATTAGAAATCCTATGAATAATTGATTAAATTCTTATTTAATTAATTAAAATCCAATTGTCAATATTTAATGATATAGTTTGGAATAAAAGTTTGATTAAATAACTGATTAACCCATAAATCAGCTATTTTAATTCAAAAATCAGTTAAGTTGAGAATAAATCACTTAATTATTAAACTAATTCATTTTAAATCATGCACAATCAGAAAAGCAATCAACTTTAAATCAACTATTAATTTCAAACTGTTAACTTTCTAAACTCAACATATGATTGTGAGTTGAAAAAGTGATCTGAACTCTATTTTGAGTTAAAAGCTACTTTTGCATGATTTTATGAGTTGATCTATCCCTAATTTCTTGTTAACTCAAAAATCAACCTGAGTTTATCAAGAGTGATTTATGGCTTTTCTCAATGCATCCTCAAAGCCCTGGATTTCTATATAATCAGAGCTTAGCCCCTCACAAAAGGTCTTGCATCTTTTACATACTTTCAAACTTGGAGAATCGAGCTCTTGCAAATAGGCAATTTGTGAGAATTTTTGTAATTCATAGTTCTTCAATTCATAGTTTTCATAGAAATTTCATAGCATTGTTAATTAGATTTGCATCCATCTTAGATCAGTTTCATACAGTTTTTCATCTTATTAGATAGAAAATCCAAAAATATAGATTAATTTGCATTCAGTTTTCATTCATCTTTAGCATTAAATCCTTCATTTAAGTGTTGCATTGTCACTGATCTTGGTCTTAATCTGAGAATACCATACTCGTACCTACTAGAAGGTAGTAAATCACCTGGTAATTTTAGCTCATTGATATTGCAAATTTCTTGATTTTCTAACCTCTAATGTTTTACTAAAGTGTTGTGTCTCGAGCTAGGTACGAAATTCACACACATAGAATGCACACATGCATCTAAAGCAATTTTATGAAATCAAAGATTACCCGAAGATCTGGGTCCTCCTCTACAAATACCTACACCTTT
This sequence comes from Chamaecyparis obtusa, assembly GCA_027943335.1. NCBI lineage: Eukaryota > Viridiplantae > Streptophyta > Pinopsida > Cupressales > Cupressaceae > Chamaecyparis > Chamaecyparis obtusa. The sequence continues at coordinate 1,928,099 of BSBK01003610.1, forward strand.
GTATTGTAATAATCAAAGGCTATTTCAAGAGTCCTATGTACCATTCAAGCTCAAGGAACATATCTCTCCAGAATCACTTCATGAAAGATAAAGTTGAAGATACACATGAGTCCCTCATCCATTGCAAGGGAAATGTTCCAACTACCAATATCTTAACAAAGACTCTTTCTCAAGAGAAATCTCAAAATCATTGTAAACATTTGGGTTTGATACCTATTTCTCTAATCACCCCAAGTAAAGATTAAAGGGGGATCTTAGAATTAGTAATCTTTCCTTGACTATTTTATTTAATTTGAGGATAAACCAAGGTATCCTCCTTTTATTTATTTTAAGATATTCCTAGAGGAATATCTACATGTAATTTTTTCCTATAGTCCAAGTGGGAGGACAACTCATATTATGTAATTCCTTTGATAAGGAAATTAGTTTTCTCCTCCTTATGAGGATTCTCACACTTGGCACACACTTAGTATGAATGTGACACTCATACACATGGGAGTTACATGCAAACTCCTTCACTCATATCTACTTAAGAGATGCTTCTCCACACACTTGATACAATTTTTCCTCACAATTTTTCCACATTTCATACACACAATTTTCTCTCCTCTTAGTTCTATCATTTTGTATTGAGATTCTTGCTCATATTCTATCTCTCTTTTTAGGCTTTTCATGCCTCATTCATAATACACAAAGGGGTTTTTCTTTTTTTTTCTCCTTACAAAAATCTCTTAGCTCTTTATTAGGATTCTTGGATGTACTCTCATGTTTTAGTGATTGATCTTGCAACTCTATATCTATTTTGGTTTATGGTAAACACTTTCTTGCACTTCACTTTCTTGGATTATTTTCATGAACTTGTTTTCATTCTTTAATACTTCTAACATGTCTATGTCTGCTTTGATTTTTATTATGTTCATTGTACATAATATTGTATTCACTGCTTCTCTCTAGAATGTCTTTGCTATATCATTCTCAAATAACATAGCTCTTGTTGCTTCAGTCACTAATCTATTTCTTCTTTCTACAATACCATTTTTTTCAAGTGTTCTAGGGGTTGAAAGCTATCTCTTAATGCCATTCAGTTCACAAAAAGTATTAAATTATTTTGAAGTAAATTATCCACCTCTATCAGATCTTAAACATTTAATCTTCATTCTTGATTCATTCTCAACTCTGTTCTTAATTAATCTAAACTTGTCAAAAGCTTTTGATTTTTCTTTAAGAAATGCTACCCACATCATTCTTGTAAAGTCATCAACAAAAATCATAAAATACCTTTCACCATAGAATCCTCTAGTCCTTGTGGGACCACTCAGATCTATATGAATAACTTCCAATTTTGCTGCCGTGGTGGAATTCCTACTGGGAAAAGAGCTTCTTTTCTGCTTAGCCATAATACATTCTTTGCATATCATGTTAGTAGGTTTCATAATCTTAGGCAGATCTCTTACTGCAAATGTAGTACTCGCTTTCACAATGTTATCAAAGTTTATGTGATAGAACCTTTTGTGCCATAACCAACTGTCATCAATTTTAGTAATCAAAGATGTCATCTCAGTAGGATTCAACTAAAATACATTACCTCTAGTTCTTGATCCTCTTCAAATCAACTTACCATTCTCATCCTTGATCACACAAGTCTTCTCAGTAAACCAAACTTGATATCACTTATCAACTAACTATCTAACACTTAGAATATTATGTTTCAATCCATCTACAAAGTAAACATCATCAGTGTTAGTCTTTCTATCAAGAGTAATAGATCCTATTCCCTTTATCAGACAAGGTGCATTGTTTCCAACTCTAACAATTCCTCCATCATAGTTGTTAAGCTTCATGAATTTATTCATATCTCCAATCATATGATGTGAACAACCACTATTTATAATCCAACCAATTTTATTTTCAACTTGAGAAACTAAAGCTTTTTCTTCTCTAACTTTAGTTTCAGAGTTTTCTTCTTTTATAGCTACAAATCCTATGTCATCACTTTCATTTAATATTTTCTCAATGCCAGCCTCAAATTCTTCATCATTAGCATAATACTATTCTTTAGACCTTCTATAGCATAATAATATTCTTGATATGTCCAACATTTAAATATTTTCTTACCTTCTGGTTCTCTCTTCACAAGCAAGGCAATTCCTTCCTCAATCTTTCTATCTTCTTCGATCTTAGATCTATTGCTACTGGCATTATCTCCACTGACACTTGCACTTCTTGAAAAAGTAGGGCAAACACTAACTACGCTGAATGCTGTTTCAATTCTAGGAAAATCTCCAGATTGTCTTAGACCTATCTCTGCTCCTAATCTTCTAAGAAGAGTTCCTCTAGTAAACTTTTCAGTACAAGGTATAACTTGTTTAATCATCTGCACTGTTTGCTTAAATACATGGGTCAATGTCTTCAAGATCTTCCATATGACTTCATCTTCAATTTTGTTTTCTTCACAAGCTTTGATACCTGGAACAATCTCTGATGTTCTACCAATATAACTTCTAACAGATTCATCTTCCATCATCTTTGCATCTTCAAATAAACATATCCAATTATTTAATTTGACTCTCTTAGCATGTACATCACCTTCAAATGTAGATTGTAAAGCTAACCAAATTTCATGAGATGTTCTCAGAGTTTTTTCCTGACTGTATTCATTCTCAGGAAGAGCTAAAAAAAGTGCTTTTTTGGCAAGTATATTACACATAAATAGATCTCTTTCCTTATTAGTGCAATCTTCAATTTTATCTTCGTCAATGATAGTTTTGTCATTCTTTTTAATCAACCAATATCCTAGTCCTAAACATAGAAAATGTGTCTTCATCTTTTCTTTCCAGCTATCATAGTTAACTCCAACAAACTTAGGACTTTCTTTTCTGAAATTTCCCTCCATATATCTCATCAAGTTGTTAAACTTTTCTTTCAAGGACCCGCCACTCCCAATTATTAGAAAGTAAAATCCACCAAGATAACTGAGAGGGGGAGGGTGGTGAATTAATTATTAGATAAAAGAAACTTTTAATAAATTTATTAGATCTCAAACATGTAACTAACATAAACATAAACCATAGAAAGGTAAACATACACAATGACACTGATGGAATATGGATGAAGTGACTGAGAGGGGGGGGGGTGAATCAGTCAACCATAAATCACTTAACAATTATTTCTTTCCAGATCCCTTAGGATATCTTAATGAATATTATCTGTTTAACACTCGGTAAATAGATTGCAGTAACTTTGCAGATGCAGAAAGTATTAGTAAAATTATCTTTTAGATATTCATCAGCACTTGTATATGATTAAGATAGCAATTAAGAACACAAGAGACACAAGATTTAACATGGAAACCCAATATGGGAAAAACCACCAATGTATCTAGATACTGATTTTCACTTTTCTGAAGTGATGCCCGGTTAGAAGCCAACTTGGTAAAAGGTTACAAAACACACTGTTAGGTGTGACCTTGTTAGAGGATTTAATCACCCTGTTAGGAGTGGCCTGGTAAGAGGACTTGAGAACAATTCAATGGAATTGTCACCTTGTTAGAGGATTTACAATATGGTTGTTAAACCAACTCGGTTAAGAGATTTAGAATTCACTGTTACAATGATAAAAAGGTAACAATGAAAATGACCTGTATAATAATGCAACTGCCTTGCTGATTATAGATCTTTGTTCTGCATAAGTGTGATCCTTCCTGATCGAATATATCTCTGCTACTCCTAAAGGATATCTGATCATCCTTCACAAATTCACACACACCTTTCCTGCTTGTTCTTCTATATATCTTCTGCTATGTTCGTTGTTTATTTTTCACATTTGACCTTTTATTTATATGATTTTAGATTTGTCAAATCGGCATTACTTAGTATAACAGTCAGCTGAATTAAGCAAACTTTATTTGCAAAAATCCTTCAAGGGCCAATAGTGCTCGGTGACCATAACTTTCTACAATCTTTCGGAGACTGAGGGAACTCAGTAAACACTGATAATCCTTCTTCGATAATTGACTAAACTCAGTAAATACTAACTTTTCTTTGACAACTGACTGAACTCGATAAACACTGAATTTTCTTTGATAACCGAGTGAACTCGGTAAACACTAAATTTTCTTTGATAATCGAGTGAACTCGGTAAGCACTAATTTTACTGTCAGGCAGACCGACTGAGCTCGGTAGGTACTGAATGTTGCAGACTATGACATTGTGTGACATCAAAGACGATACATAATTTGAGTAGCAATTTTCTTCAGACAATTGTTTCCAACAGACACAAGATGTGTTAACTAGGGAACCTCTTGATTAGAGAGTAAACCCCAGTGGGGATGGTACCCACAAAAGATGTACTAATATGAAAATTCCTTGTGAGAGGATGGACTCTATTAGGAGCCTTATGAGATACATTTAGTACATATCATTCCTTGTTAGGAGACTTTGAATCCCTATTAGGAGACTTTGACTTGGACTATTCTATTTGGATAATATAGAGATCAGTTGGACAGTCTCCTAACAGGGATTCAAAGTCTCCTAACAGTGACTCATATGTATTGAATGTATTTCATAAGGCTCCTAACAGAGTCCATCCTCTCACAAGAAATTTTCATATTAGTACTATACACACTAAGATGTGCACTTCTCTAAGCCATTACTTCCAAGAGAATCCATGAATGGGAAACCTTGGGAAGGTGACCTAGAGCTCCCTAGGCATGGAGTGCAAGGGTTTTAAGAATGCTCTTAGCTAGAGCTATTAAGCCAATAACCTTGCTAGTAAACCATGCAATGGAAGATTCAATGGAGACAAGGGCAAGAATGCCAATATCCTCAAGAATCAATATGAGAATGAAATGAAACTATGCTAGAAATGAGAATTCAAGCTAAGATATGAAAAGAAAAATGCAAGTGTTACAATCCAAGCTAATTAATCTATGTGAGTTAATCTAGAGCATAGAAATGAAGCTAATCTAGGAAAGCATAAATATGAAGCTAAGATGCAAGAAATGAAAGATGAATGCAAGAATGTCTTAAAAAATCTCTAAAGTCTCCAAGCAATCCTACAACATAAGGTTAGTATTCAAAAGATGGATCCTAAAATGAGAAGAGAGCTCTCCTTTTATAAGAAATGAGAAAGAATGGACCATGAAGATTAAGAGGCAAAAGATTTAATCAATGGCATAGCTTGAAAGAGGAGCAATCCATGTGCACAAGTATCCTCCAATGAGAAAATAAGAGTTGACTTTTGTGCCTCATATGAGACAAAAAGTGCTTTTCTCCCTTTTATAAAATAGGAATAATGCTTTATTTGTGCAACTTAGGATAAGAGGAAAAGTGGGGGGTTTTTTATTTAATAAAAGAGGAGGAAATTCCTTTTAATTAGATAAAGACTTAGGATAAGATGGTTAGCCCATGGAAAATAATCAAATAAATGATAAAACTAGAATTTGATCAAGAATAAGCAATTGATGATTTTAGTTTATAATGCTAGCAAGGGGCTAATAGTCTAGATGACCATTTTTGGGTGATTACATTTGCCCCTCTTTGACTAATGTGTGATTGATCTAGGAACACATTACGTTAAAGAATAGATTAGCCAAGAAAGTAATAGAGATTTGACTCCAAAGTATGAAGTGCAGAGAGAGATAGAAAATCTTGCATGTCAGCCTGGCAGTGACAGTACTGAACATTTAGGAAAGAGATGGACAATATTAGAACTTGAGACGAGAACTAACATGTCAAGTGCAAAGATAGATCGATCAGAGAAAATGGAATGGTCAAGCACATGCTCTGGAAAATAGCCAATAGAATATGATGTGTCTACCCCCTTGGGATCAAAAGAAAAATTAGGTAGAGGGAAGGCAAAAGCAAGAGCAACATGACCAAATCAATAGAAATCATAATCGAAGATAAAAGATAAGAGAATAACCATCAAGCAGTGAAGATATGCCCGAGTCAAAACCTCAAAGAGAGATGAAATGAAATGAATGAAAGACTAGAGGGTTGAAAGAGATGGAGATGAAGAAAAAAAGGATTCCCCAGTGAAGATCGAAGGATCAAGCCTCAAAAGGTCAACCAATTGTGCAAAAGAAGGAGAAATGTGATTTGGACAGTCAAGGTGAACTCGGATTTCAGTTTCAATCCTAAAATGAATAGAAAATGATGTAATATGAAAGATAAGAAGAGAAAGACATGATCAGGAAGAAGCGAAAGGTGAGCGCAGTTTGACTAATAAGTCCATGAAAGATGAAAGGAGAGCTCTCTCCATATGCAAGATGCAAAACTAACTATCATGAACTTAAGAATGCAAGCTATTATGAAAAGTGGTTTACTTGCAAGGTTATTGGCTTAATAGCTCTAGCTGAGAGCATTCTTAAAACCCTTGAACTCCATGCCTAGGGAGCTCTAGGTCGCCTTCCCAAGGTTTCCCATTCATGGATTCTCTTGGAAGTAATGGCTTAGAGAATTGCACATCTTAGTGTGTACATTTTTGGCACCCACCGTGGAGAGGCAAGAGGCAAGACAAGAGTCAATTCCAGGCTAGGAGAGGCAAAGCAAGAAGTGGAGTGAAGGAGCACCACGCAAGACTAATAGACATAGGTGCAAGGGTCTCAAGCAGTGCCTATTTCTAGGTTTTCACCACTTGATAGATTTTTTCAGGACTTTTTTTCAATTTTTTTGTATTTTTGCTACCAAGGCGCTTGTTTCTAGGTTTTCACCAAGGCACTTTTTCTATTTTTTTGAATTTTTTGCATTTTTTGATTTTTTTTGGTGAGACATCAAAGTGCCTATTGCTAGGTTTTCACTAGGATGCTCTTTTTTTCAGGACATTATATGCTTTTTAGGATTTTTTCAGCATCATATATGATTTTTTTTGGAATTTTTTCAAGATCAATAAATATGTACAAAGAGCTCAAGAACCTCAGGCATAGAACTTCTTTAGATTTAGAACATTGATAGGCTCAGTAAGCTCTTCTCCCTTAGGTGTAGATAGCTAATAGGCCCTAGACCCAAATACTATTGTGATGATGTAAGGCCCTAACCAGTTCAGCAAATAGCAACCAACCTTAAGCAATTTCCAAGTTAGCACAAGATCGTTAGAGAGTGATCCACAAATGCCATCATGGACTTCAGCTAGCACTTTGTCTGGCTCATCTATTTCAAGACACTTAAGGAGAGTTCCATCTAGACTCTTCCCATACAAGTCACCAAAGATGAGTGTAAGGAATTATGGAGGAGGTGGCACTTCTCATGGCATGATAGATTTTTAGGGATAACTTGATTTGGGAGATGGGAAAAGATGGTGGCATAGTGGGATGATTCAGTAGGGGAATTGTAGGTGAGATAAGGCAATTATTCCACTAGGAACTCAAAGCATGATTCATGCTCTTCTAGTTGTAGAATGGATACCAAAGTAGCCATGGCATCAACAGCCTTGTTCTTAGATCTGTGCTTCACACGTTCAGTCTTAACCAGTAATGCCACATGGGGATGCATCTTTATGAGCTTTTACTTGATAGGTGTAACCCTTTGAGTAATAATAAGCTCAGTGTTTAAACCAGGCATGTCCGAATATGTCCATGCAGAGTTAATCTTTTTCCCTTGAAAGAATGCAGCAAATTGTTCTTTATTTGTACTATTTTTAGGTTTGGATACTACCACAATGTGGTTTTTTCCATCTAACCATTGCTTTTGTCTTTTGAGATCTGATTCAGTCATTTGTGTTGCTGGTTCACTGGTGGAAGAGATAATAGGTTTAATGGAATTGAGATCTGAATGTATGAAGGAAAGGATAGTGATAGGTTCAAGAGCATTTATGCAATAGGTGTCATCTTTGGTGATGAGAGAGGTTGAGCCTATAGGGTAGGCTCTCCAAAAGTTTCAAGATCTAGATTTGTCATATAAGGACCAACATGGTCCACTAAAGCAATACGGGGATCAAACTCATCAGACCCAACGTGAGACTTAGCAACTACATCAGGTTGGTCACTATAAGTATGAACCACATCGACATCCATATCCATTATGGAAGATCCCTCTGAAAGAGTGTCCCATTCGTACTCATTGGAATCTATTATTGAGCTTTTGCTGGGATGTTTGCACTAAGAAGGCTTAGGACACCGAGAAGTAGAGGTACCCATGTCATCACATGTGAGATCTCCTCTTTTTAGTAGCCACACAATGTTGTGATGTTGTTTGTCAAAGCTCAATGATTCATTAGGCACATAGTTGCTAAACATAGAGGCTCCAGCTGTGTCCTCATTAGGTATGTACTCTTCTCCCCAAAGGAGTGAAGTAGAAGGGAGGCTGTCTCCCATTTGAGCCATAGTGTGTAGTGGTGACTCATCTGTATCTGTGTCTAAATCACTGATTATGGGAACATTTCTAGAACAATCAAGGAGGTCATGTTCGACACCATATCCTAGACCCATTGTATCTTTAGAGGGCTGGCCATTGGTGTGACTCAAAGGCTCAATGAGGGCATGTCCATTATCATTTATAGGTCCTTGACCTTGATAGCCCATTTGCTGCAAAAATTTATAGCCTTTACCATAGCGCTTAGAGGAAATAGGAGTAGAAATTGCTGTACTACCCTCTTCTTCTTTATAGATCCATTCCCTAATAGCTTGTTCTTCTCTTTCTGCCTCTAAGGGTACAGATGAAGGAACAAAGGTATCAAACAATGTAATGGTAGAAGCAGAAGGCTTTAGCTTGTTAGAAGGTCTACCATATGATCTAGGAGAAGTAGCCAGAGCAGCAAGGGAATCTAGTGTGTATTTCCCCATACCAATACTCATCATCTTTAATGTTTGTTTAGCCTCAATCAGGGATGCACTAGGATCATCAGAAGGTTTTTTATGAGGAAAAAATGTTTCAGCCACAACAAGAGTATTGATAGCAATAGTATGGTCTCTAGGAATCAAAACTTTAGTGCCATTGTATGAAAATTTGACACACTGGTGGTAAGTGGAAGGGATAGCTTACATGTCATGGATCCAAGGATGACCTAGAAGAATGTTATATGTGAGTGGGATGTCCAACAATTGGAACCTAATATCTTTCATGACAGGGCCCACTCAAACAGGAAACATGATAGGACCCTTAGAAGATCTTTCCACTTCATCATATGCTTTTATAGTAATTTTCCGCTTAGGATCTACAAAAATTTTTGACAATCCTAGTTGTTGCACCACATTGAAAGAAACAATATTTAACCCTACACCGTTGTCTATCAGGACTTAGCGGACTCAGGTATGGTAGACTTGAACTTTGATGTGTAGAGCAAGATTATGAGGGTGGCAAAGAGATGTGTCATCTTCTGTAGAAAAAGAGAGGTAATGGGGAGATGATATATGGTTGACCATAGCTTGGAACCTATCTAGGTCAAATTCATTGGGGACATTTGCTGTACACAAAGCTTTCTCAAGGATCTCTCTATGCAAAGGTGATAACTCAAGCAACTCAAAAATAGATATCTGGGCTGGTGTCCATTGCAATTGGTGTACAAGATCATAGCTAGACAAGACTGAAGGAGCCACTAGTTTGGAAGAAGAGGTTTGCTTTGGATCAGGCACAGTTTTAAGGACATTTTGGCTTGCCCCCTAGTAATAGCATTCAGTGTCTCACTTTGGGAAGATGAACCATGTCAAGTGCTTGTAAGACCAACTTTGGCCTACCATGATTGGCATCATTATCATCTTGAGATCTCATCGTAAGAACACTCTGGACGGGCTCTACCATGTTGATCACAAGCATATCAGAAGTATATGTGTAGTTGATCTTAGCATCATGATTCTTCTTATTTTCTTGAGAGGACTCCCCCTTGTCATACTTAGATAGAGGGTCTTTGAAAGCCTGGTGATCAAAATTTTTAACTAAGCCATTTGTGAGAATTGTGCCTCCATCTATGAGATCTTGTATAGCATCTTTAAGCATGAAACAATTGTCAGTCTTGTGTCCCTTGTTTTTGTGATAGTGGCAGTAATGGTCTGCCCTCCACCAATCAGGCTTAACTGGTGGATCATAGGGATGAGGATTCGTAGGAAGCGTAAGATAATTGTTGGCCACCAAAGTCTTAAGAATCACATCGTATTGTTCAGCCAACTTGGTGTAGACCCATTGTTGGTATTGCTTCTTTGGCTTGTCTACATACTGAGGTTTAGGAGCATTTTGAGCATTGGTAGCCTCTTGTTGTTTTTCTGCATAGATAGCATTAGAGAGATTGAAAGTAGACTCTTTAGCTTTTGGGACATCTACAACCCCATCAATGACAATGTACTTGTTTCTGTTCCAAGGTTTTTTCTTGTCCTTGCCATTGCCTTTGGTATCTTTATTAATAACAATATCCCCCTTTCTTATGGCCACATCCTCAATCTGATATGCACTTTCAACCATGCCATTGAAAGAGGAGAACAATTGTTTCCTTAGATCATAATACAACTCAAGCACTAGAATGTTGACTAAGATGTCAATCTTTTCCCTCTCGGGTAGTAGACGAGGATATCGAGAATAGAATGACCTCCAAAATTGCAAGTAAGTGGCAAATGACTCACCTTGATTTTGTCTTAGAGCACTTAGATCTATCATGGTGATAGGATATTGGATGTTGTATGAATAATGCTAGGTGAAGCGCATAGCCAACTCATCAAAGGTCCTAAGAGGTAGTGTCAACTTGAAAAACCACTCCAAAGCTTGTCCTCTTAGACTTCTAGGGAAGAGCCATAGTAGAAATGTGTCTTCATGAAGGAAGTCCATGCTAAGAGTATAAAAGTGACACACATGGTCATGGGGGTCACCGCTTCCATCATACTTGTTGTATTTGGGAACCTCAATATCCCTAGGAAATGGGACCATGTATAGACTCCTATCAAAGGGAAGAGCACACATAGATTCTAAAAAAGATACCTTTGGAGGCTCTCTTTCTATTGCCATCTGGGAAAGATGTTGATTTGTCTAGTGTAATTCCTCTCTAAGGGTTTCCAATTCAGTTGGTACTCTTTCTTGAACAATCTGGCATACATAATAGCCAGGAGGGAGCTTGTATCCCCTAGAAGTCATGTATTGAAAGTGTTGATCTCCATTTCACTCTAAAGGTTTAAGCATCATACGTTTGGGAGGCTTCATCTTGTTCAAATCTCATAAGCTCTTCACTAGAAACCTCATCATTGGCTTCTTCCTCATGCTAAGAGGGAGGAGGTCTAGGAGGTGAAGAAGGAGCAGCAAAAGTCCATCTTGGAGGAGATCTTGGTGGCGTGTTGTTGCCATAGTTACCCAAAGTACCAAAAGGAGGGGGTCTATATTCGTAGCCACTAATCTCAGGTTGTTCTTGAGACATCCCCTTCATAGCCATGACCCTAGTAGCATCCATTTTGTCTAAACGCACTTGGTTGTCCTTATGCTCAAAATGTTCTTGCAAATGGTGGAACTTTTCTTGTTCAGTTAGAGTGAGTGAGACACTATCTATGCTTTTGGAGGTCTTGAATGTGGAAAAAAGGAATCCTCCTTTGTAACATGGGGTGACCTTAGAATCCTTAGATTGGTTAGGACTAGAACTATCATTTCTATTTGGCACTCATGAGCATCTGGTTGGAGAAGATAACTATGTATAATTGAATGGAGGGTGACTCTCCTGCTCAAATTGAGACTGAGTTGTAATCGGCATGAAAAGAATTGTTGGTTGACTAAGAGAATGAGACAAAGTTTCTTAGATATTAAGATAAGAAAAGCTAATGAAGATCACTTGTCAAGATAGAACAATAGAGATGGCTCATCAAAAGTACTCAAGAACTTACATCAATCAATTGACTCAAGCCGAGAGGTGAGCAAGAAGCTCGATTAGCAAGTAGCCATAGAGGTAACCGTGGTATGACAAGCGATCAAAAGTAATATTTGTTAGGTGCAAACCCAATAGTTTTAGCTCATTTTTTTTTAGTTTAGAACAAACCTAAGCATGCAGATAACAAACTAGCTTTAGGTAAGAACATGAAAAGACACTTTGCCACAGGTTAAAATTCAAGTTTAATAGCTCTGGATTGCAACAACAATAGGACATTAGAATAACTCAGGACTCTTGATTGAGGGTGTGTGATGATGTTTCAGTATCATATGACTCTTGACCAGTGAATGTGAGAAACTTAGTTTTGAAAGCAATTTGGTCAATGTTGTAAGTTGACAGGTACAATTTCTTGGTTTCAAGCATAGTAATATCAGGAAATAGACAAGTTTGCAAATAGTAGGTGATCAAACATGTCATAAAACACTTGTCCAAGAGAAAAAGAAACCTTGCCAAGACAAGCAATTGTGATATCAAAATGAAAAATTCTATGAGCACTACCATGATGTTTAATGTTTGAGAATGTTTGCACGGGTAGATCACAACGAGAACACTTCAAGCACTTACTACCTAGAAGGACAAGGCTCAATACTTAACAACTTGGCCCACACTTGATGTCCCATTGCCTCACACAAAGTGGTTACCCACAATAGATGTTGGCTTTGTCATGGAAGTGCCAATGGCACAACCAAAGGAACATAGGTGGTGAGTAGTCTTGGGGTGATCCAGGTTAGTCCACTAGGATCAATCCTTGCACCAAGATGTTAAGTGGCAAAATGGGGTAGCTTTCTATCTATGGTTCTTAGTAAGGGATTTCGTTCATAATACTCCTCTTGCTCCCCAAAGGGACTCCTTACCTTGTGGAAAGTAATGGACCTCGCGGCCATAAGAGTACCTTAAGCATTCTTGCTCAACATTTTCCTCATGATCACAATCCCACAAGAACTCACATTAAGCAAAGACAAGTACTACATCTACCAAGGTTTTGTGTCCTTGATAGGCTTGAGTTTATAGTGGGTTGAAATAGCTCAGTATTAGCTTGTCCCCACTTGGGTCATTCCTCTTGATTGCTCAAGAGTAGGCTTGCTAAAGGATTCTAATGCTAAATAAAGAGTGGATTAACCTTTGAGTTTTAGGATTTCTGGTTCACCTCAAGGGTGAAGAGCATAATCTCCTAGCTCAAAAATCTCTCCCAAACACACCAAGCAAAGTTTAACTACCCTCTTGCTTTCAAAATCTAGAAGTGGGTCAAGATTTCTGTTTCACCACAAGGGTGAAGAGCATACTCTCCTACCACCAAAAGATTCCTACAACAAGATCTTAAGTGCCTAAGAAATGAAACAACTAGTATATGCTGCACTAAAAAGGAAAGTAATAAACAAGCAATTGGTTATTTTTAGGTGTTGGACAGCCCTGCAAAACACAATTAGTAGCCCTTTTTCCTTTGGAGCTTTGACATGTGATCTTTTAGCAAAATTTTTTTAAGCTAATGAGAGCACCTACAAGCACAACTTGTTAGCTCCACAATGGTTAGCACATCAAAAATTAGATAATCTGCAAGTAAAATAGCTAATCAAATAACAAAATTTGAAAATGAAACCAACATGGTTGGATTAGGCTCGGAAAGAGCTTTCCAATGATATATCACACTTCAATTTTCGATACTGTATGCAAAAATTTCTCAAAAATGGGTGCCATTTTTTTCTGAAAACACCGAAATTTTCAAAAAAGTAGGAAAACTGAAAACAACAAGCAAAACTGACAAATCTAGAATTCTGGTCTCTATTTGTCATGGAATTTCTCATGAGACAGTACTTAGGGCCACATGAGAAAGTACCAAAATGCATGCAAGAAAGCACAAGCCCGTGCGAGAATGTACGACAGCTTGTGCAAGAAAGCACAAGGGCTCGCATGAGAAAGTACACAGGCCCGCGCAATAAAATACTTCATCCTACATAGAAGTGCTAGAAACAACAAATCTTCATGTGATATGGTGAGAAACCTCATGCAAGATTCTGTAACAGTGATGCACAGAAGTACAAACATCATACAAAAATTGTAAAAAAATAAAAAAATAGCCGAAACCTGAAACGAAAATGCAAGAAAAGAAGGACAAAATAGATTTGTTCTGCCCCACGGTGGGTGCCAAAAATGTACACACTAAGATGTGGACTTCTCTAAGCCATTACTTCCAAGAGAATCCATGAATGGAAAACCTTGGGAAGGGGACCTAGAGCTCCCTAGGCATGGAGTGCAAGGGTTTTAAGAATGCTCTCAGCTAGAGCTATTAAGCCAATAACCTTGCTAGTAAACCATGCAATGGGAGATTTAATGGAGACAAGGGCAAGAATGCCAATATCCTCAAGAATCAATATGAGAATGAAATGCAACTATGCTAGAAATGAGAATGCAAGCTAAGCTATGAAAAGAAAGATGCAAGTGTTACAATCCAATCTAATTAATCTATGTGAGTTAATCTAGAGCATAGAAATGAAGCTAATCTAGGAAAGCATAAATATGAAGCTAAGATGCAAGAAATGAAAGATGGATGCAAGAATGTCTTCAAAAAGCTCCAAAGTCTCCAAGCAATCCTGCAGCATAAGGTTAGTATTCAAAAGATGGATCCTAAAATGAGAAGAGAGCTCTCCTTTTATAAGAAATGAGAAAGAATGGACCATGGAGATTAAGAGGCAAAATATTTAATCAACGGTGGAGCTTGAAAGAGGAGCAATCCATGTGCACAAGTATCCTCCAATGAGAAAATAAGAGTTGACTTTTGTGCCCCATATGAGACAAAAAGTGCTTTTCTCCCTTTTAAAAAATAAGAATAATGCTTTATTTGTGCAACTTAGGATAAGAGGAAAAGTGGGGGCTTTTTTATTTAATAAAAGAGGAGGAAATTCCTTTTAATTAAATAAAAACTTAGGATAAGATGGTTAGCCCATGGAAAATAATCAAATAAATGATAAAATTAGAATTTGATCAAGAATAAGCAATTGATGATTTTAGCAAATAATGCTAGCAAGGGGCTAATAGTCTAGATGACCATTTTTGGATGATTATAAGTACATCTTTTATGGGCATCATTCCCATCAGGGTTTACTCTTTGATCAAGAGGTTCCCTAGTCAACATATCTTGTGTTATTGTGTTGTGTATGTTTATCTTTCTATGGTTGTTGCTTATATTGATAACATGGTTGAAATCTGATAATGGTAATAAAATTTGTTATTATTTGATAATTGATTCACCCCTATCTCAGTTATCTTGGTGGAATTTACTTTCTAACAATACCAATAATTATTGATCTTAGCAATATGATCTTCACTCCTCTGTCTGTGCCAAAACCACACCAATTGCTTTTCTAGATCTCAATACTAGATCTTCTCAATTCGCATATCCTCTTACAATATCATATTATTTTTCATTCCAAACTTCTATATCAGATCAAGGAAAACAATCCTTCCTTTATACCACACTCAAATAATTTATAATTGAGTCGGCCAACTAGGCTTAACCAATTACAAAATATAAATCATCACACGTTACATAATATTTCATAACCATATCAAAATTTGTTGGTTTCCAAACTTAATAAATATTCACACGTGTGACCTCTAACTATGTTGTCTCATCTAGGTCACCTCTGAAGTGTCTTCAACCTCTATACAACTTTGCATGTCCAAATTCTACCCTAGTTAGGAGATATATTTTGGTTATCACAAGTCGCTTCTCAGGAACACTGTCAAAATATTGTTTCCACTAGATTACTCATAACTATCATGAATAATTGAATTTTTATACAATCTCTTAACCATAATCTTATAACAACATAAAGAATAATTCCTCAACTCCACATGGATTGATTTGCAATTCTCTACGTAAACTAATTCAAATTCTATCTGTTTCTCTGCTAATCTCCAGTAGATCAATGTGTTGACATCAATGATGAACACAATCATGAATGCAACATACAACTACTACAGAACCACTCAAATACTCCCCATAGGACATATT
Organism: Chamaecyparis obtusa; assembly: GCA_027943335.1. Taxonomy (NCBI): domain Eukaryota; kingdom Viridiplantae; phylum Streptophyta; class Pinopsida; order Cupressales; family Cupressaceae; genus Chamaecyparis; species Chamaecyparis obtusa. The sequence goes on from BSBK01003610.1 coordinate 1,943,940, forward strand.
CAACATTCATTCCTAACAGAACCTATGGATGAAAGTATTAACATGGTGAGATCTAATGGACCCCACTATGATTCAAATATTGATTAGTCACCTAAGGCTATCTTGAGAGGTGTTGGTTCTTCCACAATCCCAGTCTTTCAATGAGCATAACCACATGATCATGCTTAGATGTGTCAACTCTCCTTCACAGAAGGAAAGTCTTAATGTTGTCACTAGAAGTCAACCTAAGGTTATGCTTAGAGGTCCAAATTCTTCCAAGCAAGCTAATCCTAAGAAAGTGACATCCTCTTCCAAGAAATCCTCTACTTAAAACAAGTCAAACTATAACCTAGTGGATCAACTTTAGCGTACCCTAGCTTAGATTTCAATCTTTGAGTTGCTAGAGTTATCACCTACGCACAAGGAGATCTTAGAGAAATATTTGCATACAACAAGTGTCCCCAAAAACATTGATACTGATCAGTTTTAGACCATGGTCAATCATATTTCTACTCCACATTACCTTTCATTTTTTGAGGAAGATGATAAGTCTTTAAGCCACCCACTAAACTTTCTATGCATATTGAAATCCAAATCTATCAAACTTGAGTCAAACACATGTTGATAGATAATGGCGTTGGGTTAAATATTTGTTCTTTCAATATGATTAAGTAGTTGGGATTGTCATAATTCATCATTGAATCAAGGAAAAAATTTACTATACAAGCTTATGAAGAAGTTGAAAGGTCTTTTAAGGGATTGATTGTCTTACCTATTCAAGCTGGTCTAGTTGAAAAGGAGGTGGTCTTTCAAGTTCTTGATATCCCTCTTTCTTACAAAATATTATCGAGAAGACCTTGGATCCATGATATGCAAGTGGTTCCCTCTACTTACCATTAGTACATGAATTTTCCCTTCAATAGTACTAAAATTTCCATTCCAAGAGATAATTCCATGTCAATCAATGTAATTACTGCTAAATCCTTAGTACCACATAATAGAGTTGTTAATGAGACTAGGACTACTCTTGTTGACTATGAGAAAAAGTTAAAAATATTGAATCTAGGGATGGGAGAATATTGACTAGATTCTATTACTACACTCCTAGTTTCCCCTCATTCTTATGAAAAATCTTTAGAGGATACAAATCCTTCATCTTTCGTTGTGATGTGTTATGGAACCTTTGTCCAGTCCTCAGTTTCTTTAAAAGATGAAAGACAAGAACACACTATTAGAGAATGGGTTTATAGAGGAAAAGAACTTGAAGAAGTTGTGCTTATTTATGTAGCCTCTCCTAAAAAATATGGAAAAGGCTATGAGTTCCTAGCTAGGATGGGTTACCTAGGTCATGGTCCTTTAAGTGATAAGAAACATTCCCTTATTGAACCTAAGAGTCATAGAAACAAAAGAAAATCTAAGGATAAGACTGGATTAGGATTTTCTAATGTGCAACCTACTTTTGACCCATCTCTGGATAATTGTGAATCTGAAGAAGAGATTGTGCCTACTCAAAATTTTGACCAAAATGAGGACAAATTTGTTCCCTCTACTACCATTCTTTGGAATGAAGAAGGATCTACACTAGAACAAGATAATGAAGTTTCCACATCTCACCACAACAAAGAGTTGAAATTTGAAGATCCTAATAGGGAACACATTTGTAAGAACATGACACGACTACTACAAAGAGAAAGAGATTTTGAATCACAAGAATATGATTGGGATTATCTTTGGATTATCCCTTAGTAAAGTCAATAGAATTGGGAATATATGTGGTTCATACTTATTCTAACCAAAATGAAGTGGTAGATGAGTCACCGATAGGTCTTGATGAGTTGAACTTACATGCAACTTTCATTGATCAAGTTCACCACATTAAGAATCAGATGGAAATAGTTACTTTTGAGGGAGAACTTTTAGAATCTAAATATCTTGCCACTAGAGATGATTTTGACCATATAAATACTTTGGAACCTATCTCTTCCCTCCCACTCATGTACCCTGACCTTATTTATTGGTCATAATAGAACCAACAACCTGCATTACCTTCTTTCTAGAATAACTATGAAATTTCCTACTACCTCAATGCCATTGAACCCATAGTTTCTTCCACTAGTGAACCAATAACAGACATGACTGAGATAGATATCAAGTACCTTAGTCACAAAATAAAAAGAAAATTGAAAAAGAATAGGTGCTCTGATGGAGAAAACCACTTTGTGGCGGTGTAAGAACCTTAAAAAGTAAAAACAAAAGATATATCTAAGTGTGAAAACCTCTATGAGGTGCATAAGGATGAGGTACTTGGTAGTCTACCCAATTAATTTTAGGTAAGATCTTTATCTTTTATAGAGCCAACACATACTATAAATCTTGGGAAAACTGAAGCACCTCAACTCATACATTTAGCTCAATCTCTGTCAGCAGATAGAGAACAATAGTTCATTGAGTTCTTCAAAGAAAAGAAAATAAATTTTTCTTGGACATATGTAGACATGCCAGGGCTAGACACTAATCTAATTATGCATCATCTGTCTATAGCTGCTGGTGCTAAGACAAATAAACAAAAATTGTGAAATATGCATCCACATATTGCTCTCTTGGTCAAAGCTAAATTAGAAAAAATCTTGGGTGTTGGATTTATACGAGCTATTTGTTATGTTGAATGGATCTCAAACATTGTACCTATATCTAAACAAGATAAATCCATTCGTGTATGCACAGATTTATGAGAACTTAACAAATCTTTCCCAAAGGATGAATTTCCACTTCTAAACATAGATATTATAGTGGATATGACTATGGGTTATGAAATGTACTCTCATGGATATTTTCTTGGGATACAATCAGATCAAGATAGCCCCTAAAGATCAAGAAAAGAATGCCTTCACATATTCATGGGGAACCTTTTGTTGGAATGTCATGCCATTTGGACTAAAAAATGTTGGAGCTACCTATCAAAGAGCTATGACCACCATCTTTCATGTCATGATGCATAAAAGCATGGAAGATTACATGGATGATACCTTGGTGAAGTCAAGAAAAAGAAACATGCATCTTGATGATTTGAGTTTGATATTAGAAAGGATGGAACAATTTCAACTCTGGTTAAATCCTAAGAAATGTGTTTTTGGAGTCACCTTGGGAAAACTACTTGGATACATCATTTCAGCTAAAGGAATTGAGGTTAACCTTGAAAAGGTCCAAGCTATAATGAAAATTCCATCTCCCAAAAATATAAGTCAATTAATGAGTCTATAAGGATGCCTTCAGTCCATCAAGAGGTTCACATCCCAACTTGCTAATAGAGATCAACCTTTCAATAAGAATTTACACAAAGGAGCTACATGTATATGGAATGAAGAATGTGAAAAGAGTCTCAATTAGATCAAAGAATATTTGGCTAAACCTACAATCTTAATGCCTCCTATCCTAGGAAAATCTCTCATTTTTTCTATCTCAGCTACAACTACATCCTTGGTGGAATTATTGGCACAACAAGATGAATATGGGAAATAAAGTGTCATATACTCCATCAACAGAACATTAGTAGCTTATGAGCTCAATTAAAATAAAATTGAGAAAGCTTTCCTTGCAGTAGTGTTTGCATCTAAAAAAATTAGACATTATGTGTTGGCACACACTACACAACTTGTAGCAAAAATTGATCCTTTGAAATACTTGCTAAGTAAAGCTACTCTTACTAGTCAACTAGCTAAATGGATGATGATTATTTTTGAATTTGACATTGAGTACATTGATTGTAAGGCTATAAAAGGACATGAAATTGTTGATCAAATAGCTGAATTCCCTCTACCACATGATACACCTATGTAGATTGACTTTCTCGATTCATCTATTATGTATGTGACTAAGAAAACATGGAAGATGTTCTTTGATGGATCTCACATAGAATGGTGCTAGAGCTGGTATTTTGTTTGTCACACCTCATGGTTACTGTTACCCTAATTTTCATGTGTATGCAAATTTGGCTAAAACCTATTCCAAAATCTCTGTTTTCATCCTGCCAAGCATCCCTAAAATTTTTATGATCTTATGCCGTGTCCTTTGGCCTCTGCAAATTGTTTTATTCCCTGGTCTACAAGTCAAAATATTTGAAAATGTAGCCGTTAGAAGCATAAAACCCTAAAAACCCTAAGGCCCTGTTCTAATTTGCAGTTTACTTTATCAGCCACTTAAGTCCCTTCATTTCGCATGTGCATTTTAAAATCCTTCAGTCACCAAATCTCTGATTCTCAATGGTTAACCCCTTAACATTTAGCGATCCTATGAGTAGTTACCTTTTGAGTTGGCAATCTCTGCTTAGCAGCTAAAATCAAGATTCTTCATCTGACAGTTGTCACATGATCTCATGGCCTTAGGAGATTCCATGAGATCTTGCGACGACCGTCGATCTTCCAAGTTTGCAGTGCTTCAAGCTTGTGTGGGTCCATTGCCATGTTGTCCTATGTGGAAGCTCTTGATTGGCTAAAGGGTTGTGAGGTGTAACCTTGTCAGAGCGGGTCTGAAAAACTATGTTCAGATGATCCTACAGTTGGTGCATAATCTCATGGGTTGTGTTAGAGCCATGAGATCATGCGTCGACTGTCAATTTCACTTTGATTTTTAGAGCCTTGTGGGTGGATCCTCATTTTCTGATGTGCTCATCTTCTATTGGTCCACATAGCGATGATTGGGATCTGTCAGTGGGGCCGTGTCAGAATCTTTGTAGGGATGTCAGAAGGATGAAGATCGATGGTTAGTGTATCTTCATGAAGGGGTTTTCTAACACATGCAATCATGCACCTGCCATTTGATTTTCCAAGTGTTCAGGTCTTGTCAGTGGGTCTAGTGCTAGGCTAGGGTGACGTGCTCAATTTTCATTGATCAAAGTAAAGAGAAAATCTGTGGGACCGTGTTGCCAGGTATGTTGACTTTCTCAAATGTGATTGGTTGCCACGTGCTGATGAAGACTTCCAGGTGGACCGATGTGTCAGTGAGGTCATGACTTAATGAAGATCTATGTCAGGTGTATGATCTGAAGGAATATTTGATGGTCATGAGATCATGCACCCGCCGTTAGATTGGAATCTTTATTTGAGTGGGTCCATTGTCAGAACCTACCGAGGTGTTTTGCTGATGGGGCGGTCAACACGAATGAAGGATTGCCAAGTGGTGAATGGGCCCAAGGTTAGAAAACATTAAATGAATCAGTGACTAAAGGGTTTCTCATGTTTGCCAGACTTAACCAGGGTTAGTTAAAACAATTAGCGGTCCTGCGACCAATGGGAAAAGGTAACCCGAGGTGAACTTGAGGTTAATTCTGCAGACGAACGGTTCCTAGGTAAATAAGAAGATCTAATGGTCATGTTTTAAAAGGAGATTGAGATTTAAATGTCAGCCATTGATGGAGGAAAGTATGGTGCCACCTGCTAGCCATTAATATTTAAATTCAAATTTATTTCTTTGCAGGGGTTTTGGCTAGGTTTTGATCCAATAGTCATTTGTGATAGAGTGGGTAGATAGAATTTATGTCTTCAGGACATTTGCAGTTGAAAGAGGATGATGAGGAGGTCTAGGTGGCCATCTTGGGTCATTTCTTGTTTTAGAAAGGTACCAAATTAGTGCATTCATGGCAGACTTTGTGTAGGAAAGTGGATGAATCCAGATTGCTTGTCTGCAGGTTGATGTAGTACAGGGAGGGGCACTCAAAGAGATATCTGATCGGCTATGATTTTGGTAGAGATATATTTATGATCAAACTTGATTGAACTAGGGTTTATCATTATTCTAATGCAAAATTCTTTAACCCTAGCTAGGTTTTGACTCTTGCCTACATGTAGGGGAGGATGTATATATTGTATTTTTGGAGCTTTTGAGCAGAGAGTTGGACAATTGTAGAAGAATTTCACTTTTCTTAAGGGTCATCTATGGTATCATTTCTACCCTCTGGCTTATATAGTTGTAAATCTTTCATTGATTATTCAAACATTACAGAGGTATTTTGTGATAATTCTTCATGTCCCCATGCTTTCTTGTTTGGATCATCTCTTATTGGATTAAAGTATATGATGTTTTTAGTGATATCTTAGGGTTCCTGATCCCTCTTACTTTCTATAATTGTGTGTGTTACTATGTTTGATTTGATTTAGATGTTTTTGTGGGTATACTTCAGCCCCCTAATAGTCTTGTCTCAATCCTACACCGAGTTGCAGAAGTGAATGTCTGCTTGCAGGTCATAAGTTGTGTCTTATGTTTAGGCCCTCCTATGAAACACTTATGCAAGCCTATTTAGTAAGTTGTGACCTACTAGAGCTAAGCCCTTCATTGATTCCATTCCTCTATATTGAGATCCAAACCCTAATTTTGGTGTATCACCTAGTAGGTAGTTTGCTTTCAAGTCTTTTCCTTTTCAAGCATTCCTTCTATCCCTTTCCCTCAAAAGTTTTACTTTTCATGTCTAGAAGAAAATTAGGGTGATTATCCAAGAGGAACCAGCCTAGAACCTGGAGGTCTCATCTCAGTTAGCATAGGTCCCACAACCTGGAGATGATTCTCATGTTATACTAGGTTATCAAGACTACGAGAGCTTGAAACAAGGGTGCAAACTTAGTGTATAACAATTACATTATCCCAAAGTCATACAAGTTGTTGTTTCCTTGCACAAACAACATAGGAAATATGAGGCTTTGATAAATGGGATCAAACTGGCTATTGAATGGAGGATCCTTGAGCTTCATATCTTTGGAGACTCTCAACTTGTCATCAATCAAACTAATAATTACTATCAGACCAAAGATGAAAAATTGATTCCTTACAAGAAGATGATTGATGATCTTAAGAGGTATTTCTCCTTTGTCATATTCTAGTAGATTCCTAGAGCTGAAAATAGGGTTGCTGATGCTATGGATAATTTAGCTTCTATCATACAGTTAGAAGAGCATGAGTCCAGATTTAAATTCCTGGTGGAATAACTACACTACCCTCTTATGACTCCTCTGATAACCATGTTATATGTACTATGATTGGTTATGATTCCTCTCGCTTTGCTAAAATCTACTCTTACTTGCGTGATCAAATCATTCCTGATAACTTAACCCACAATGAAAAATGACAACTCATTTGCAACACTTCTTGCTATACCATCATCTCTGGTGAGTTATTTAGGAAGGGTCTAGATGAAACACTTCTTAGGTGTCTAGAGAAAGATGAGTTTGAATGTGTGTTAGCCAAAGTCCATGATGGCATATGTGGGTCACACTCTAATAGGCTTGTGCTAGTTTAAAAGATACTGAGGGATGGTTATTACTAACCTACCATGCATACAGATGTCGTGCGTGTTAGTAAACAAATTTGTCCTTAAAAAATAAATAAATAACTTACCTCCAAATACCCAGAAAGAAGAACAAACAACACTGATAGTTGGAAAGACTATCATGGGATTGATAGATTTCCTCTGAATTGAGAGGTACATCTCCCTCTTAGAAGATATACAATGAATTAATAATTGATTATGTCTTTAACTAGAAGACACAAAGCCAACTGACATTTACCCATCAACATGGAGTAAACATGATTAAATATTTAAATGGATGAGATAGAAATAAATAAATGACACACAAACCATCTATTTGATCTTCCCACTTACACATGGATAAAGGAAAATTTAAAATTTCATTCTGCAACATGTATGAATATACAAAACCTACAGATTTTGTAATACACGCATATACTTGACAAGAGAGGACAAGACAATAATTAGAATATGACTAAAGTGATCAAAATATCAATTTCAATCAGAGAAATACATGTCTATACCAACAGACCTAAAAACACATTTCTCTTTATTCCAAAAACATAAACAAAGTAACCAACTGGTCACTCTATCCCTCTACTAAAATCAAGCCATGCAGAAATAAAATACGTTCTTTATCCTCATATCCCTGTTACAGTGAAAATCAGAAAAAAACCAATCCCCTCTTCTTCTTGAAAAATAAATAATCTTCAGCCCCGCAACTGTTTCAATAACTGATTCTTGATTTTAATTTTCCCTTCATTTCTAATGTTTTTCTTTTGATAATTTGATATCATTATAAACTATTGATTTTAAAGTTTATAAGGATATAACTTAACATGTCAAATGAAATTTGGACAAGTGGCATTTGAATATGTTAATCAATAATAAAAATATTTGCTATGATGGGTGGACTGAAAATATATCTGATAGGAAAAATAGGTCTCCATGTGGGGGCATAAATATTTATTTCACCATTGGATCGAGCTAAATTTTTGATATGTTTCCACAATCCTAGTTTTCTACATTGTCACCAGTGTGATTAAGGAAATTATATCAGAGCTGGAAGCTATGCATCTATGAGTACAAGTACATAACACTATAGAAAATCAAATTTCTTCATCTTCTCTTGCATTCTTTCATTTGGCTTATCTATCAATGTTGAACATAAATGGAATTGAATTATCCATTAAAATAGTCACTAATAAGGTATTTATATCTATAGGAACCACTTTGGATAATCATCAAACCATGTGTTTGCATTAAAAAGCACATGTCTATTGCTTGGTGTAAACTGGATTGCCAAACTTTTGCAACTTTTGAACTCTGAACCTCAACTTGAATCATTTTGAATTGTTTAAATTGAAGCACTTCCCCTTAGTACATTTATAAAGAAATGAAGCATCATAAAAAGGCATGGACTGACTACCACCCAAGGCTTGTTACAATTTACATCCAACGGTTGAACCTTCAGCTTTGAACTAAAATAGTTCAAAGTTGTAGAAGCTTACAAATCAAAGTTTGTCTCATTAAATTGGATTTATTTTCCTTAATTGATTTGTGTAAAATTTGATAAATAAGGCTTAAATTTTAGTTTTTCCTTGTTTTCTTGATTTTCCTTATTTATGTTGACTAACTTGTTGGAGAGGAGGCAAAGAAAAGGGAATGATCGCCACTAGCTGAGTCAAAATCATGAAAAAATCCTTCAAAAATGCCCCTAGCTTTTGCTAGCTACAAATCAAGGTAAGCCTAGAACTTGGTCAATTTTTGCTTAAATTGTGGCCTTGTGATTTTTGCTAAAATCTAGTAATTAAAATATCATAAAGGATAAAATAAAGCATTTAATCAAACAACCCCTGATTTGTGGAGGAGAGTAGAAATACTCAATTCCCATTAGTTCTAGTGGGTTTGGATAAATTGAACATTGTTAATCATGCTTGGGAGGCAAGAATAGATATGGATATGCTCTTCACCTTTTAGTGAATCAAACTCCCAAAACATATCTCTTAAATCCATTTTATTGCTTTAAAATTGAACATGCTAGATCTTTAGTGGAACTACACCCCCTACCCTTGCCAAAATCTATAAAAGCAAGGCTAAAATCAATCAATTATCATCCACAAATATGAGAATAGCATCAAACCTCTTACAATTTATAGCTAGAAAGGAAAATATAGTACTAATTAAGGCTAATTTCATTTGGAATTGGCCTTTTTAGTTTCTTTATCACTCATTCTTATTTTAGGGCTTTCACTAATGGAAGCTTGCTGAGAGCTTTGCATTAGCAAACCTAAATAGAGGTCCATAGAGTGCTTAATTGTCAACTATTTGCTTAAATTAGATTTCTATTTGTGGTAATTTAGTTCTTATATTCATTTATTTGCAATACTAACCCTATGAAGGTGCTTCTCATAGCACACAAAAATGGCACTCATCGTGGGGCATTAGGCCTCATTAATTTTTAATTCGGAGAAATTGTATTTTTCTTGCATATTCTTGTATTTTTATATGTTTTAGAGGTCCTGTAGCACATTTGATAGTTTTTGTAGCACGTATAAGGTTTCCTACAGCATGTTTGAGGCCTGAAATGATGCATCCATGGCAAAGTTGTGCACCTTTACATAGTCAAATAGCACGTTTAATCCCTCTATTATCATGTCTTTAATTCTTTCAGTGCATGTACCCTGACTCCGGAGTGCTTTCAAATTATTCTGTTGCACATTTGATGTTTTCTTTAAGCGCATTTAATAGTGTTTTTAATTTCTATTTCTGCGCATTTAATTTTTCCTTTAGCACTTTCAATTTATTCTGTAACACTTTCAATTAATTTAATAGTGTGTTTAATAGGTTCTGTTGCGCTTTTAATTAAATTGCAAATTTACAAAATCTAACTATCGGGAAAAGATTTCTCTATGGTTTCAGGATGACAGGTCACAAAAATGTTAAAAATCCAGAGACTAGATTTAATAGCAAAGGGAAAGCATTGGCCAAACGAATTAAAAAGGAGAATATAGAAAACATCAAGCTAGTTTTCAAGAATTCGCAGTAAGAAAGTGAGGTATATGAACAATATTTGAAAGTTGTAGAAGCTTACAAATCAAAGTTTGTCTCATTAAATTGGATTTATTTTCCTTAATCGATTTGTGTAAAATTTGATAAATAAGGCTTAAATTTTAGTTTTTCCTTGTTTTCTTGATTTTGCTTGTTTATCTTGACTAACTTGTTGGAGAGGAGACAAAGAAAAGGGAATGATCGACACTAGGTGAGTCAAAATCATGAAAAAATCCTTCAAAAAATGTCCCTAGCCTTTGCTAGCTACAAATCAAGGTAAGCCTAGAACTTGGTCAATTTTTGCTTAAATTGTGGCCTTGTGATTTTTGCTAAAATCTAGTAATTAAAATAGCATAAAGAATAAAATCAAGCATTTAATCAAACAACCCCTTATTTGTGGAGGAGAGTAGAAATACTCAATTCCCATTAGTTAGTGGGTTTGGATAAATTGAACATTGTCAATTGTGCTTGGGAGGCAAGAATAGATAGGGATATGCTCTTCACCTTTTGGTGAATCAAACTCCCAAAACCTATCTCTTAAATCCATTTTATTGCTTTAAAAATGAATATGCTAGATCTTTAGTGGGCTCGCCTCTCGAGATTTTCCTTAATAAGGCCAGTGAGAGGGACAACCCAAAGTGGGATACATTTTCCTTTGCCACAAAAATCTAACCCACTATAAAAAGAAATGCATGCATCCTTAATGTGGTGTGTGACAAAAGGATATTATGCTTCGAAATTCTTCGAGTAGTCCTTCAAGATTGCACAAAACTTTGATATACCAGTGGTGGGAAGCCTCCTAATTTTGGGGGATGAAACTTAATGTCCATTTTGAACCAAATCTTGATTAAATACCTTGTTAACTTAGAAAGCCTACCTTGTAAAGCCATGCATAAGAACCAATTTGTCAACTAGGTAGATTTCTTGGAGTTATTTTTGTGCAAAAACCCATGATAACGTTCTTACATATTCAAAATTTTTTTGTGTAGAGAGGTTAAAAAGAACAAGTGTATTTGTGGTTGCTTTGTTTGAAGATACATAGAGCAAGTGAGAGATATCCATTTTGAAAAATCATCTTATATTTTTAATATCTTCATAAAAAGAAAAATCACCAAGTTTGGGGAACACAATTTTGAGTCAAACCTTTGTTAATGATGGTTTCTACATGATATCATATACTTAAACTATCTTTACAAGAAGATGACACTTGAATAGCAAGAGAGGTTCCTGAATTTGAATCTCAAAACTCTTTCATAAATCATGACCAAGGGGATAGTCTCCCAAACCTTTTTAAAAAATGAATTGATCCAATGGAAAGAAATTCTGCATTTCACAATTACATGCATGAGGGAAACAATGAAAATCAAGGAAACATTAACCATGCAAATCAAGGGCCTAAAGAAACACTCAAAGACAAAGCCAATAGGGTGGCTCAAGACATTGAATTCCTTGAAGTTATGGAAAAACTTATAGAGATAAATAGGGAAAGATATTTCCTTAATTTAGCCAAAGTAGGGGTGAAACTTCCTCATGACTATGATGTTGATCAACTTAAGAAAGATAAGGAAGAAGAAAATCATATAGGTGCTATGAATAAACAATTTAAAATGTTTCAAGTACAAATTGATACAATGAAGAAAGTAGCCAAACCTAAACCATTTTCCATTGAGGCTCTATACCCATTTCCTTTTGATAAGATCTTGGTTATAGCACCTTTCCCTCTAAATGTGGTCTTCCCCAAATATGACAAATATACGGGTAAATCAGATCCACAAGACCATCTTAGAGAATTTTGTTCTCTTAGTGTCAAATTCATGCATGACACAACTTATTTAATGAGGCTTTTTTCGAGGAGTTTAGGAGGACAAGCCATGGAATGGTTCTCAAAAATTCCACAAGGGATAAAAACATTTGAGGAATTAGCCTCTAAATTTGTGACTCATTACTCCTATAACATTGAGCATGAAATCACTATGCTTAATCTATGTGACACTAAACAATGAGATGGTGAGTCTTATCTAGGGTTTCTCCAAAGGTGGAGAATAGTCTTCACATGATATCCATGAAGCATACCCAAAAAAGAAAAGATGGAAATATTTATGAATAACTTAAATATGGAGATGAATTATAGGATCCAACTTCAATGTCCCCCTACATTTGAAAAGATCATCAAAAACATGATCAAAATTGAAGAAGTGTTGGTTAAAAGAGGGGAAATCAAGTTATTCAAAGAGAATAAACTCTATACCAACACCAATAATAATCATAAACTATCTAATTATAACAATAATAAAGGAGCCAACCACAATGATAAACCAAGACTATGGTTGAAAAACACGAATAAAAATCTTGTGAATGATGGAGTTGTGGAAGCACACAACTTGAAGGCTACCCCTTTAACTTATCAAGCGGGTCAAACCCAATGCATAATGTCATTCAAATAACCAAAGATCCTTATAATAACAACACCAACAACAATGATAACAACAACAACAAAAATCCATTCAATAATTCCAATATCAATAAACCTAAACCATTCTTTTCCACATATCAGAAAAGAAAATTCACCTTTTTAGGTGAACCTTTGGAAAATGCATTAAGGACTTTGGTGGCCAATAAAATCATTATCTTACCCAAATCAAGGCCATATGAACCCCAAATCAAGCCCAATTTGTGGAAGGATTCTCATCATCGTGAATACCATCGCAACAAAGGACATAAAATGAATGAATGCATGAAATTAAAACACCTTGTCCAAGATCTAATCAATGATAGAACCATAAAGGTAGAAGAGCCTCAAAATAATGAGGACCATGCAGCTTTCAAAAACCCTTTCCTAAACCAAGAAAAGGGTGAATCATCAAATAATAATCACAACAACAAAATAGGTAATGAAAAGGTTAACTTTTACCATACTTATGATGACACCATTAATGCCTTAAGTGGCTATGAAAACACAATAAATGTGATTGTGGTAAAAGAAAAGCCAAGGGAAGCAACATCTAATATTGTAACTAGGGGGAAAGCGTTAAAGATCACTTTATTAGGAGGTTCCCCAAGAATTATCCTCCCTAATCTAACATCATCTACAAAGTAATATAATTTGGTAAACCGATTGCAAAGAACCCCTTCTTAAATCTATATCCTAGAATTACTCAAGCTTTCACCAACTCATAAGGAGATTTTGGAAAAGGCCCTTATGGAAACTAATGTGCCTTTAAATTTGGATGTAAATAAATTCCAAAATATGGTAGGACATCTTGTTGCACCCCATTGTTTATCCTTTTTAGAACAAGATGATATGTCCTTAAACCACCTGCAAAATCTACCATTACATATAGAGGTTTCGATCGACAAACTTAGAGTGAAGAGAGTCCTCATTGATGGGGGAGCCAACCTAAATATTTGTACTTTAAACTTGGTTAAAGCCTTATAATTTTCTAAGGAATCTATTGACCCAAAGAAGAAGATAACCATAAAAGATTACAATGACAAAGAAAGAGCCTCCAAAGGTGTCATAGTCCTCCCCATTAGAGTTGGCCCAATGCAAAAAGAGACCATTTTCCAAGTCTTAGACCTCAAGTTTGTTGGAAAGTTGACTATACTAAAGTATATGACTATATTTAGTGTTGTCATTATGGAAAAAAAGTCATATGAAGTTTTGGAGTTAGCACATAACTTAGAAGATCAGAAATATGGCTAAGTATGGAAGACTGGATAATTAGTAGAGCACTAGAGGAATAGAGCATTCGCGCACATGTGTATGAAAGAGTTATGACATGCACCCTTGAAGATAAACTTTTGAGTATGTATTCATGCTAAGTCTAAGAGCGCATGATGATATGAGCTAGTATGAAGAAGTTACAGCCAGATGAAGTGACATAGACAGTGAGTGGCAGAACAGAACAGAGCATGGAGCTGACTGTTGTTATTTTGATTAGCGCTTGTAATATTGTTTTTTAAAGGCTACATGCCTATTTTATCTAGGTTGTATACATTTGAATATCATTATGTATAAACACCCTTGATCCAATTCATTTGGAAGTGTTGTATGTAATAGGTTAAAGGGTCGACCTAGTGAATAGCTTTTATTTGTGCATATAAATAAGACATGCACCTTTGTAATTAAGGATGAGAGGTGAAATAGAGTTGATAGAAGTTAGAGAAAAAGTATGTGAAGAGAAGATAGAATGTTATAGAGCTTTACAAGAGGTTAAAGCATTAGCACATCAAAGGAACTAATCAGACAAGCAGTGTCACAACAAAAATTCACCTTGCAGATATAGTGTGTATCTAACTCAGAAGGTTGCAACATTCACCACTTGAGCAGTGAGCTCTAGGATAGTATGTCCCCAACCCTAATAGAGTTATTGTAAAAGACTCCTAACAGGGTTTGACCTTTGACTAGGTCACTGTACTAAAAGCATTGTAAAGATCAACTCCTAACCAGGTTGCAAGATCTTCTAACAGGGATCATAAAACACTAGTGCAGTTCTTAGTGGGTGTCAATTCCCACTGGGGTTTTTGCCTATTTGGGTTTCCTCATAATCATATTGTGTGTTGTGTGTTATGGTTTCTTATCTTCTTGCATTGATATTTGGTTCAACACTTAAGCTATAAAGTTAAGATTCAAGAGTTAAGAAAAAGTAATTATATATAGAACATTGATTCACCCCCCCTCTCAGTGTTCCCATTCCTAACAATTGGTATTAGAGCTTTGGTCCTTTGAAGATAAGTTTAACCACTTGAGGAGATCATGGGTTCGGAAGAAATGAAACACCTAGAGAAGAATCTTGAAGCAGCTCTTGAAGACCTTGACAGATCTGAAAAATAAATTGAAGAACTAAAAGTCAAGGTTAGTGGTTCTCAAGTAATCATCAAGAAATTAAGAAAGGACTTGAAAGATTGTTCTACAAGTGACTTAGGGATAATGATAAAAAAATATGAATGAAGAAAACACATCTTTGAAGGATCAGATTGAAGAATTAGATGAAAACCTACTTAACAATCAAGAAGTCTATGAAGAACATATCAAAGAAAACAAGCAGTTGGATGAAGAACTAAGGCAAGCAAACATGAAAATCTTGGAGTTAGAAAACATCAAGAAACAGATGGAATCTGAATTAACTAAAGAAAGAATCATATTGACAAGTTGCACACAAGCAAGGATCTAATAGAATCACAGTTATATGCTCAGAAGCTAAAGGGAGATACCACTAGTATTGGATTCAATGAAGCCCAAGTTTAAATTGATGCTATGTGAGATGGAATGAAATCTCTTGAAAAACCTAAGAAGACTGAAGATCATACTGAAGCTAAAGAAGAACCATCTAAAGATGAGCGCAAGCCAGTAAACAAAACTTGTTATGCCTGTAACAAGCATGGACATATAGCAAGAGATTGTAAAGAGGTAAGACCCTTTAATGGTTACTATTATTCATGCAATAAGTTTGGTCATAGAGCTATGAATTTTAGATCAAGTCAAAGAAATCAGAATCAACAAAGTCAGAAAAATCATCCTCAGCAAAATGTTAGAAGTTCTCAAAACATTATGTCATGCCCATCAAAATTCAATCTAAAACCACACCAATTTTTTGTTTAAAAAAAGGGTATAATATGTCCTAGTTATGTTGCGGGTTAACAGGTGCCTATGACAATAGTTCAAAAAGAGACTGAAGAACCAATTCTTTACAAACGTTGGTTCCCAAGGGTTACTAGCTGAATTAGTTTTAACAAGGGATTCTATCTAGGTGGTGAAGTTATAATCAAAGTTGGGCTAACATTAAAGTTTGTTTATGAAGATACCAACTATAATTTAAACTATGAAGATATCGAATGAATGAGCCTATAGTCACATTATACTACGTTGAGTCTTTGAGTTTCATTTAATAGAATGTTGTGTTACTAACCATATGAATATTTAATTATCAAATAATGGCTTGTCCAATTCCATGCATACGAAATTTAGTTACAATCTAACGTATTAATTTGAAAAGAATAGACCCATTTTCTCATCCATAAGAAGCATAACGCTACCCCATTATAATGTTAAATGATCACATAATATATGTACATATTTTCTTCTTTTACAAATGTTAATTTTATTAATTATTATTGTATTAATACAATTAATTATCATCGTAATGAATAACATTCAATAAAGTATTAAGTTGTACTAAATATCTTAGCTACCAATTAATACATTTATTTGAACATAAAAATATTTAATTAAAAACCTAATTAATGATTTCCCTCTAACTAATATAATTACTAACAAATAATTTACTAATTAATAACATGTAAGTAAACCGAATTATTAAATATAAATAAATATAAATTATTATTTTAAAAATAAAATAAAAATATATACAATAATTAATATTTTAATAATAATTAATAACAATTAAATTAATAAAGATTATTTATATTATTTAGTGGAATTACTAATAATTATTAATGGTGAAATATATAATCCAAAAAGAATAAAAAAACAATCTTTAACAACCTACTTAATAACCTAAACAAACAAGTTTACCACCTACTAAAACCCCTAAACAACCTATCTACATACTACCCTTGGCTAAGCACCCTATCCCCCCCTTGACCCATGTGCCAAGTAAGAGGGGACATACATTTCCCATCAAAGGTAAGGCTGCAAAAATCAAGGGAGTGGGAGCTTGCATTATGAAAGGGGGCAAGTTTGGAGGGCCCACCAAAATCCTAAGGTTAAGTCCCAAAAAAAAGAGAATCTATTCCCTCCTAAAAGCCAGTGCAAGTTTTAGAGGAGTGGGGAGTTGGGTGGGGAGTATGGGGATTTGGGAGTTTGGGTCCCACCCCATCCCATTCCAAAGACTTGGCCAAAGTCCAAATACATTTCCAAAGGACAACTCACACAGGGCTCAGGAAAGGATAGTTTGTCATAGAAATGACAACATAGGAATGTATAAAATTTGCAGCCAAGTACACTTGAATGATAAGTGCATTGGCCAATGAAACACATAATCATTAATGCTAAGTCACGTCTGCCATCTTATGGGAGGGTAAAGAAAGATTAGGATTAATTGAATTTTATGATTTTTTTTATTTGTATGAAAATACAAGTAAGCAGATTTTATAATATTAAATTGACTGTGGTTTTTGGAAATTGTATGGGAATTTTTCCCATACAATTTCCAGAATCCTGTAGGTGGTTATTTGCTCTATTTTTTTTTTTCATTTGCATTGTTCTTCACTTGTTTGATTTCATTTTATTATTTATAGTTTCTCTTCTCTATTAACCTTAAAGTTAGATTTTTTTTTTGATTTAATACTAACATTCTAATGATCACATATAAGTCTAAAAGCTCAAGGATTAAATTTTTGCACAACTAAGATGGTAGACCTGACTTAGCATTAATGATTATGTGTTTCATTGGCCAATGCACTTATCATTCAAGTGTACTTGGCTGCAAATTTTATACATTGTTAGATATGTAACTATAATGGTCATTCAGCTAGATAGTGAAAAATGGTAACTCACATCAATGTGCCGAAGAATATAAGGCCTCCAGTCATTTTTCACTCATGCAACAAGGATGGACACATGTCAAAGTTCTGTAGATCAAAAGCATAGAGACATGAAAGCCCTAAAAAGTTAGAAGGATTAATATTGGATGAAGCAGGAGAAGTCAAGTTTGTGAAAGCTACAGAAGATGCGATCTTGATTTGGAAGGAAGAAAAGTCAGATAATGTAGGTAAAATAGTTGAGGATGCATCTACAATGGATGCACCTCCTATTTATGGTTAAATGACCTTCATGGTTATAGGGGGAGCTAGATTAGCTCAAGACCCTTGTGTGGCTGGTATACTTGTGTGTGTGAAAATTGTACCTAGCTGTGGACACAACACTTCAGTAAAACATTAGAGGTTAGCAAATCAAGAAATTTGCAAATAAGAACAATATAGCTAACCAGATAATTTACTGCCTTCTAGTAGGTGCGAGTATGGTATTCTTATATTCAGACTGAGATCAGTGACAATGCAACACCTAAACGAAGGATTTAATGCTAAAAGATGAACGTAGAATGATTGCAGATTAATCTATATATTTTTATTTTATATGCAATTAGGATGAAAAACTGTATGAATTTAAGCTAGAATTGATTGAAAATGATACGCAGATTTAATCTAAGAATGATATGAATTGATATGAAAATCTATGCAAAGCTATGAAAAACTATGAATTAATCTCACAAAGTCGCTTGTCACAAAAGCTTGATTCTTTGTATGTAATTTTCACCAGAGTAATTGTGCAAATTCGAGAGATTTAGAGAGATGTTTCAGCCAGCTAGAATTTGTGAAGAGCTGAGCCTTGATTTTATAGAAATCCAGGGCTTGAGGATGATTGAGAAAAGCCATAAATCACTCTTGATAAACTCAGGTTGATTTTTGAGTTATCAATAAATTAAGAATAAATAAACTCATAAAATCATGCAAAAGTAGTTTTTATCTCAAAAATAGAGTTTTAGTTCTCTTTTTCAACTCATCATCAGATGTTGATTTTAGAAAGTTAACAAATTGAAAATAATAGTTAATTTAAAGTTGACTTCTTTTCTGATTATGCATCTTTTAATATGAATTAATTTAATAAATAAAGTGATTTATTTTCCACTCAACTATTTTTTTGAATTAAAACAATTGATTTATGGGTTAATCAATTATTAAATCAAACTTTATTCCATTTAAATCATTAAATTTGATAACTTTGATTTAAATCAATTAAATAAATATTCTATTGATTGTTTGTAGGAATTTTGATTTATTGTCAAAATAAAAATAATATTAATTAGAAATAAATCTAATTAAATCTAATTAAATAATTAAGTGGCAGAATTAAATTAATTAATTAAATATTCATCATATTCAATTAATCAACTTGAGGATAAATAATGGCATTTATCGCCAAATAATATTCAATTAAATATAATTATGATAAATTAGGAATATTCCCCGATGCAGAACTAATATAATCAATTAAGTTTTTGATAAACTAATGTGCCTTAGGTTAGGACTTTGATGTTGATTTTGATCGATTTGACGAATGTAGGAGGTTAATGAACCTATAGCCCATTTTTGGGGTATTACATTTTGCCCCTCTTTGAATTACTGTGCGAAGCGCAGTGGTTCAAAGATTAGTCTGTGTTTGATGTAGATGTATGAAACTAATTAGAAAGATGAACCGATTCTGAGACAGAAACCAATTGAAAGATATAAAGATGTTAGGTCCTGATTGACCAAAGATAATGTTAATTATAGCAACAATGAACCAATGGTTACGAAAAAGTGCCAAAACACCTGATTCTGAACCTTATGATTAGGAAGAAGTGAGTGACCTAATTCCAAACCTGAATGTCTAGAGGAATCATATTGGTATCACATTTGAATCTTTCAGTTACGAAGAACCAAGGAAATAACACTAATGAACTGATGGTTATGAAAAGCTGATATAGTTCACAAGATAGAGAATACCAGATTGATATGGATCTTGATGAATCTGATATGCCCCAAGCGATGTGCCCCAAGCGACGAGGTCTTTTGATGAATCAGAAACTAGACGTGGTTGTTGTCTTGATTACTGAGGAAAGATTTGATTTACAAACTTGATTGATGTGCAATACCATGCCCCCTTTGGGATGAAAATTGAAATTTGACAAGAAAAGTCAGTGTTGAATGGTTTAGAAGCATGTTAATTGATTTCAAAAGTGGTTACACACGTTCGAGAATGTGTTCTGCATCGTTTCGAGGTCCTGGAGACCAAGTTTGACTAGGTTTTACTAGGAGTTGACCATGGTTGACCAAGTTGAAATTTGAATAGTTTGATGTAAGATAAACAGTTAAGTTGAATTCTAGATTTCTGTGATGATTGAAGGTCGATTATGCAAGTAGTCGGCCGTCCTGGGTCCGAAAATTTTAAATCATGATTTTGACATAGTAAATGATCTCAGATTTTGATTTTGATCCCGAAAATGGGTTCAGAACATCAAAATTAGCCAAGGGTGCTTGCTTGGTGATCTGTTAAGAAGACCTTCATGTGATACTCAGTCCTTATGATATGTTTAGCATAGTTTTGAAAAATCATTTGAGTGTCAAGCGAATTTAGAAAATCGTGAGATAAATGCAATCATGCAAAGTACAAAATGAAATGCAAACCTAAGACCTAGGACCTAGTCACTGATCATGTGTCGGTCATTTTCATCATTGAATATTTATTAGGTAACCGGATAAATCAATACAACATCCACTAGTTAGGAAACTATGAATATATGAATATTGATTTTTGTGCCAAAGTCAATACAACACCCACTGGCTAGACAACCATGGACACATGAATATTGATTTTGTTTTTCAGAATGTCAGATTAGATATAAGCACCAAGGCACCAATGCCAGGATGACCTAGATATCATGTCCATTTTGATATAGCAATTTGTATAAGCATCAAAACATAGACGTCATGATGACCTTAATACACCTTGCGGAACAAACACATTAAGTAGTCAAGAGATGATTCTGAATCCATTGTGAATTACCCGTAGTGACCCTTTATCATTCACATCCTTAGGTAAAATTGTGTTTCACAATAGGAATAAGAATTTTTTCCAAAAGACAATAGTTAGATCAAACTTCCTTGAATTTTCCAGGTATCAATGGTCAAGATACGCATGGCCATCCAATACGAGATAGAGGCTCTTACAAATGGACACCATTTCAATCTAGAATTTCCAAAGTTGTTAGATTTTCACATACAAGCAGAAGACAAAGAAAAGATTATGCCCCTAGTCATCACTCTCTAAATCCTATGAAGGACATCATCGAAGAGCTCAAAGGGAAACAATATGCAAAAATCTCAATGCGAATCAGTAAGCATACAAGGAGATAAAAGCATGTGAAGCATAGATTGTTTTCAATTTGTGTTCATTGTTGTAGATGCAAAATCCTTTCTAGAGAGGAGACAGACAGAAAAAATCAGATGTAGCTTCAAAGGACTTTGACTGGATATGACTCGTCTGAGATACTGAGGACTATAGGATATGACTTTGATTGCCCCCAATTTTGAACATTGATAGGATACATATGTTTGAGCCGATTGATGCATAGATCAACTTTATTGAAAATAGGAATGCGAAAACAAACCAAGAGGTATGTACAAACTAAAGCAAGACTGAAAGCTGGGAAATACCAAGATTGCGTTGATAGATGGAGCATTTTGAACAAGTGGTGCTCGTTTGTCAGGTTTTCACCATCTTGGTAGAGATTCTATTTTTGCTACCAAGGTCCCTGTTTCCAAGTTTTCACCAAGGCACTTTTTCTTTTTCTTATTTTTTTGTATTTTTCATTTTTTTCAATTTTTTTGTATTTTTCATTTTTTCATTTTTTTTTGTACTTTTTTCATTTTTTCATTTTTTTTGTGATACATCAAGATGCCTATTTGCTAGGTTTTCACCAAGATGCTCATTTTTTTAGGACTTTTTCAAAATTTTATAATTTTTTCAGGACATTTTACCATAGACTAAATGCCTTAGGCATAGAATTTCTTCAGATGTAGAATGTTGATTAGTTCTCAGAGCTGTTCTCCATCAGTTGTTGAGAGTTGATAGGCTCCAGAGCCAAAAGTAGCAGGGACAACAAAGGGACCCATCTAGTTGGGTTCAAAATTCCCCTTGCATTCTCGATGTGATTGAATTTTAAGATTTTCTCTGAAGACTAGATCACCAACCTGAAATCCTCTATGTATGAATTTTTTGTTGTAACCTCTAGACATTCTCTTCTGATATAATCTGAGATGATCATATGCTATGTGTTTGCACTCATCTAGTAGTTCAAGTTCT
Organism: Chamaecyparis obtusa; assembly: GCA_027943335.1. Taxonomy (NCBI): domain Eukaryota; kingdom Viridiplantae; phylum Streptophyta; class Pinopsida; order Cupressales; family Cupressaceae; genus Chamaecyparis; species Chamaecyparis obtusa. The sequence goes on from BSBK01003610.1 coordinate 1,966,130, forward strand.
TGCAACCTAGACACTCTGTAGTCATAATCAGTTACTAGACCATGCATTTTTATTTCTTAGTGATGGGATTTCAACCTCAATAGGTAGTACTACTTCAGACCAATAAACTAAAGTGAATGGTGTAGCCCCAGAAGGTGTTCTGATACTTTTTCTATAGTAGTGATCAAAAGATCTAGCCAATAGTGTCCAAATGTTGAGAGATCCATAGTCAAGGAAAGATCACTTAAGCGAGACTCAAAAATATCCTCGTGGATGCATCTTAACTCTTCATCAGATTTCCCATGCTCTAAACATTCAAGAAGAGTACACTCTAGATTTATTTTATTCATGTCATTAGAAATGAGGAGATACCGATATGCACTTTGGGATAGGCAAGATGGAGTGAAGAGTATAAAGTATGAGAGGCAAGGAGGGTGAAATGGAGGAAGGTATGAGAATTTGGAAGCTTGAATAGCAAATTTTGACATCCAAGTCTTTTAGCTTGGGAATCCACATAGCTTTTGAATTTTTTTTCTTTTTCTTCTTGAGAAATCTGATTGCAATTTTGATAAGATAGATTTTTAGAATCATCTCCAGAATGAAGCTTGATTCCCAGGGATCTGAGTTAGATTTCTCAGATACCTAGTAGATAGCTTTCAAGAATCATCTCCAAAATGAAGATTGATCCTTAGGAATCTAAGTTAGATTGCTCAGATACTTAGCAATAAGATTTCAAGAATCATCTCTAGAACGAAGCTTGATCCTCAGGGATTTGAGTTAGATTTCTCAGATACCTAGTAGTAAGATGGATTTCAAGATCTATTTGTCCTTTTATTTTCTTTTCTCCTTTTTTCCTTGAAGACCTCTGTGGTCTTTTGAATGTTGTCTTTTTCTTAGTAGTCACATGTCGATTAGGTGGGACATAGTGACTATGAGATATAAGTGGATCTTGATAAAATTTTTTTGTTACAGATCCAAATTACTTCCAAAGACTCAGGAATTATGGATGAAAGAGGTTGATACTACTAGTTGAGGTGGAGTGGGAAGTGGGTGAGAAACTTATCTTAGGGATGTGGGTGGAAGAGAGGTGGATGGGATGGGCTCAAGTGCAAAGAGCTCAACATCATCCTCATCGTTCATGAATGAATTAGATAGATCAAGAAAGTTATCTTCCATAAAATTTTGTCGATTGCAAGTTATCCTAGAAGAGTCAGATAATTTTAAAGGAGTATCATGTGAGTTAAATCGAGATGATCTATTCTGAGAGCTAGGTCCTTCTTCAGGTGGGAACAATGCATGGATAGGAACCATTTCAATCCTGGAGCTGCCAATATTCCGTGAAGTTGTAATTGGATGGGGTCTTATGTACCCATGATCTACTGGAGCATCTGGAGTGTAGCTTGATGTAGATGGCCTAGGATCCATAGGGATGATTTCCATAGAAGGGTGGAAAGGATCGTCATCAGTTTCTTTCTCTTGAGATTTTGAACTTTCTCCCCTTTCAAAGCTAGTAAGAGGAGCATATCTATGTATGCCATCAACTTGTATTGTTATAGTAGTATCAAATGAGGAATCCTGCTCTCTTTCTTTTGATTTTGTCTTGACGTTGCAATATTTCCCGATGTAGTTAGATAGAGACATTTTAGGAGGTAGGTCTTCTTCATCACTATCATTTGTAATAGGAGGAATATTCTTTGCAGCAGGATCTTGTTCAGTAGCAATAGTGGTGGAATAGTTTAGAATAGGCATACCACAAGGCATATTAAGGATGTGAGAGATATCAGTGAATGGCCCCCAATCAGGATCGATAGTATGTTTAGCATTTTGGATGGGAGCAACCTGGGTAAGACTAGAATCTTCCATCTAGCTAGTAGATAAGTGTGCAAAGTGTATGGTCATGAGCAAAAGGGATTCTGGAACACACGCCTGATGCTAGGTTGGAGGATAGGAAATGGAGAGTGCATTGAATCTTCTCAAATGTCATAGATTAGAAGGCTGGATCAAACTCAAGAGACTACTTTAGGCAAATAGATTGGATTTCTCTGATTATTCTGCTCTGTTCTTGGCACAATGAATATTTTGACAGAATCTGGAAGTAGGCTGCAAAAATTAGATTTCTGACAAATTTGACAAGTTTCTGACAACTTTTTGAAAATTTGGATATGACTTTCTGAGATTGTGGGATGACTTTTGACTCCAGAAAGGAATTTTGCTTTAGATTTTTCAAGTTTTAGGTTTTCAGCTTCAGATTGTTTACAAATTTTTTGTCCAAGTTTGAAGATCTGTGTGATAGTTCATCTCAAGTAACCAAGTAGATATCAAGCATGCAAAACAAAAAGCAAGGGAAGCAAGCAATCATCTAAAAATAATGAACAAGGGAAAAAGCAACCTTGCGCATGAACAAGCAATAGTGACTTATTGTGTTAATCCCTAGAAATGCTACTTGTGTATGTTCTCAAAAGTTTTTCAATAATGCACATAGTCCTAGAAAATGAAAAATTTGGTCTCGCTAGGCTTTTTAGTAATGGTCTAACTCTACAACTTTTGTGATCTCAAGAGGGAAAACTCCAATCTAGGCACATCGGGGTTTTGACATAGTCTGAGAATTTAATCAATCAGGAGATGCTAGGGAGATTTGACAACCCAACAAGAGACCACACCTGTGAAGATTTCCTCCACAAGGACATTTATATAGTGGTTGTTGCTACCACAACAAAAATGGCTATTACTGCTTGAGGTTCCATCCACATGGTTGAACCAATAAAGGGAATGTCCACTATGGTTAACCCTCTCTAAAGGTGACTCACAAAAGATATGACATGGGGACTTGGTCCAGATCCAAGGATTTGAGTTTTTGATACTACCTAAAAAGGGAGTAGAGCATAATCCTCTAGCCTTATCACTTTTAACCAAACAAAATAGATAGATTAATCCGACATGCTAAGAATGAAATTATCTCACCAAGATTTATGATGTCAACAACTATGTCTATCGATCTCTCCGGAGAGAGAATGTATCAATCAAAAGTTGATGACCAAACCAAGTAGAACGTGAGACAATAACAATATCCTCCCTACCTACAAGGGGATCAATCGTCAAGAAGAGCTTCACATGCATGAACATGTGAATGAGGCCCACTCTCTCAAGATCATCCATAAATAGTGTTCATAGGGCCTATTTACTATGTGTAACAGATATGCAAAAAGCAAATCTATGTTCATTTTATAGCCCAAAAACTAAAGTCTGTGATATGAAAGCAGAAAAAGTCACACAAGCTTGACACAAGAGAGTTGATTTTATATGCAAATCAAAGTTTTATTAGATTGAATAGAATACCTGAGTTCCTCACAACACTCTTAGTAGATTTTTACCTATTTTAGCAATTTTTGAGCATTTGTCTTCTATCTTTTGTACCCATGGGATGTACCTGCACCTACACCTACAAACCATTGTTATGAAAAAATTACCTATTCTTGTACATACAACCCATTGTTATAAAAATCCATCAAAAAAGAAACACAACTTGTCAACCCCATGTGGTAGAAAATTAGGTTAGTCAAAGATAATATGTCAATTGATAATTGAAAAACTTGTTGTCATAAAAAAATCAGATTATGACCAGTCTGCACTAAATCAATCATAAATTTTGCAAATCAAGATGAAATTAATTCAAACCAATGAAAAATGAAAGTTAACTCAAATACCTTTCCAAAAATATAAATTTAGGATCTGTATCATGTCATATGTGCATGTACCAATAAAAACATCAATCGGATTTCATAAAATCAGGTTCTGACCAGTCTTCACTAAAATGATCATAACTTTTGCAAATCAAAACTAAATTAATCCAAACTAATGCAAAATGAAAGCTAGCTCAAATACCTTTCCATAAATATAAATTTTGGATCTATATCATATCATATGTGCGTGCACCAATAAAAATATTAGTCAGATTTCATAAAATCAGGTTCTGACCAGTTTGCACTAAAATGATCATAACTTTTGCAAATCAAAATGAAATTAATCCAAACCAATGGAAAATGAAAGATAACTCAAATAAATTTCCAAAAATATAAATTTTGGATCTGTATCATGTCATATATGCATGTAACAATAAAAATCAGTCAGATTTCTGGAAAAATAGCCCAGAAATTTATCACAAACTAACAAAAATTAACCTTGTGGTTGTGGGTTCGAGAAAAATGATAGAAATTTGATAGAATAAAATAAAATGGAAACCCATTTTAGGGCCCCATGGTGGGTGTCAGAAATGTGTGTGTGAAAATTGTACCAAGCTGTGGACACAACACTTCAGTAAAACATTAGAGGTTAGCAAATCAAGAAATCTGCAAATAAGAACAATATAGCTAACCAGACAATTTACTACCTTCTAGTAGGTGCAAGTATGGTATTCTTATATTCAGACCAAGATCAGTGACAATGCAACACCTAAACGAAGGATTTAATGCTAAAATATGAATGTAGATTAATCTATATTTTTGTATTTTATATGCAATTAGGATGAAAAATTGTATGAATCTAAGCTAGAATTGATTGAAAATCACATGCAAATTTAATCTAAGAATGATATGAAAATCTATGCAAAGCTATGAAAAACTATGAATTGATCTCATAAAGTCGCCTATGGCAAAAGCTTGATTCTTCATGTGTAATTTTCACCAGAGTAATTGTGCAAATTCGAGAGATTTAGAGAGATGTTTCAGCTAGCCAGACTTTGTGAAGAGCTAAGCCTTGATTTTATAGAAATTCAGGGCTTGAGGATGATTGAGAAAAGCCATAAATCACTCTTGATAAACTCAGGTTGATTTTTGAGTTATCAATAAATTAAGAATAAATAAACTCATAAAATCATGCAAAAGTAGTTTTTATCTCAAAAATAGAGTTTTAGTTCTCTTTTTCAACTCATCATCAGATGTTGAGTTTAGAAAGTTAACAAATTGAAAATAATAGTTAATTTAAAGCTGACTGCTTTTCTGATTGTGCATGATTTAATATGAATTAATTTAATAAATAAAGTGATTTATTTTCAACTTAACTAGTTTTTTGAATTAAAATAATTGATTTATAGGTTAATCAATTATTAAATCAAACTTTATTCCAATTAAATCATTAAATTTGACAACTTTGATTTTAAATTAATTAAATAAATAATCAATTGATTGTTTGTAGGAATTTTGATTTATTGTCAAAATAAAAACAATATTAATTAGACATAAATGTAATTAAATCTAATTAAATAATTAAGTGACATAATTAAATTAATTAATAAAATATTCATCATATTCAATTAATCAACTTTAGGATAAATAATGACATTTATCACCAAATAATATTCAATTAAAGATAATTATGATAAATTAGGAATATTCAAGGAATATTCCCCGATGCAGAACTAAGATAATCAATTAGGTTTTTGATAAACTGATGTGCCTTAGGTTAGGACTTTGATGTTGATTTTGATCGATTTGACAAATGTAGGAGGTTAATGAACCTATAGCCCATTTTTGGGGTATTACAATACTCACCCTTAGAGTATGCACCTTGGACTACAATTATTTGGAGACTATGTGATGTAGTATGAAAGAGCACACCATCTTATTGTTAGCAGAAAAGAAGAACAAAATTCATAGTTGCATTCTATGTTTGTGCGACAAGCATTAATGATGGAAATCTACTTTATAGTTGTAATCACTTGAAAATGGACAAGATCAATTTATTGACAAATCAAAGCAAATCAAGGAAAATCAAGGACAAGATCAAAGCAATTGAATCATATGAAGCATTTAGCCAATCAAAATTGAAAACAAGTCTTGATTCAAGATAAATCAAAATTGAGAGCATTTTAATCAAGTGAAATCAAATCAAAGTGTAATTATTTCTATTAATTGTATAGTTTGAATTAAATCAAATTCAACCCATTCAAGGGGTACATGGCTAAATAAATGAATTAAAATCAATTAATAAATCCTAATTTCTCTCAACAACCCAAAAGGGGAGGAAAATCAATCAACCAATAGGATTTGAGAAAATGCATTCATATGGATCAAGCCAAATTCAATCTCAATCACTCAAAGTGAAAGAGAATCTTGTCTTCTTGTCCCAAGCTTTGAGGACAAAAAAATTGCATTGTCTTCAAAGGGTGGAACTAAAGACTCAACTCAAGCTTAATCATGATCAACACAATTACACCCCCTACCCTTGCATAAATCTATAAAAGGAAGGCCAAAATCAATCATAATTCATAACTACACATTTGATAATTGCATAGAACCTCTTGTATTTTATAGCTAAAAAGGAATTTTAAGAGCAATTTAGCATTTCAATTTGAATTAATTGTTAGCATTTTCTTTATCATAATCATTTCTCATTCTAGGACTGTCATTAATGGTAGCTTGCTGAGAACTTCTCATTAACACTCTTAAATAGAGAGCCATAGGATGCTTAATTGTGCTTTATTTGCTAATAGAGTACTAATTGTGGTTTATTTAGTTTCTATTTGATTTATTATTCAATACTAATTCTATGAAGATACTATTTCTAGTATACAAAATGGAACCCACCGTGGGGCATAATGCTTCACTTTTCTAAATTCTCAGAATTTTTCAATTTTGTCAAATTTTTGCATGTTCAACTCTTGGGTTTTGCAGTGAAATAGTACTTCTGACAGCTCAAACGACGCTTCTGCACATTTAAACAATGCTTCTGAGCACTGTTTTGGCACTTTCACGATAAAGTTGTGTGCCTTTTCACCGATTAGCAGTGCTTTTGAATCTTTCTGACTTTTGTCTTAAATTCTATCAACGTTCATTCCTTAACTAGCCAGCGCTTTGAAGTTTTTAAATAGTGATTTCAAGCATTTAAATAGCACTTTTAAGCATTTAAATAGATCTTTCAATCATTTAAATAGCTCTTTCAAACATTTAAATAGCGCTTTCAAGCATTTAAATAGTGCTTTTAATCATTTCAAGATTTTAATCATTTTAAATAGCTCTTTCAAGTATTTAAATAGCTCTTTCAAGCATTTAAATAGCTCTTTCAAGCATTTCAATAGCGCTTTCAAGCATTTAAATAGTGCTTTCAATTATTTTAAGATTTCAATCATTTTAAATAGCTCTTTCAAACATTTAAATAATGCTTTTAAGCATTTAAATAGCGCTTTCAAGCATTTAAATGGTGCTTTTGCTTAAATTAAAAATTTTCATCTAACTATCAGAAAATGATTTTTATGTCTCTGTAGGATGTCTAAACATAAAAAAAATAAAAAAACCAGAGAGCAGATTCAATCAAGAAGGCAAAGCTTTGACAAGGAAGATTAAGAAGGAGAACATTTCTCATATCAAGCTAGTTCTTGAGGATTCACATAAGAAAAATTGGGTTTATGAAAATTATCTCAAAGTTGTAGAAGCATACAAAACTAAATTTGTCTCACTAAATTGGATTTTCTCACCTTAAATCAAGTTTTTCTTAAAATTTGCAAATAAGGCCTTAGATTCAATTCAATCTTTGCTTCTTCAAATGTTATCTTTGTTTCCTTCACTTTGGCTGGTTTTTTTGACTAACTTGTTGGAGGAAAAGAACATTGGAAAGGAACGATCACCAAGGTAAGCATTAAAATTGCAAAATCATTCAAAAATGCCCCTAGCCATTTTGCTAGCTACAAGGAAAAGGTAAGCCTCAAACTAGTGAATTTTTCTCTTAAATTGTGGCTTTGGTGCTTTCAAAAATCTAGTAATTTGGATAGCTTAAAGGAATAAATCAAACACATAAATTGAACATCCCCTCATTTGTAGAAGAGAGTAGAAATACATAATTCTCTATAGTTAGTGGGCTAGTAATTGAACCTTGTTTATTGTGTTTGGGAAATTAAGAAAAATTTAGGGATATACTCTTCACCTTTTGGTGAATCAAATTTCCAAAAACTAGTTCTTAACTCCATTTCCTTGCTTTTCATGAACATGCTAGAACATTAGTGGGCTTGCCTCCCGAGAATTTTCCTTAACGAGGCTATGAGAGGGACAACCTAAAGTGGGATACACTTGCTTTTGCCATGTGAATCCAATCCACTATAAAAAAAATGCATACATCCTTAATGGGGTGTGTGACAAAAAGATACTAAATTTTTGAACTTCCTCGAGTAGTCCTTTGGGATTGTGCAAAACTTTGACATACCGGTGGTGGGAAGCCTCTTAATATACTTGGAGGATAAAATTTTATTATCCATTTTGAACAGAATCCATACTAAATCCTTGATAAATTAGCCTCACTAATCACTCATTTGCAATCAAGATTAAGCACTTGGAGATCACATGAGCACTAGCAGTTGAGTTGTAAAGCACTGCAGTTGAATTTATCATCGAAGAAGGAAGTTTGATTATTGGAAGCCTTAGCTCAGACACGATGATCTGAAAACCCTTGGAAACCTTTGTGAAGAGATAAATCAAGTCATGGATACACCAGTTGTGTTTGATGTTGCTAAAAGGAAAAGATATGTGTTTAAGAGGCATCCCTTCAAGTCCACCCTAGATGACCTAGAAGGAGCCTTTTCTAGAACCCCAATGGGAGTTATGCACGTAGAAGACATATGTGCATACATATACTAAAAAAAGGATCTAGTAGGACTAGATAGAATCAGGGCACACATAGAAACCATGATGAATCCAGATAAGAGATTCACTAATGAGTTTGCACAGTTGGAAGGCAACCCCATTATAGAGTATGCTACAGCTTATGAGTTCTATGAATCCAAATGGATCAAGATCCTATTGAGAAAAATTCATGATGACCTATTCTAGATAGGTGAAGTTCCAGTTCACATCACCTTAGACCTAATCCATGGAATGAATGGATTACCCAAGATAGGTGCCATTCTTCCAGTTGGTAAGGATATCAGGAAACTAGTTGAATGGGCTTGTAAGTCACGTAGTTACAAGCACGGTATGACCATAGAGCTAATTAAGGAGAAAGACATCAAGCTATTGGCTATGAGTCTTGGTTATAGATTTCAACATGAAAATAGGGTCAATAGTGTGTTCGTAGCCACTATTCTTGCAACCATCAGAATTGTGAAAGAACATGGTGAATTCAACTTGTGTGAGATCTTGCGTGCATAGTTGATTGACAACATAAGGGAAATCAAACATGACAAGAGAAAAATATTCAAGTTCAGATCACTGATTATCTATATGTACTTTCATATAGTTGGAAAAGTCTCAGATTTATACCTTGATAGAAACATGCCTACTATGCCACAAATATCACTTAAGGCATCAACTAAGAGTACTTTGAAAGATTTAATGGAGTTAGAGATAAAAACATTCAGGATAAAGATGCATATGATGTATAGGATACCTGAAAGCATAGTTAAAAATTATAAGGACAGTATTTATTTTATGGTGGAAACAAACATAACTTGTATGGAAGCTGTTGAGCCTAAAACTAAGTGGATTCATTTACTTGGTTATGAAGTAGAGGAACAGGTTTTGGAAGCATATGCATAAGTTCTACTATCAATGCCCAAGGATCCAAATGAGCCTAGATGGGGAACATATGAGGAGAAAACTAGACAGGTAGATGTAGTCCTAAATAGTGCAAAGACCAAGAGGAAAGCCTCTAAAATCACATCAGAGATACTTAAGATTCATGGTGTCACTCAGGATGACATAGATAAAGCTAGAGAAGCTAAGATAACTATGCAAATTGAAAGCACATCCACTGTCATAGAAAAGATAGAGAAGACTGATGACTCTAAGATAAAGCAAGTAAAAATTGAGAAAATAGATGATCCAAAAGAAAAGGAGAAGAAGATGGAGGAGAGCAGTCCTGCGCCCACTCCTAGTGATTCCACTCCACCTCTAGAGCCCAGTAAGATGTCAATGAGGAAGAAGAAAATAGTTACAAGTCATCCATCAGCAAGAACCACAAGAAGCAAAGGCAAAAATGTGTAACCACCTCCTGAGGTAGGATTCTTACCAAGTTCACAAGTGTTGAGATCCAGAGTGGTAAATGAAGGTAGAATTGATCAGATATCACTATTTTATGATAGATATCATGAGATTGAAAAGTCTGAGATCTATGATATGTTGATCAAACATATGATAAAATTCAAGAAGACTATACTAGAACTGAAGACAGTGATTCCAGATAAAGTTTGGGAAATTTTGGATACTTTGAAAAGACAAGATAGTGAAGAAGACTTCAGAATTAGAGAAAAGATACTGGATGAAAATTTTCCAGTATGCTCAGTTGAAGAGAAGGACTTATTAATGGAACTAGTAAAGCCGCACCTTAGAACTAAGTGAGAACCTTACATATTATGAATAAGGATTATGAATTAATTACCAAGGAGACATAAAAAGCCTTTGAGAAGGTGTTTCTAGAACAACGCATGCAACCTACATCTGCGCCCACAATCCAAGCACCTATTGAGGAATTCAAATTAGTTGAGGTCACAAATGTACCTATGATAGGTCCATAGGACTTGGTGCCAATAGTGAAAGCACCCACAAAGGCAATGGTATTTGCACCCATGCCTGAAGTCAAGAAAGATACAATAATGATAGATAATGTTGAAATATCAATGGCAGCTACATAAAAGGACTTGGATAAGTTTAAAGAGGCATTCATGAGAACTGAGAAAGCATAAATTATTTGTAGTGATAATTCACCAAAGCAACAAGAAGTACTGATTGAAGACATAATAGGATAGGAAGAAGAAGAGGAGAAGGAAGAAGAAAAAGAAAAAGAAGAAGATGAGGAGAAAGAAGAAGAAAAGATGGATGAGCCTCAAGAAGAGCCATATGTTGGAATGGTACTGAAGGTTAAGACTTAAATCATGGATAGTACACCTCTCACTCTCAAACCATCAGCATCATTGTTGTCAAGTTTGACTCCTGACACTACAAGTCTAGACTCATGGGGAGAAGAAGACTTAAGAAAAATTAGTGTACTTGCAATGGAGAAGGAAAAAGAAAAATAGGTTATGAGGAATCTATTTTTTGTTGAATCAATCAACATTTTGAACAACCCATTTCCCATAGACAAGAAAGTGTGAAGCATAGACTCAGTAGAAGATGTCAGCTCCATTATGACATGTTTCAAAACAAACTTTTCTAGCCTTGAAGAATTTGCATCCAAGGTGGAAGAAGAGGATTATCATAAGAAGATATTGAGTGAGCTAGTAGGGGAAATTTTCACTTGACCTTAGCTCATTGAAGGTTGGTCAAGCCTTGTTGAAAGACTTTGCAGCCCAGGGAAGAAGGATAATAGCAGACTGCATGAATAAAGATAAGCTTACTATAGACCTTTCCTAGAAAATCAAAGATGTTGAAGCTATGATGGCAGCTATGAGAAAATCAGTATTGGATCCCTCACAAGATGTGAATATGTGCAATAATGTCTACCAAGGAAAAGTGGACAATATTGAAAAGGTAGGGCAAGAAATAGCCAAGATAAGGGCTAGGCAAGCATAATTGAGACATGCACTTGCGCCCTCCTTAGATGTGCTAAATCAGAATATCAAAGAGATAGATGCCACTACGGTGACATATGATCAAGGTCCAAGTTCAGATTTGGTAAATATGGAGAAGTTAACATATGCCTTGTGTGCCCATCTTCAAATAGTCAATGCAATAACAATGTTTTGGCAGTAAGAGATCCAGAACTTAAAGATAGCATATCCGGATGTACTCACCTTGTAAGTACTTATAGATACACCTTTTTGGAGTACCTTTGTCATTAATGTCAAAGGAGGAGTATAGTATGTAGAAGAGAGAATATGGAGTTATGTATATGATGTAAAGGGGTGTATAGTATAAAGTAAAAAGGGAGATATAAGTTAGAGTATATGATAGAAAATTTTGTATAAGGATACAGTTAGTAACTTTTCCATATTCCTTTGTTTCCATTAATGAAAAAGGGGGAGATTGTTGGAAAGTTGACTATACTGAAGTATATGACTATATTTAGTGTTGTCATTATGGCAATAAAGTGATATGAAGTTTTGGAGTCAACGCATAACTTAGAAGATCATAAATATGGCTAAGTGTGGAAGATTGGATAGTTAGCAGAGCACCAGAGGAACAAAACATCAACGCACATGTGTATGATAGACTTATGACATGCACCCTTGAAGATAAGCTTCTGAGTATGTATTCATGCTAAGTCTAAGAGCACATGATTATATGAGCTAGTATGAAGAATTTACAACCAAATGAAGTGACACAGACAGTGAGTGGCATAACAGAACATAGCATGGAGCCAACTATTGTTATTTTGATTAGCGCTTGTAATATTGTTTTTTAAAGGCTATGTGCCTATTGTATTTAGGTTTTAGACATGTGAATATCATTATATGTAAACATGCTTGAGTCAATTAATTTGGAAGCATTGTATGTAATAGGTTAAAGGGCTAACCTAGTGAATAGTGTTTGTTTGCGCATATAAATAAGACATGCACCTTTGTAATTAAGGATGAGAGGTGAAATAGAGTTGATAGGAGAAAATAAGAAGTATGCGAAGAGAAGATATAATTTTATAGATCTTTACAAGAGGTTAAAGCATCAGTGCATCAAAGGAACTGATCAGACAAATAGTGTCACAACAATAGTTCACATTGTAGATATAGTGTGTATCTAATTTAGAAGGTTGCTACCTTCACCACTTGAGTAGTGAGCTCTAGGACAGTGTGTCCCCACCCCTAATAGGGTTATTGTAAAAGAATCCTAACAGGTTCTGACCTTTGACCAGGTCAATGTACTAAAATAATTGTAAAGATCAACTCCTCACAGGGTTGCAAGATCTTCTAACAGGGATCATAAAACACTAGTGCAATTCTTAGTGGGTGTCAATTCCCACCAATGTTTTTACCTATTTGGGTTTCCCTGTAATTATATTATGTGTTGTGTGTTATGGTTTCTTATCTTCTTGCATTGATATTCATTTCAACACTTAAGCTATAAAGTTAAGATTCAAGAGTTAAGAAAAAGTAATAATATATAGAACACTGATTCACCCCCTCCCCCCCCTCTCAGTGTTCCCATTCCTAACAAATTTGACCTATAATATCTTATTAGGAAGGCCACGGATCCATGAAATGCAAGCTGTACCTTCAACCTATCATCAGTGCCTCAAATTTCCCTACATGGGACAAGAAGTCATGGTAAGTGGGGATTCGAAACCTTTCCAATATTGTAATAACATGAAGCCTATAAATGACTCCTTAGTCCCACATAATGCGGAGAGGTCTATCTCTTAAATAATAGAGCAAGGACAAAGTTCAAAATATCTTTCATCTTTGAAATGAAAAGAAAAGGTATAAAAAGAAAGTATTGTTGTTGAAAATAATCAAATTCCCACTAACTTAACTACATCGACTAAAGGAAAAGAGAAATTTAGTAAGGAAAGTATCCATGTTGAGAAAAAAGAATACCAAGCTAGATCTATTCAAATTTACACCAAGGATGCCCATTATCAAAAGATGGATCATATGATGAAGAATTTCAAGAAACAATGCCAAATTAAATAGAAAGGTGTAGGTGAATACTCATTATCTATGACAGATCTACCCTTATCTCCCAAATCCCATGGAAGACCATCTAGCTTACCTCATAAATAAAATGATCACTTTGTGAGGGCAAGTAATTCTTCATCCATGGATGAAGAAGACAACAGAATATTAAACTGGTGATATAAGGATAAAGAATCAAGTGCCCATGAAAAGCACATTCAAAACATAAGCATTCCCACTCATCAATATGGCAAATGATGTCAAATAATACAAAAAATGGGATATAAAGGACAAGGGCCTTTAGGTACAAGAAAAAAAGGACTAATAGAACCTATTGAAATTTCATGGAGAGATAGTAAGGAAAAGACTAGATTAGGGTACGTAGAACAAGGGTACACTCAAAAGAAGTATCTTAGGGTTTATGATCAAATTGCAACTAGGTTCCCAAAGTGATGAAGATTCAAACAATTGGGAGTGGGACTCATTGTCAAGTGAGTCTTGTCAAGATAAAGAGGTTGATGTGATTCACACCTATACTTCTAATAAGGGAAAATAAAAAGCCTCAAATCCAAGTTAGAATCAAGCTTCTAGTTCTAACCATGAAGTTTTAGAAACTATGCCAAATCCAAAAGCCAAAGAAAATAAATGGGTAGGAGAGCCTTACGTACCATCATGGATACCTAATATAGAGGGATCTAACCCTAGGTTTAACCCAAGAGAATTTTACCCATTAGAAATCCAAGAGGATTTGAGTGAGGAAGATTTTGACCCTAGTCTCTAGAGCATCTAGAAGAGGCACATATCATAGATTCAAGTGATACAATGTTCAAACCTTCCAACTAAGTCATGTCCTTAAACCCTATCAAAGCAACCCAAAACATCAATCCCTTATCCCTTATCTATCCAGAGTTAATTGAATGGGATCCTATCAAACCTACCATCCTCCCCACATTCTTGGATGATAACTTGGTGTCCCAATACCTTAATGTGGTTGAACATTCTTCTACCATGGAATATCAAGAAGAAGTAATTAAGGGGAGTATCCAAACTTTCAGTTCGAAAAAAGTGAAAAAAAAAATTAAAAAAATGGAAAGAATCTAATATTGAAAACCACATTGTGGCAACATTAGATAAAAAAGAGAAAGAAATAAAGAGCATTTCCAAAGGTGAAAACCCAACAGTGGCACCTAAGGAAGAAGGGTTGGATACTTTTCCTGAGCACTATGAGGAAAGATCACCTATCTTAATTGAACCAATGGAGAAATTGAACATTGGGTTAGAATCAAAACCAAGGATCATCCATATAGCAACATATTTATCTAGTGAAGAAAGAAAGGAATTCATAAAATTCTTCAAAGAGAAATAAATCAATTTTGCATGGTCATATGATGATATGCTCAAACCAGATCCTAATATGATAATGCATCATTTAAACATTAAATAAAGAGTGAGACCAATCAAGAAGAAATTGAGAAATATGCATCCACACATAGCACTACTTGTGAAAGTGGAGTTACAAAAATTACTAAAGGTGGGATTCATAAGAGCCATTGATTATGCTGAGTGGATTTCAAATATTGTGCCTATTTCCAAAGAAGACAAATCTATCAGAATTTGCACAGACTTTAGGGATCTTAATATTGCATGTCCAAAAGATGATTTTCCTCTACCAAACATAGATGCCATCATGGATCTAACAACATGACATTCCATGTTCTCACTTATGGATGGGTTTAGTTGTTCTAATCAAATTAAGATAGCACATGAGGATCAAGACAAGATGACATTTACATGTGCATGGGGGAAATTCTGTCGGAATGTTATGCCCTTTGGTCTCAAGAATGCTAGAGCAACATATCAGAGAGCCATGACAACCATATTTCATGACATGATGCACAAGTTTCTAGAGGACTATGTAGATGATATAATTTCTAAATCCCACTCAAGGGAGGAACATCTACCCATCTTAGAAATGATATTGACAAGATTAGAACAATTCAAAGTAAGGCTAAATCCAAAGAAATGTGCATTCGGTGTACAATCAAGAAAACTATTAGGATACATAGTTTCCGCTAAAGGAATAGAGGTAGACCCTTCAAGGAAAGATTCAATCCATCAGAAGGTTCATCTCCCAATTAGTAGAAAAGTACCACAATTTTACTCAACTCCTTCACAAGGACACATTTTTCAAATGGGATGAGAAATGTGAAGAAGAATTCACCTTATTAAAGAAGTACCTAATGAATCAACCCACATTGATGCCACAAATTAGAGGAAAGCTCTTAATTTTATACATCTTAGTGATAGAACATGCATTAGGGGCACTCTTAGTTCAAGAGGATGAAGTTGGAAAGGAAAAGGCCATATACTACATAAGCAGAACATTGGTGAAGTATGAGTTGAACTACACATTTATTGAAAGAGAATGTTTGACCATAGTTTTCTCTTCCCAAAATTTTTTCCATTATATGTTATCTCACAAAATTTGACTCATAGAAAAAATTGATACTTTGAAATACCTTCTCAGCAAAACAACACTAAACAGAAGATTGGCCAAATGGGTCATGGTCCTAAGTGATTTTGACACAGAGTATATGGATCAAAAAGCTATCAAAGACCAACTAATAGCTGATCAACTAGTAGATTCACCTTTACAAGATGAACATCCAATCCAAGTGGAATTTCTAGATTCTCAGATCATTAATGTCAAAGCAAAGGCATGGAAATTATATTTTGATGGTTCCTATACACAACATGGATCAGGAGCATGGATACTATTGATTACTCCTCAAGGGTCCACAATTCCAAAATCATACAAGCTATTATTACCATGTACAAATAACATATCTGAGTATGAAGCATTGGTCATCGACATAAAGTTGGCATTCGAATGGAAAGTCACAAAGCTACAAATCTATGGAGATTCCCAACTAGTTATTAATCAAATCAATGAGGAGTATCAAACTAAAGATGATAAGTTGATACCCTAAAAGAAAATGATTGATAATCTTAAGAAATAATTCCCTCTAATCACATTTGAGCAAGTGTTGATGGATAAGAATAAAGGAATAGATGCAATGGCTACTTTGACATCACTTCTCCAAATACCAGATCAAAGCACCAGATACGAATTCTTGGTAGAAGAAGTTGAGGAACCCACATTTTATCCTTCCCATCCTCACACCATTTTCTTACTAATAGGACATGACTCAACTTGGTATGGAGCTATTTAAACATAAAAAACCAAATCTTGCCCATGGACCAAACCAGAAATCAAAAGAAAAGCTTTATCTGGAAAGCCTCTCACTACACCTTGGTATTTGATACATTGTATCACAAAAGTCTAGATGGAATGCTTATAACATGTCTAGAGAAATAGGAATCAACCATAGCCTTATAAGAAATTCATGAGGGAATTTTTTGGTCCCATTCAAATGGTTTAACCCAAGATAAGAAACTTCTCAGGATAGGATATTTTTGGCCTTCTATGGAAAATGACGCTCGTCACTTTACAAAAACCTGTCATAAATGTCAGTACCATGGGAACTTGATCCATGTACCAGCACAAGAGCTTCATCCTATGACTGCACCTTGGCTCTTTTATCAATGGGGTTTGGATTTGATAGGTATTATTTATCCACCATCTTCAAATTATCATAAATTCATCATTACTGTAGCAAAATATTTTACCAAATAGGTGGAAGCTATATGTTTATCTACAGCTACAGGAAATAAAATATCCTTGTTCATATTAAATCACATAATTTGTAGATATGGTGTTCCTCATGCCATCATAATAGATAATGAAAAAAATTTCAAGAACAAGGACTTGAAAGAACTATGTACAAAATTTCATATGGTACACCACTCATCTTCAATATACTACCCACAAGGTAATGGACAAGTAGAAGCAACAAACATGAACATCTTAAAAATATTGAGGAGGATAGTGGATAATTCAGGTAGAGATTGGTACATTCAAATAAACCCTACTCTAAGGGCTTATAGGACAAGTATCAGAATGCCAACAGTAGCTACACCATTCTCCCTAGTCTATGGAGCAAAAGTAGTTTTACCTTTGGAGGTAGAAATTCCATCTTTTAGAGTCTCATTGCATGGGTTACTAAGTGAAGAAGACTATAGGGTGGCTAGGTTGCACGAATTGGAGCTATTAGATGAAATAAAACAACAAAATTTTGACTAATGAAAAGTGTATTAGAATCGAATGTCAAGGAACTATAACAAGCACATCAAATCGAGGACATTCCAAATAGGTGATCTAGTATTGCGAGAAAACCCAAAAAATAAAGCAAAAAGAGAAAAGAAAGGAAAATGGGAAGAAAACTAGTTAGGACCTTTTTTGATCACTTCATCTTTTGGGATAGGCACCTATAAACTAGTTGATTGTGAAGGAGAAGAGTTGAAAGAACCAATAAATAGTAAACACCTGAAAAGGTTCTACACATGAAGCAATTGAGAAGGGATAAAGAAAAAGAGTATCAGAGAAATCAGATGAAAGAGCATCCTATTTATTGTACATAGTCAAAAGAGATCTTGAAAATATCAAAAAAATTGAAAAATAGAAAAGAGAAAATAAATTGGAAAAGTATAAAAGATAAAAAATAGTAGAAAATTAAGCTTGAAGAAAGCCAAAAACATTCAGAAATGACCCTCAAAAAGATGTTGCCTTGGTGAAAACCTAAAAAATAGGCACCTCGATGATATGAAATCAAAAAACAAAAAATTGAAAAAAGAGAAAATACAAAAAAATGAAAAAAATGAAAAAAGTACCTTGGTGAAAACCTAGCAAATAAGCACCTTGGTAGCAAAAAAGAGGAAACAAGCTTGAAAAATAGAAAAAGAGAAAATCCATTCAATCAGTGAAAACCTGGTAAACAGGTGCCATTAAAAGTCCAAGTCAGTCACATACCTAGTTGTCATCCTTGTAAATATTTCATTTGACAACATTTGTATATATTACATAATAAAACCCCACAGTTGCATTTGCAAGTTCCTAAAGATTTCGTCGCCTAATCTGCAAAATGTCCCAAGTCTAACAAATGCAATCACATCAAACTTGGGGAAAATATATTCTAAAGGAGGAAGGATTAATCAAAGAAAACATCAATCTGACACCAAATCATTTCATCAAAGCATAAGGAAAACACTTACTCAATACATCCTAATCCTAACATCAATCAAACAAATGCAAAATTTTGATCCAAGATCTCACAAAGACCTTATCTTTATCAAGATTAAAAGTATGAAATGGATAGAACTCTTGAAATATGGATTTTAAAAATGATGCAAAATTTTTCTAAGTGTTGACTTGATTGATGAAATCATGTCTTTCTAGCAAATCGATGAAAGTTTTTAAACTAGACAAGCTATGATGAAAGCATGATATTTTTATTGGTTTCTGAATGACTGTCTTAAGATCAAAGTTTTAAAATATGTATTATTTTTCTAAGGACATGAATATCAAATAATCATCGAGGACATGTACATATGGCAAAACTAAGATCTTTGTTTGTTTACGCAACATGATACCTTGTCTATTTTGATGTTAAATATCATAATACCAAAATCCACTTGCAACATAGAATCTGATGAAATCAGTATTCATACTCTCATGATTGATTTCAATCAATGATAGTTGTACCAAGAATGGGAAAGCAACAAAGGGAAAGGAAAGAGGTATTCATATCATCATGGTTGAACCTGTGATGGTTGTACTAATTTTAGGTTTCAAAACTACTCAATGATGAATATAAGCTCCTCAATTTATGAATAGTTATAGCTAGCTACATACATCTTAGATTAAATGCATTTAAGGTATTTTATTTTCTTAGTTTGAAAATAGATTTGAAAAAGAAAAAAAGAAAGGGGGTGGAGTTAAACGAAAAAATAAAAAAATCAAATGTTCATAAAAAAATATATGTGATAGAATGTGATGGAAATAAAAATTAAAAAACAAAAGGTGCCTTGCATTAGATCAATTGCATTTAAATCATGTTGCATTTAGATTCATCTCATTCCTTGTAACCTTACATCCATTTAGGGCATTAATATTAGTTCATTTAGATTCATTGCATTAAGTTGCATTCATCTTAAATCAAATAATTTCATTATCATTATAGTTTCATATCATTAAGTTCATTTAAAAAAAATGTATTTACATTAGTTTGCATACATATAGTTCATTCCATGCATTATGATTCATCATATCATTAAGTTCATTTAAGATTGCATCACATTAGTTTGCATTCATTTTAAAATTCTCATCATTATTTTGCATTAATTACATCATTTCAAATTACATCATTAGGACATTATGAATTGCATCACATTCATTCTAAACATTGCATTTCATATAGGTACATTTCATCAAAGTTTATTACATTTAAAACATTGAATTGTATTCAAAATTAAGTTTATTAGGTCATTGAATTTACATATAAGGTCATCCATCTATCATTTATATCATATATCATTACATTCATCATTAGTCATTAAATCATAAAAATCCACACATTACATCATATAAGTACATCGATTATATTTTCATCTCATTTGCATCCATTGCATTATATTAAGCATAATGTTAAATAAATGCATCCATAAGTACCATCACACAAAATTAATCATTAAACCATTACATATTCATCATTGTACACCATCATATATCATAAACATTAAACCATGTATCACATGCATCCATCTACTCTATGTCATAAATAAGACAATCATTTTCATCAATAGGAACATAAACATATGCATTCATTTCATAAAAATGCATTTGAAAAAGTATAAAAACAAAGCATGTAGAGATAGAATCATGTAGATATGCATATCATATAAAGCACCTAAAAATGAGTCCAACACATTATGGCATCATATAAAGTAAATCTATCAATGAAGATCAGAGTCCATGGTATCATCAAAGTCCATCAGAATATGTGAATAAAAAATCCATCAAAGAATAACAAGTATCCATAAAAAATAAGCATCATCAGATAAAATAATGTGATTCCAATGTCTCAATATAAAAAATAATCATCATAATGTACATCAAATAATGGATCAATCATATAGGCATCAACTTCTAGAACCAGTGGGACCATCAGGACCAGGATCTATATTAGGAGCTCTACTTGAGCTCGCCTGTAGCCCATGTTGAATCATGGTAGCCATAAATACCTGCATCATGCTACCTATATGACTAACCTCTTATCTAATCTCTAAAACATTGAACTATAAAACCTGAACATCAACAACTGACACTAAAGCCTCTATAGGAGGAGCCTAAGTAGGTGGATCCTGTGAAGGAGCTCATGGAGGAGCCTGTGGTGGAGCCATGGAAGAAGATGGAATGGAAGAGGAAGGAATGGAAGAAGAAGGAAGAGATTAAGAAGATGGAATTAATGGAGGAATATGACCCTATGGAGGAGGAGGTGTCAGAGGACCCTATGCCTAATCAAGAAAAATATGTGCTTCCTAGGAATCCACATTAGCAACAACCTATGCACTGACTTGCATGTATACCCGTACTCAATGCTGGCCCCATCTAGCCAATTAGTCAATCCCAACCTAATGGAGTGCTCAGAATGGACTATCCCTCACTCTCACCCAACCACCCCTCATCCGCACACCACCTCTAGGAGGAATATGAGCAGCAACAATAATAGGGATAACAACCTTGCCTCCTTGTCTAGCCCATCACCCCATTGTCCTTGATGACCTCATCTCCTACTGACATCCCTACCATCCCCACCATCATCATCTGACTCATCCTCAATTATCAGCACTAGATCAGCTAGATCTGTGAATCTAGGAAAAGGGTTTTGAATGAACCATTGTGCATAATCATCAGTCATCCCTGCATTGACAATATGGTCTCTCATATCCCACGCAAGGTGGGGCAGCTATAAAAACTCATGACACATTGTCTGATAATCAATCTGAGGGCCCCATAAGGACCTCTTAACCTACACATGAGCATATAATGCCAATCCCTATCGCATCCCATGAATCCGGTCAAACTAGCATAATAATTTGAGGAAGCAAAATCTCTTTATGATCAAGGGCGTATGTCCTATCATTCATCAAGGCATACACATGTATGGAAGCTCCACTGCATCCTCAAGCTAGGCCTCACATCTGATATATGGTCTCCAGACCACCTGATCAATATCGTCAATAATATGACACCAATAGTCTAACTTTCCCAAATGGGCCTGCACCATCATACCCTCATACATCTAGGCAAATGGCCAACCTGCATCCCAATGCCAAACTAATATAGGACAAGTGACGGGGATATGCTCTCATGTCCATAACTGAAGAAGGACCACCCCAGTAGAAAGAGTGGCCCCATGATGATAAACCACATCACGTAGCTGATGGTATAACTAAGCTAAGACACATGATCCCCAATCAAATTTACAAGGATGCACAATAAGATCCTCCAAAATCCTACCCCAACCAATGATAAACCCATGACCATGCAGATCAGGAACCAGAAAGCCACCAATGAGAACTGCAGGGAGCATGTGAAAAGATGGAAACTGATCCCACTAAATGCTCTCATCTTCGATAGTGGGGTCTCTATATAAACATTTTTGTATAGTCCCATTATAGAACTAATTATAGTAAACAAACTCCCCATGTGTAGGGATGTGCAGTAACTGATAGACATGCTCAGGAGTGATGGTCATCTCTCCCATTGACAAATGAAAAGTATTGTGGTCAGAGTGCCAATGCTCTGCCACAACATTAAGTAAACCTCAATTCATGTGAAATCAAGGAAGAGAGAGAAGGAAAGACAAACCACATCTACCTATCACCCGATGATTTTCTCCACTCAGGTCATCAATCATCTCAAAAGGTATAGGGTACAAGCCATAGACACTGATATTTTTAAGCTTGACCTGTTAAAGAAAGTTTAAACACATCATAAATTAAAATCATTACATATTGGATCATCTTAAGTCAATCAAACAATCAAATCTAATCAAACCATAATCAATTTTCCTGATTCTACTCATAGAGGATAGAAAATTTATCATCATCCACCATCTAAATCAACATTGACCATCAAACAATCAATATGACATGACTTGAAATGACATCATATGACTCGCTATCAACCAAACTCAAAACCTAAGCCAATTGACTGATTGATGACATCAAACAGATCAGAATATTGACTCAGAGGCACGTAAATTTGACCAAACAAGGTGTATGCACTATTTAATTACTTAAAAGCACTCAAAATCAAAAGAGCACCTTAAAATATCAAACACACCATAGAAAATATCATACATGCTACAATGAAGTGTAAGCGTTGTAGAACTTAGTATGCACTACAAGAAACCCTTGTACGTGCTACTAAAAATATTAAAAGCGCAATCAAAATTGTAAGCGCTGCAGGAAAGGGAAGATGTGAATCATGCCCTAGTTCTAGCATTTGTAAGCACTGCTAAAAGTTGTGTAGGTGCTATGGAAAACCATGCACATACAGTAGGAAGGGTATACACACTGCTAAAAGCATTGTATGTGCTATTTAATTTTAAAAATAAAAAAATATAGGTTTTTCCTAGAAACATCCAATTTTTTCAAATTAAATTAAAAAAATCAGACAAAGCAAGTTGTCGGGGTACATAGCAGAGGTCCATAGCTAGGTGGACATAGATATCGGTGCCCTCACTCAAACCTATGCTCATGAATAAGGATCACCATCATCAAAAGGCTCAAGAGGGGGTCATAGAAAACATTCAAAAGGGAAGGTAAAAATGAATAGTAAAAAGGCCTTTTACCCCTATATATAGCCCAGTTTGACCTAAAAGGGGCATTTTTGACCAGAAAATGACTAGGAACCCAATTTTTTCATCCATTCGGCCAAATCAGGGGCATTTCTCATCACATCATTGTGAATACATTATCGGAAATGAAATCAAAATTCTTTATTAATTGACCTCATTCAACGCTAATTGATTGAAAATGCAATATCTTTCACCTGGAGAAAATTTTGTTTCATTTTTGAGGGGTCATACACTCAGATAATTAGGACCGACATCATAATCATCAAATAAGGAGTTGAACATAAAATCAGAGTTTAATCTTTCATCAATTTTTTTTTCCCTTATCAATCAAGTGGGGCATCAAACATCAAATCAGATCAAATCAAGACTTTGCATAAAAAATGATCAAGGCATTCTTCGAACTGATACACTTTGCACATCGATTCAAAGAGGGGCATTTTAATCACCTGAAAATGGACAAGATTAAATCAAGTAAGAAACCAAGGGAAAATCAAGGCAATTAAATCAAATCAAGCTAAAATCAAAGCTAAATTGCAATCAAGCCAATAATCCAATTTAATTGAAAATCAAAAGTCATTAAATCAATTTAAATTAAATAAATCATGATAAATCAATAAATAATACAATTAATATAATTAATTGTATAGTTCAGTTTAAATCAAATCAACCCATTTAAGGGGTACACGTGGCTAAAAAAATTAAATAAATTCAATTAATTAAATCCCCATTTTCACTCAACATCAAATGGGAGAAAAAAAGCCTCAACCAATAGGATTTAAGGATCAAGCTCACATGGATCAAGCTCACAATGAATCTTCATCACACATAAGGTGAGAGCATCTTGTCCACCCATTTTGTCTCTTTGTCCCAAGCTTTGAGGACAATCCATTTAAATTGTCTCCAAAGGTGGAACCATGGACTAAACCTCAACTCATTCATGATCAAGTCAACTACACGGGCCCTTGCCAAAATCTATAAAAGCAAGGCTAAAATCAATTAATTATCATCCACAAATATGAGAATAGCATCAAACCTCTTGCAATTTATAGCTAAAAAGAAAAATATAGAACTAATTAAGGCTAATTTCATTTGGAATTGAACTTTTTAGCTTCTTTATCATTCATTCTCATTTTAGGGCTGTCACTAATGGAAGCTTGTTGAGAGCTTTACATTAGCAAACCTAAATAGAGGTCCATAGAGTGCTTAATTATCAATTATTTGCTTAAATTAGATTGCTATTTATGGTAATTTAGTTCTTATATTAATTTATTTTTAATACTAACCTTATGAAGGTGCTTCTCATAGTACACAACTCTACCTTCAAAAATTAAGAGTTCTTACCTTGAACCCTTATGGCAATAATAGATAGTAGTATTTTCATAAACTAGAGATTGGGTCCATTTTCCTAGTTTATATTGTAGAGTAATAAAATTAGAAATAGTTTTATATATATCAACATTCTCACAAAATTGGACAAAGAACAAGTTGGGTTTGTGATGAAGGGTGCTCCCCTTAATACCACAAACACATAGCAGAAACATAAAACAACAACGATTTGCAAGAACAGAAAATGGGCTTCTTATTATCTCCATAAATGTGGAATTATAAATTTCAAAATTACAATATGCAAAGCCACATGGGCATTTCCCTTACAATATTCTATAGGAAAAGTCTCAAATTATTACTGAGAACTACTCTGAACTACTCCCAACTACCCCCAACTACCCTAGACAACACTACGGGCCTTCCTTATATAGGCAATTTTCCACCACCTGGGAAGGCTCCAGAAATTTAGCCTCTAAGGCCGACCAAACTTATAATTATTTTATTTTTCATTTTATTACATCAGAGTCGGCTCAAAACATATTTTGAAACCTAAACAGAAATTTGAAGGAAATTTATTTTCTTCCATTTCAGGTGGCCCAACTTTCAGAGACCATAAGTCATCACCCGTTGACTCGATTGACTATTATGACCCCATTTCAGAAAGGGCACAAAGTTCTCTACAACAATTAAATCAAGCAAGCTTCATTCAGTCAAAGTTTCAACCTCATTCAGGGCCTCTAAAGCCTTCAAAATTGAGTTCAAAGTTTCTGTACCTTGCTGCCAATACAAAAAATTTCAATATCTTCAAAACTAGACTTGATTTGGCAATGAAACTTTACCGATAGGTTGATATGACCAAAATGAACCTCCAGGGAAGAAAATAGACCATTCTAAGCTCGAACGGAAAACTTACTAAAAATAGTAACTTTCCAAAAATAGGAGCTCTGCACAAGATAGCCCTTATTGAAAAGAAACCAAAAATATTTTTGGGTGATGCAAGATTGCTCTTACACCAAGGATGCTCTTGCATAAGATACCTGGGGTTATTTGAGAAGTGACCCTATCATGATTCAGGTGTGAAGAGGAAAACCAAGACAGTGATCCTCCTACCTTGACAACCATGATGAATCTTCAATAGGTCATCCTTTCCATTTGACCATATATTCTTCATATATCATGTTCCTTGTGCTTCTGCCAACATGACTATCCAGTATATCCTCAATCTCCTTGGTAGCTAGAGTAGTAGCTAGAATACTCCACTATGCTTCTATGATCTCATCTTCAACACCCCCTTCATGATACTCTGTCAAATCTAAAATGTTAAATACTGCTGAAATATTTAGCTCAGTAGGCAATTCTACCTCATATGCATTTCTTGAATCATGCTTCTTTAGTATCTTACATGGCCCAAACTTATTCATTTTTAACTTGTTATATGTACCAACTGGAAATCACTCCTTCTACAAATGAACCATGACTTCATCTCCAACCTGAAATTTCTTATGTCTCCTTTTCTCATATGCTTTAGCCTTATACTGTGTGTTTATCTTGGTAATATTCCTTCTCACCTCCTCATGGATGTTCTTCAAGTGTTCTGCAAAATCCTCAGCTTCAACACTACTTATCTCTCATTTATCTATCTTCCTCAACTCTAAAGCATTTTTGGGACTATTTCCATATACAATCTGGAATGGTGATTTACTAGTGCTCCTATTAACAAAATTATTGTATGAAAATTATGCCTGTGGTAAAATCAAATCCGATCGTGTTGGCTTATCTCCAACCAAATATCTCAACAAATTTCCCAAAATCCTATTCATGACCTTTGTCTGTCCATCAATATGTGGATGATGTGATGAACTGAACTTCAAATTTATCTTCAACTTCTTCCACTATGTGCGCCAGAAATATCCAACAGACTTGGTGTCTCGATCTGAAACTATGCTCTTTGGCAAACCATGTAGTCTCAGCACTTCTCTGAAAAATAATTCTGCTAAATGAACAACATCATTAGTCTTCTTACAGGGAATGAAATGTGCCATCTTTGAAAATCTGTCAACCACCACAAAAATTGAATCATGTCCCCACTGAGTCCTTGGTAAACCAAGAACAAAATCCGTACTAATATCCTCCCATGGATTCTTTGGTACAGGTAATGGATGATACAACCCTGTGTTCTGCTTCACTCCTTTCACCATCTGACATACTCTATAACTCTATACAAACTTCTTGACATCTTGTTATAACTATGGCCAATAATAATTCTCACTAACCAAAGCAAGGGTTTTATCATAGAACTTTGTGGAATGCACAACTGACTCCCTCTGAATAGCATACTATCTTGGATGATGAAATCAAACCATTTTGTTCTATCTAGAGTAACAGGTTCTATACAAGCTTTCCAAGCTTCTCCAAAATTAGGATCCTCTGGATATAAATTCTTGAGTTCCTTGAACCCAACCACCTCAATCTACATCTCTGTCAGCAATAGTTGCCTTCTTCTAAGCACATCTGCAACCCTATTAGACTTTCCACTCCTGTGTTTCAAAATAAATGTATAACTCTGCAAAAAATCAACCCATGTCAAATGGATTTGATTCAAATTTCCTTGACTATTCAAATATTACAAAGCTTGATGACCAGTATAGAAAAAAAACTCCTTAGGAAGAAGATAGTGTCTCCACTTCTTTAATGCCTGAACTATAGCATAAAATTCCTAATCATAAACATAATATTTTCTCTTGGCATCATTTAACTTCTCACTGAAATAAGCAACAGGTTTACCTTCTTGGCTCATAACAGCTCCTATTGCAGTACCACTAGCATCAAAGTCTACTTGAAACACCTTATTAAAATCTGGAAGTGCTAAAATAGTTTGTTCTATAACTTTCTACTTCAATAGTTTAAAACTCTTATCTACCCTATTAGTCCACTTAAACTCTTTTCTATACCCTCTCATTATTTCAGTCAAGGGTCCACAAATACTGCTAAATTTTTTGATAAACTATCTATAAAAGCTAGCCAAACCATGAGAAGATCTTACGTCCGTAGCATTCCTTGGAGTAGGCCATTCAAGGATAGCCTTCACTTTCTCTACGTCCATTTTTAGACCTTCTGCTGAAACTAAAAATCCCAGATACAATAACTCCTTCTTCACAAAACTGCACTTCTTCAAATTAATCAATAATTTTTCTTCCCTTATCTTCTCAAATACCATATGAATATGTGTCATATGCTCCTCCAATGTCTTACTAAAGATCAAAATATAATCTAGGTAAACAATGACAAAATTACCTAGAAATTATTTCAAAACTTCATTCATGAGTCACATGAAAGTGCTCGATGCATTGGTTAGCCCAACAGGCATGATTAACCACTCATACAATCCTTCCTTTGTCTTGAAAGTAGTCTTCCATTCATCTCCTTCTCTGATTCAAATTTGATGATATCCAATCTTCAGATCTATCTTTGAGAAATACACATCTCCACTCAAATAGTCCATAATATCATCCATCCACGGTAATGGAAACCTATACTTGATTGTGATCTTGTTTATATCCCTAGAATATGTACACATTCTCCATTGTCCATTATTATTTAGTGCTAATACTGCAAGTACACCATAGGGAGTCAGCCTCTCATAAATCAACCCCTTTTGTAACAACTCGTGTGCTTGTTTGTTCAACTCTTCACTTTTTGCTAGCGTGTCATTTGTTGGCAATTTGGCATAGATGTTGTGATTATGGAAACATATGATCCTCATGAAGATCACACAAGTCAGAGAGCAAGTATGATAGAGCGCATTGCAAATTTGTCTAAGTGTGAGACTGTGTTTTACCAGTGAACTTGGATATAGTTTTTTTTTGTGATGTCGACTGGATTAAGTTCAATGCTTGCACACTTGAAAATAGACTCTATTATGTCTATTGATCACCCATCTTAGAGTGCAAGTCAGTATGACATGTACGAAAGAAGTTATGACAATTTTACCAAAGACAGTGTGAAGCCGACAAGATAGAATATGAAGACAAAACTAGTAAAGAGTTAAGGGATTATTTTTTTTATTAAAATAATGACTTAACAATATAAAGGGACAACATCTTATATTTTAAATCTTTGATAAAGTTATTGGTATAAATGTAAATGTAACTGTAATTGTAAAGTGTAGTAATTGTAACAAGCAGCAAGTAATATGATGTGAAGTATATGAAGCATATGTAATAGCGATAGTGAAAGAGCAAAGTGATATTGATCAAGTAGTATAAGGTTATGTATCTTAACCTATTTTGTAATCAGTGTATATTGTACATTACTTGTTTGGGCAGTGGACTCATCTGGTAGTCACATTTTTTACTACAACTCCTAACAGGGTTGAGGCTTCTAACAAGGCCTATAGTCCCTTAATCAAGATTGATACACTATATGATTCTGTAATAGATTCCTAACAGGGTCAACATCCTTAACATGATACTTTTGATTAGTGGATCTTTGTGGGTACCATCCCCACCGGGGTTTTCCCTTGGCTAGGGTTTCCTCAAGAACAAATAATGTGTTATGAGTTCTTTATTGTTATGCATGTTGTTTAGCTTCTTATGTTATGCATGTATAAAGATAATCTGTTATATCCATAATTGGGAAAAATATAAATTTTGTAGAATACTAATTCACCCCCCCCTCTCAGTATTCCCTATTTCTAGCAATTTGTATCAGAGCTTAGTTACTCAAAAAAGAATCATTCAAGGAAAGCCTAGCAGCTTGAGTAAAATCTCTATGGATATGGATCAACTACAGAAGAATCTTGAAGAAGCTCTTGAACAGATTGACTTGCTTACTATTGAAAAATATACTTTGAAAAGAAAGTATGATGATGCAAAGAACCTCATTGAGAAACTGAAAAACAAATTGGTAGATCTGAGATCTGAAAAAGAATCTGAAGTTTTTATTGAAGACTGTGATGACAATATGGAAAAAGAAAATGAGATCCTTAAGCATGAATTGAAGATAGAAAATTTGAAGCTTATTTTGAAAGATGGAAATGGAAAGAATGAAGCAAATCTGAAATTTGAGAATGAAAGTCTGAAGACTAAAAATGAAGAACTGAAATCTAAACTTTCTAAAGTAACATCTAAACTTTAGAAAGTCAATTTGCATTATGATGAACTTGAGAAATACAATAAGATTGTGAAAGGTGAACTGACTCAATCCAAACAACAACTTGAAAGGCTATATTTAACTAGTGAGAAGATTGATGAACAAATATCCTATCAGAAACCATTCTATGATAAGACTGGTCTTGGATTCAACACTTTCAAAGAAAATGATGATGACAAGGAACTAGATCTGAAGCTATCTGAAAGCATGGATGAGAAGAAGCCTGATGAGATCAAAAAATCTTAAGATACACCTAAAGAAGGAGAATCACCAAAGCAAGAGGAATCACCTAAAGGTATGCAAAGAGAATTCAAAGGTAGATGTTTTGCTTGTAATACTATTGGTCATATGAAGAGAGGTTGCATAGGTAAACAATTTAAAGCTCTTAATGGTTATTGTTACAAATGTCATGGTTTTGGACATAGAGCTATTGAATGTAGGAAACCTAAATTTATTGAGAATAATGATGGTAGTAGAATGTTTAGGAATACTAGCAATGCAGATAAGAAACCTACTGAAGATATGAATAGAAGAAGTGGAGTAGTATGTTATAGATGCAACAAGGTTGGACACATTGCTAGAAACTGCAGATCACAAATCAATCAACCTGGAGCAAGATATGGAAACAATGGAATTATTTGTCAAATATGCAACAAGATTAGACATACATCAAGGTTTTGCAGAATGAACAATAGAGTTTTTCATCCTAATCCTAACCCCAAGAATCATGCAAGAAGAAATGAAGATGCTACTAACAGTTAGAAAGGATGCTGTAGTAACTCAGATGAAGTAAAGTTTACCAAAAGTATAGATCAAGGAGACATAATCAACATTGAAGGTAATCGGGAAGGTGAAGTATTGAAAGGTAAGAATGAATCTTTACTTGACCTATCTCAAAGTACTTAATTCATGTAAATTGCAATAGAATAGGAACTTAGATTTAGTATAGAAGTAGATATATGATGAATTGAGTCTTGCACAATTAATGCAAGATATTTTATGATATTCTAATGCTATGGTTAAGATCACAAAGAAAATATTATGTTTTGCAAGATCGCAAGAAGTTTTAAGTTTTGCAGGATAGTAGAGACATCTTTTTGGAAAGAAGTGGCAAAAGAATTGAATGCAATGTCAGATCTAAGTGAGATTGAATTAATAAAAGGTTATGATCAATATTATTTGATCATCAAAGTGAAATCAAGTGTCAAGGAGATCAAAGAGTAGTGATAGAAAGCATTTTGTAAGGATTTGGAAAAGAATTGTGTGCCGAATCTACACAAGCCCTAAAATCATGAAATTGAGGTATTTTACTTGACAAATCTTTGAATCAGTAAAGGCATTTGAAGAAATCATTGATGTTTCATTAATAAAAAATTTTAGAGATAAGAATAGACCTAAATTGAAAAGGGAACCATTAGAACCATTGGAAGAAGACCCTAGGTTTTCATTGTCATTCGTACCAGACAAAGTTTTACATAAAGAGAATGTCAGAAGTTATCTTGGATGCAAACTAGAGACAGTAAATGATAGTGATTTTACAGATGAATATCAGAAGATGTACAATTAGGATATGACACTAAAACAAGGTTTTGAACACTTGGAACATAATGAAATTGTCAAATATGAGTATGAATTTGATAATGAAGAATGGACTAAGATCATTTTGAGTAGAATTAATAATGGAAAGTTTTGGCTAGAGGATAGAGTGATAGATATTATAGATGATTTGATTCATGAAGTCACTAGATTATCTAAGACTAGAGCTATTCCTTTTAATGAGAAAAATATGAGAAAAATAGTCATTGACAACACTAATTCATCCTATAATGGTAGAGGAATTGTGATTAGCAAGATCAAACAAGTTGATGTGAGATACATATGAAAGATCCTAACTACTAAGTTTTGTGCTAATTCAAGAGAAGATGACATGGAAGCTAGAATGGTACATGCAGCTTATCTTATGTGTGTTGACAGGGTACCAGTTGATATGTGTGAAATTCTTAGAATTCAATTGTTTGAGAACTTAGAGAAGATCAAGAAAACTAAGTATACACAGTTTAGGTTCTCATCCCTAATCAAATACATGTTATTTCATCTTTTGAGGAGATTTCCTGACACCATAGGAAATGATTGGAATGATGGACAAACTACAATGGAAAAGATTAATATAGTATACAAAAAGCATGCTGTTGACAGTGTTAATGAGAGTGTAGTACTTGTTATTAAGACATTTTAGAATATTGTGTCTAGTAGATCAAGGATCCCTAAGTCTCTTGTTGAAAGATCCAAAGATGATATATGTTTTATGGTGGATACTGACCTTACCTATATTGACGCAATAGAGCCTAGAACAAAGTTCATAGACCCTCTTGGCTATGAAATATCTGAAGTAGAAGTTGAAGAATATGTTAGCAGAGTATTGAAGTGTAAGTTGGACACTCAGTGTAACAGGTTTGGAACCTTTGAGGAGAACTTCAACTCCGCAAAGATTCTAATTGAAGAGAAATAGTATAAGAAGAGAGTTAAGAGCACCATTAAGAAA
This sequence comes from Chamaecyparis obtusa, assembly GCA_027943335.1. NCBI lineage: Eukaryota > Viridiplantae > Streptophyta > Pinopsida > Cupressales > Cupressaceae > Chamaecyparis > Chamaecyparis obtusa. The sequence continues at coordinate 1,998,477 of BSBK01003610.1, forward strand.
ATATTAAAGGATACAAGAATGACAGAGAGAGAATTTTTGGTAGCAAAGAAGACAACAATAGTAATCAAAGAGAGTGGACAAAAGGAAGTTTTTTCTATCCCTCCTTTATCATCAATTGCAATGCCACAGGAAGAACCACAAGTAAAGGTGAAAGTGGAAGTACCTGAGGACATAGAAACAAAGATGTCTACTAGATCCACTTCCTCCATACCTAGAAAAAGAGTTAAGGAGAGTGCCACTGGACTAGGAAAGAGGCATAAAACTCTAGTGCAACCTATTCCAAGAAAGATTGTAGAGGTTAAATATGATGTCACTACAAAGAAGAAATCTTGGAAACCAAAAGTTGAAAAGCTTAATGAGAAGATTATTCAGAATGGTGACTTTGCAAGAATGAACAAATATTATGATCTTTATGATTATACTGATAGACTTAATCTAGAGAATGTAGTTGTGAAGCATATGATCTTGACTGGCAAGAAGTTTGATACTATTCAAGGACAAATACCTAATGATCTTTATAAAAAACTTCTGAATAGAAAGAAGAGAGCATCAGATGAAGAGACAGCTATCAGAGAAAATCTTGTGAGGAAGCTTTGTGAGATAAGAGATGAAGCTAATTTAAACTAGATTATGAAGGCCCTAAGCACCCATTTGAGAACCAAAAGGAGAACAATTCAAATTATGGGAGGCAAGTATGAAGAAGTAAATTCTAAGACTGAACAGGCAATTATCAAGGTTATGGCAGAGTATGTTGGAGAATCATCAGTTGTAGTAGATTAAGTAGGTGAGAAAATACAAGAGGACATTCCCTCTTCTCCAGCTATTAATATTGAAGATGAAATAATGAATGTGGAAGGTACACAAATCACCTTGGATACTGATGAAAATGTATTAAAAAATTTGGAGAACATTGTTGACAATTTGGCCTTTGAGGAACAAGAAGCTACAAAAGAAGAAGATATGATAGAGACCATTGTTGTGGAACCACCAGTTGTAGAAGAAAAAGATCCCCTTCCCACCAAAGAAGATATCAGTCTTACTCCTGAGACTGGAAATAAGACTCAAATTGGCTCTATGATTGAGCATTTGGGAAAAGAAGTAGATGATGATGATTAGCTGAAACTGATTACATCCTTTAATAAAATAATTGGTAAGACTAAGAAGGTGAAGAGTCTTGAAGGATGTCTGAAGGAACTAATTGAGAAGTTACAAAGTATTGTGACTACACAAATTTTAGAAGTAGACCCTATGGAGAAGGCAAAGAAGGTAATGAGTAAATTTGATAATGAATTCACAAACCTAGCTGATATTGCAAAAGTGAAAGCACAAGTAGACTATGAGGCTAGAATGTTGTTGAACATCAGTCAATACATCAACAATGATATCAATACTCTTGATATCTATATCAAAGATTTGAGGAAGCACTTGGAAATAGGAAAATCTTTGTACATTTAGTGTACAAAATTAGAGACTTTGACAGCTGAGGAAGATCAGAAGATAAAGTTGAAGGAAGCAGATATTCTAAATGAAACAAACCTTCTATCTAGTCCTAATGTGAAGGTCTGTAATGTTGAGAAGAAAGTTAGGCAACTTTATGATGAAATCATAGTTGTGCAAGATGAGAAAGATAGGAAATTAAGAAGATATACTCTTTTGAGAGAGCATGTTTCTATGAAGTTGAGCATAATTGAAGAATAGTTGGAAGATTTTCTTTTAGCAAAGACATCTTTTTAGAAATTTAACTTTGAACATCTCCAAGCATGTGAAATTGCTTCTTATGGAATGAGTGCACTACTTAATGTGGCATATTCCATTAAGAAATCATGGGAGAAGGAGATTGAAGCCATGAAGACAAATTTTGTAGATTGTGTTGCAAGCCTACCGGCTTTGCAATAAATAAATTGAGGTATAACTTTTTGTGATACAATTTTGTGACCCTCCCTACCTTATTTTGTCATTGTTGTCAAGGGGGAGAGATATATAGAAGAAAATTGATAATATATGATAAGGGTTGTTACTCTTAGGGAGAGTACTATATTAGAGACAATAATTTTTGAGGAGTTATAAGGATAGTATGCATTTTATACTATGGCCAAAGTTTTGAACAATTTTGAGATTTTTGAGTTGTACACTTAGCCAATTTTCTCATATGTTGCCACCAATGACAAAGGGGGAGATTGTTGGCAATTTGGCTGAGTTGATTCAATAGATTTTGTCATTATGGTAACATATGATCCTCATGAAGATCACACAAGTCAGAGAGCAAGTATGATAGAGCGCATTGCAAATTTGTCTAAGTGTGAGACAGTGTTTTACCAGTGAACCTGGATACAGTTTTTATTTTCAACATCGACTGGAGTAAGTTTAGTGCTTTCACACTTGAACATAGACTCTATGATGTCTATTGATCACCCATCTTAGAGTGAAATTTAGTATGGCATGTATGGAAGAAGTTATGACAGTTTTACCAAAGACAGTGTGAAGCCGACAAGATAGAATATGAAGACAAAACTAGTAAAGAGTTAAGGGATTATTTTGTTTATCAAAATAATGACTTAACAATATAAAGGGATGAAATCCTAGATGTTAAGTCTTTGATAAATTTATTGGTATAAATGTAAATGTAATTGTAATTGTAAAGTGTAGTAATTATAACAAGCAGCAAGTAATATGATGCGAAGTATATGAAGCATATGTAATAGTGATAGTAAAAGAGCAGTGAAGTGATATTGATGAAAGTAGTATAAGGTTATGTACCTTAACCTATTTTTTAATCAGTGTATATTGTACATTACTTGTGTGGGTAGTGGGCTCATCTAGTAATCACATTTTTTACTACAACTCCTAACAGGGTTGAGGCTTCTAACAAGGCTTATAGTCCCTTAATCAGGACCGATACACTATATGATTGTAATAGACTCCTAACAGGGTCAACATCCTTAACATGATACTTTTGATTAGTGGATCTTTGTGGGTACCATCCCCACTGAGGTTTTCCCTTGGCCAGGGTTTCCTTGAGAACAAATAATGTGTTATGAGTTCTTTATTATTATGCACGTTGTTTAGCTTCTTATGTTATGCATGTATAAAGATAATCTGTTATATCCATAATTGGGAAAAAGATAAATTTTGTAGAATACTGATTCACCCCCCCCTCTTAGTATTCCCTATTTCTAACATCATTATGTGTGCTGCCTTATTTGGAAAACTGGCTCCTAGAATCAAGTCCATCTGATGACTGATCTTCCTTACTGGTGGTAATCCATCAGACACATTATTAGATACAATATCTGAAAACTCATTCAAAAAATTTGCAACTTCTATAGGTACATCCTCTACTTCCTCTTTACTAACTTTTGGAATTAAAGCAAAACACACATGCTCATGCCTCATACTCTCTAGGAATTTTCTTCCATCAACAAAACTTATTCTTGCATTAACACATACCTTTTCTTCTATGTCCTTCAATGGCTTTAGCTTATGTCACACTCCATCCTTTGTAAGGGAATAGGTATTAGCATGACCATCATGTACATCATGCCTATCAAACTGCCAAGGTCTACCTAACAACATATGACATTGCATCCATAGGTATGATATCACATAGTACCTCATCATGGTATCCGCCAATCTTGAACTTCACTAGGCATTATTCACTGACCATGACCTTGTGGTCATCCTGTACCCAAAAAATCTGATATGGATGTGGGTGTTTCTATCTCTTGAGCTTCAACTTTGTGACCATCTCTTCTGACACCACATTATCAGTGCTTCCACTATCAATAATCACATCACAACACTTATCTTCACACTTGCACCTGGTGCAAAATAGGCTCCTCTTTTGTTCAGGTTCATTCTCACCACTCAGCAAGACTCTTCTGCTAATTAGTGTTTCTCCCCTTTCAGCATCTTCAGAATGTGATGATCTAGCATCTTCATCTACATGTGCAACTTTGGCTTGGCCTTCATTTCTCCCATCTTTCCTTCCTTGATGTTGAGGACATTCAAATTCCCTATGACCTTCTTCTCCATAATGAAAACATGTTCCATTGAAGCCTCCTCTTCCAGGTCCTTGTCCTCTTCCTCTTCCTCTCTGATCTCTATTATTCTAATCATGGAAATGGTTGGAATTGTTTCCTCTCTAATTTTGACTACTACCAGCCTCATCCTTCTTTTTCAAATTTTCATTTCGGGCTCCATATGACTGTCCACCAGATCTTCCACCACGACCTTTTCTACTTTGCTTGCTCTCAAACTTCTTGTTCAGATTTTCCTCTACTTTTAGGGAAAACTGGTATGCCTCTTCAAAACTATTCATTTGAACCAAATTCAACTCTTCCTGAATGCTTGGCCTCAACCCATTAAGGCAACATGAAACTTTATCCTTTTCAGCTTCTGTATGGCATGTTTTGATGAGGACTCAATATAATTCCTTCGTATACTCTTGAACAGATCTTCCTTCTTGCTTCAAACCTTGCATTTTCTTCAGTAGATCAAGCTCATAATCAACAGGAATGAAATGTCACTTTAATTTATCCACCATCTGATCCCATCTTGTGATTTTATCCTTTCCTCTTCTATTTCACTCCAATTGAATCTCTTGCAGCCATATCTTTGCATATCCCTTCAGTCTATTCTTTGCAAACTTGACTTGATTAGGATCTTCGATATCTTCATACTCAAAATATTCTTCTAATTCATTGATCCAGTTGATCAATTCCTCTGGGTTAAGATTTCTTGAAAATGTAGGAACCTCAATTTTAAGTCTTTTCCCAATCTTGGAAATGGCTCGAAAAAGCCTTTCTTCTTCTTGGTTCACAATTTTTCCTTCTCCTTCTTGATCAAAATTTCCTTCTTCTTTGGCTTCATCCTTGCTTTTGTCTCTAACATTAAGATTCATTCCTCTGGGAATATCTTCTTGCAATGCTCGCACTTGTCTCTAGAGGGCTCTAACCTCAGGTGTCACACCACCAACTCTTCCGCCATGTTCCCTTCATGGAGGCATTTTTGTGTTGCTCGATGAAACCCTAACCATGGTCTTGGTCCAAAATACCTCATAGTCGGTGATTTGTTTACACACTCAGGAACTCCTACTCTAATACCACATGATGAAGGGTTCTTCCCTTAATACCACAAACACATAATAGAAATAGAGAACAACAACAATTTGTAAGAACAAAAAATGAGCTTCTTATTATCTCCACAAATGTGGAATTACAAATTTTAGAATTACAATATGCAAAGCCACATGGGCATTTCCCTTACAATATTTTGTAGGACAAAGCCTCGAATTACTACCCAGAACTACTTTGAACTGCTCCCAACTGCCCCCAACTTCCCTAGACAACACTACGGGCCTTCCTTACATAGGCAATTTTCCACCACCTGGGAAGGTTCCAAAAATTTAGCCTCTAAGGCTGACCAAACTTAGAATTATTTTATTTTTCATTTTATTACATCAGAGTTGGCTCAAAACATCTTTTGAAACCCAAACATAAATTTTGAAGGAAATTTATTTTCTGCCATTTCAGGTGGCCCAACTTTTAGAGACCATAAGTCATCACCCGTTGACTCGATTGACTATTATGATCCCATTTTGGAAAGGGTGCAAAGTTCTCTACAACACATAAATCAAGGAAGCTTCATTCAGACAAAGTTTTAACCACATTGGGGGCCTCTAAAGCCTTCAAAATTGAGTTCAAAGTTTCTGTACCCTACTGCCAATACCAAAAATTTTCAATATCTTCAAAACTAGATTTGATCTGGCGATGAAACTTTACCGATAGGCTGATATGACCAAAATGAACCTCTAGGGAAGAAAATAGACCATTCTAAGATTGAATGGAAAACTTACAAAAAAGAGTAACTTTCCAAAAATAGGAGCTCTACACAAGATAGCCCTTATTGAAAAGAAACCAAAAATATTTTTGGGTGATGCAAGATTGCTCTTACACCTAGGATGCTCCTGCATCAATTTGGCTTTGGTTACATCATAAATAGAAAAAAAGTTCCCAAAATCACTTCCAATCCACCTAAAAACTTTCTCATCCTAAAACTCAAGTGGAAGTCCTGACATGCACACCCACATTGGTGTTGTTTTATTCATATTTGAAATAATATTGAAGCCCAGTTTCTACCTACAAAGAGAGGTGATATTTTCCATAGGCCCTTTTGGTTCCCAAAACCACATATTGGAAATCAAAGAGTTTTTCCACTCCTCTTGAAGACTTCTCAATCATCTTTGGTCATCGAATGAGGCTAATCACTCAATCAAATTCCCCTACACTTTAGGCTTTGCTAAACCAAGGTGGGTAAACCTTACCTCAAACCCAATTTGTTTGTTGGAGGCTTTTGAATAGCGAATTTAACTAACCTCTTCAAGATAGAAATGATTCTTGAAGGTTGGAAAGCTATGAGCACTTGTAAAATTTATGAAAATAATGTTTTTGTATAATTGAAATTAGTTCAAGAAAAAGATTTCTTTGTTGTATAAATAATTTGTAAAATGTAAATATAATTCTTGATCAAGATTTATTTGAAGACACTTGATTGAAATACTTTAGATCAATATCAAACCAGTGCCTTTATCATTTACTAATTCTTATCAATTCAATTAATTGACCCTACGCATAACCCTATGAGATGGTTTTAATAACTCACTCTTAAAGAAAGACCATCACTTAAAAGGCATCTATATGTATTACTAATTTAAATTTTTTATTACAGTTAATCTTATGGATTTTAACTTCCTTACAAAAGAAAAATAAGAAATAATGAAGTCTTAACAACCAATCTTCAAATTGATGATCAAATTGAAACTTAATTTAAATTATAATAACATAAGATAACACATTGGAGCATTTACATGAAAAAGATTATCATAGAGAAATGATCAATTAAATGAAAGGATGAATACTAAAAAACATGAATAAACAAATGAACTTGTATTAAAATAAGTATAATATAACCCAACTGGTTACATAATGTATCATTTCTTTTCCCCAATACTATATCTTCAAGAGACAAATCCCATCATGTACATGGTGCAGGAGCACCTAGAGGTTGGACTTTTTCAACCATCACATTTTGGATTGAAAAGCCTTCTCAAGGTTTTTCATGTTTAGGTTGAGTTTGTTTAGTGATGTTTTAGTGTAGTTTTTTTAAGTTATTCTATGTTGTGTGCTTTCATAGTGGGAAGTTGTGTCCAAAATACCCTATTTTTGTGGTTGTAAGCCAATTAGGGAAAATTGGTGAAATGAAACTTAGAGTGCATAAATTGATCCATTTGAGTTGCATTTAGGCTTAAAATGGATTTTGAGGTCAATTAGAACCCATGTTTTGAGGTTAGATCAATGTAATAGGTGAAATATTAAAAAGATGTAAAAGTTGTCTAGCAACTTTTACAACTTTGAAAAGTTGCTAGACAATATTTTGACAAAACATTGCAAACGGCCTTAAGGAAATTATGGGTCAGATTGAATAGTTAGAATAGGTCAAGGGGACATATTTAAGGATATTTGAGGCCTTTTATGAAGGTTGGAAAACTTTTGGACACATTTCCCAAGAAGCACAATCAGATAATTTTTTGTGACAGTTGCAATTTCTTGGTTTTGAGTTGTAGAAGTATTGAATGGATTGAATCCATCTTATTTTCCAATGTAATTAGAAAGATTTAGTTGTTTTTTAATAATGTGTGGATTGTTTTAGTCTTTTTCTTTAGAATTTGAAGTGTAAGTTAATTTTGTCCCTCTTCTAGGTTCTTTGGACTAGTCAGGGTTGTATATACAAAAATGACTCGACAGGAAATTCCCACAGTGGTAAGCACCTGAGCCTTGGGGGAATGAAAATGGGATCTATGTACATAGGTTTTTTTTATTTATTTATAAAGTGGGAATTTTTAGTAATGAATTTTAACCTCTTTCCCTAGGTGAGCTTGTTCATAGCCTGATTAGGAGAACAAGAGTGATAGTGAACTAAACTTGCATGAGTGGATCAAAAAGAGAAATCCAACACCTTGGTGTTGTGTATGAGATCCTTGCAGAGCTTAGACAATGATATGGAGGAGTCTTGAATCCATATGAATGGATTTTGAACACAATGAGAAAAGAATGGTTCATTTCCTCACAAATTGGCATAGTTAAGGTTTGGAACTGTATGGATGACTCCAGAGCCTAAGACCAAGAAAATATTTTGTGTTTTGAAAAAGGGTATCTAAATCAAAAAATTTTTTAGGGGGTTATGAGGAAGTTTTAGAAAAGAAAGCCAAAACTTTCAAAAATATGGCTAATAGAGACCTAAAATATTGTAGCCTTGGTTCATAGGAAGATTGAGTAGCGATGGATTAATAAACCCTAAATATTTTTGAAGGTTTCATTAGGGGTTAAAAATGAGTCAAGAATATGCCCTAACTCCTTTTTGGTGCACATATGGACCCCCACTTAAAACTTTTAAAATGTGACTTTCCTCATATCAATCCTTGTTTGAACTTTTTATCTTAGTTATGTTTGGGTTTTGAACCTCTTTGAACTATATTCAAAATGGTTTGAAATGGTTCAATCAATTTCAAAATAGTTCAAACTGGTTCATAGTAGTTTGAGAATTCTAAATGAGATATTCAGAGTTCAAAATACATGAATTTATACATTTGAAGATGTAGGGGCTTTTTATTAATGTTAGTAATAGCCTGGTGTATAATGTATAAATTGCTTGTTTTTGAGAAATAAAGAGAAATAAATCTATCACAATGATTGGAATTATATACATATGAAGATCTAAAATATGGATGATCATGTGATTGTCAAGCGCAGTGATTCTTGAAAAGAAGAGTAGGTTCTTATCTAGGAAAAGTCACCCTCGTGTGTTCCTAGATCAAGCAATGTTGTCAGCATAGCCATGATTCAAAGATTCAGAGTTTATAGAAGATCTCAAACCAATAAAAAAGATGTGATAATGAGATTAAAAATAATTAAATGGATGGAACCAATCTCTTGTTGTGTAATCTGCAATCACCATGGCCCGATCCATCACAATTGATAAATGTGAAGTTTCACATACAATTGGAAGTGTGTGTAAATGGTGGATGCACAAAAGGAATATGCTGATTTTGTGATTTAATTCATCAAATTTGTGTGGAAAGAAGGATTCAGAAGCAGCTATGACAACATCAATAATTAAGATTTTTATAACCACGGATTTGCAGGAAGCAAAAAAATAGTCATATTGTGGGGGGCATAACTCCTGATTCCATTGTTGGATTGGGCTAAATTATTTATATGTTTGAGAAATCCTAATTCTCCAAATTCCCACTGGAGCGATCATTGAAATTCCTCTTGGTTTGTGAGATACATGCAACTATGTACAGTACTATCAAAACTATTATTTATTTTTAAACATGGAAGCATAAATATTAGAAATCTATATGATAAGGTGGAGACATTAAAACATTTGATAATTTTTAAATTATTATAATGTTCTAATATTCTTTTGGAGAAGTGTTATGGGAAGGAGAAAAGGATGGAATATTTCAAGAATCAGTTATGTAACTAAAAAGTGACCGAAAATAGAGGGCTTTCTTGGAGAGTGATTATAAATTGTAATTTTTGCAAAGGAATGGGGGTTCGATTTTCTTTTTCATTGCAGGGAGAAAGGAATGATATTTCATTTTCAAATTGTAATTTGTGAGTGCAGAAATAAGAAGATCCATGTCATCTTTTTTGCATGTTCACAGAAGAAAGATAAATATATATTAGATCTTTGAGTTTAAATGTTTATCTTTTGATTGAAATCAATCTTTGAATTGATTTAGTTGTCTCTAAATTTAATTCTATCTTATTTAATTACAAAACATATTTGTTATTTGGTCTTTGAGCTTTGGTCATTCGTGTATTTGGAAGAGAATGTTATGCCTTCCTTCTTACATTTTCTCTGTTATGTAGGGTCTTCATAGGTGGAATTTGTGTCACTTATCCGTTGTTCTTAGTTGTCCATTTATTTCACATCTATTTTTTGTTTACAGGTAGATGTTTGTGTGCCTTACATGTTTTTCGGTTAAAAGCATTCATGTTTGTAGTTAATCAGATTCATTGAAGATCTCACATGGGGAGTTGTACCCAAGACAATTCAGAGGACGCTTATGTGTTTCAATTGCAAAGCGATCCAACTATTAGTCACAGATATTTTTCTTCTCGATCTAGGCATTTTGGGAGTTATTTTAAGATCATTTTTTGTAAAAGACAAATTTGTTGACTAACACTTCTACAAGGTCATACATGGGGTTGGTAAGATTGAAGTGTGAGTTTACCCTGGTGATTTAAGTTGAAGCATAAGTCACTTGTGAACTTGAAATTGGTAGGAAGGTTAAAGAGTGGGTTAGAATGTTGTATTGGATCCCTCCCAGGATCATAGTGATCAGGAAAACCCCTGGAAGTCCTAATTGGACTTGTATTGAACTAGTGATTAGTTCAAAGAAGATAACCTCGCTATCAATACAAAAAGATATAACTATCAATGTTTGTATTGTATTTTTTTTATTCAATCCTAGCATCCCTTATTATAAAAAAAAAGGGATGTAACATTAGCTTCAAACTATTACAAAATGGGTTTTCAAAATGGTAATTTTGAATACCTAATTGCGAACTAATCAAGAAATTAAAATATCACAGGAAAAAAGGGACACTGTTAATCTAAATTAGGCCAATAAATTCCAATAGATCATCCTATAAATAAGATGGAACCCACCCTTCTTTGTTCTCCTTTACATCTCAGAAAATCTCACCTAGCTCATATTTATCCTGCTCTACTTCTAATTCTAGCACATCACTCTAGTATGCAACATAACTTGTCTTCAGATATCAGGTGGCATTGAGGAGACTGGTAACAATGTCCAATTGATCTTCTTCTACCCCGTTTAGACTAGTCTATAGGATAGGTCTCAGTTCTTCATCCCCAAGGCCAATAATTATCAAAAGTCCCATTCTAGCAATCAGATAGCACCATTAATCTATCCAAAATTCTTGTAAAACCACTATTCATTTGGTTACTTATAAAACATGTAGAATGCATTTAATCTTTACTATCTATAAGGGGATTTCCAATAAATTTTCTATGCATAATGGATTACTTCATCTGATTTGAGCATGAACAACACTCTTTAGTTTGGATTTTGAAACTTTAACTTATGTGAAAATGGTCTTTCACCGGGCTAAGTTACACTAATAAATGAACTCTCCTAGCACCATCAACATGATTGTCTTCTTCCCTCTCTGAATCTTTCTTGTCACTTTCCAATCAACATAGGACATACTGTAGTGTTCATCATAGATCAACAAGCCCGTTGAAGCACTATCCTGATAGCCATTTTCACACTGATGAAATTTATTGGGGTAACTTCTATCAATTGTCCCTTCATTGGACACATCGGCACATGTCTATCCAATGAGTTATGGTAGTTTATCTTAATTTTGTTCCATTGGGGTGAAAACTTCCTCCCTTTTTCGATAATATGTTTTCCCTAAATTGGTGTAAGTCATCCCAATAATCCTATTAGGCATCGATGTATCTTAGAACCCACTTCGCCTATAAGTATCACTACACCAATAAATCTATTGGCATAACTCCTCCCAATGCTTCTTTCTACAATGGCCTTTAAACATCTCATATCACTATATGATGCACTAATGTACTCATTGAGTATCAGGGAAACCCATAAGTACTCATCCAAATCATTTCATTCATGCTGATGACTATTATTCCTATAACACCTACCAATAAACCACTTTTACATTCCTTGGGATATGTCTTACCAATAATTTTATCATCTATCAGAAAGACAAGATTTCCATTGTGTTGCTAGTGTTTACTTCACCGATGGGATTCATCGGGGTATGTTACACTGACCCCATTCATTTCCTTAGTTTTATTACCACTTGTTAGTGTAACTCATGCAAATTTGATTATCTCCTTATCTCTCCATCAGTGTTTATTAGCCCAATCATATGCTGCTATTTTGTTGAAGTATCATCATCGGGTTGAGTTTTGCCGATGGTGCCAATTTCAACCAGTATAGCTTCTTGCATTTTATTTTACATTCAAATGTTTATCATTTTCTTGGTGGGTTTAGAAAATTAAAAAAAGGGTTCCTTTTGTATGTATAAGATCAATTATTTTATGCTAATCATCCTCTAGTCTATTGTATTCTCAATAACTCTTAGAAATGTTTGACAACTTTCTCTACTCCAACTTGAAAAGACATTTATTTGTCCTGCCTCTACTTACTACTATCCATGAGCTTCCCAACTGATGGCTAGTTTTCAAGAGTCAAGTACATAGGAATGTTCTTATAGATAAATTTTTCCTTTTCTTTAATCCTGGACATAGACAATTCAAAATTAACTATTCTCATGATTTATAAACTAGGGACATCTTGAACAACAAAAAAGCTAAATAGGAAGAAAAATCAAATTAAAAATTTGAGTGCTAACAGTGGCTCTTTCTAGGGACATATGTTTATACATGGACATAGTCAGATATTATTTATCTTTGGAGAGAAGACCAAAAAACTAAAAGGCAAAAATATAAAGATTAGAAATTTAATTCTAAGAGATACTTCCTATTTCTTTTAAGAGAAGAAATTTTTAAGGTATTAGGCATGCATTGGGAATCCTTGGAGTTATCCTTTAGTATTCTATAAGAAATAAGAGTTCTCTCCTCCTTTATCCACAATAATATAAGTTCCCAACCATAATGCTTCAAACTTTACATGCTTCCCTTTGTCTTGATCTCTTTCATTCCACTTTAGCACCCAATCGCCAACTTTGAATATTATTTTGTGTGCTTTCTTGTCATATAACAACTTCATTTTATTTTTCTTTATCTTATTCATTTCTTGAGCCTTTCTTTTATTTTCATCTAATTTTGTCAATTGTGTCATCCTTTCCTCCATGAAGTTTATGTCCTCAAGTTGTTCCATCGTGAAAAATTTATACATTGGAAGAAAATTATTCAAAGGTAGTCTAGCCTTCTTCCCAAAGACCAAGTCATATGGATAAAATCATGTGGATTTCTTGATAGTGATTCTATCATCTTACAATTCTAGGTTTAAATTTGAATCCCATGCTCTTTTATTATTATCTAACATTCTCTTGATTATTTTTAGTATGTCCTTATTACTAGAATCCACTTGACCATTTCCTTGGGTATGATAAGGTGAAGAGTAAGATAAAGTAATACCATAGGACTCACAAAAATCAAAAAATCTTTTGATCTAAAACATATTCCATTGTCTACTATAAACTTACAGGGAACCTTGAACCTGGTTAGGATGTTCTTCACCAAGAATTTGATTACAACCTTACTTTATCCTGCCTGGTTGGTTTTGCTTCAACCCATTTGATGAAGTAGTCTATTGCCAAAAAAATCCATCTCTGACCCCCACTCAATTTATTAGTAATATCACCAATAAAATCAACACCCCACATCTAAAAATGCTCCTTGGTATGTAAATATCTAAGAGGTAAAAATCCATCATACTTCAGCTTCGTTGAAAACTTCTATCATGGATCACATTTTATAAAATATGAATGACAATATTTGAAAAGATGAGGCCAATAATATCCAACATGTAAGATCTTATGTGATGTAGTCTTTGTTGAAAAGTGTCCCCTGCAAACTCCTTCATGCAAATCTTTGAGGATTGTAGTTGCATGATACACATCTAAACAAAAGAATAAAACACCATCTATAGTTCTCCAATACAAGTCTCCTTGGATTAATACATACCTAACTGCCTGGATTTTTATGGTTCTCTTCTAGTTGTCATTAAGACCTTCATGGAATTTCATATGTCTTAAATAATAAACAACATCATTACACCATGGGCACTAATCAATACTTTCATCTGCATGTTCCAATTCTACTGGATTTACTTGAGCTACTTCTAAATTTTAATTTTCCATAAGTCTTGTAAGGCCTTGAACCCTTACCAATTTGGTGACATGAATATCAATACTAAAATCCTTAATTTTATTTATCCATTTGCATCTCCTACCAGTAGTTTTTGCTTGTTTGAATATATCTTTTATTGCAATATTTGGCACATAAGCTATCACACTTTCTCTAGCTAGATATGGCCTAAAGGACTTTACTGCATTTACCAATGCATACACCTATTTTTCATTGATGTCATAATTGAATTCTTCTACTTGTAAAGTCTTGCTAAAAATTTCCAAAGGCTGTTCATAACCTTCATCATTCTTCTGTAGCATGACAACTGCTATTGTTTGATAAGAAGTGAAAGAGAAGACTTAAAAAGGCTTTGAAAAACATGGAGATTTAAGAAGAGGGGATTTTTTTATTTCCTTTTTTATATTAAAAAATGCTTCTAAGGCTTCAATTGTCCACTTAATTTCTGATCCTTTCTTGATCATTTTAGCAATTGGTTTTATAATTTCAAAAAAGTTAGACACATCTCCTAACAAAATTGATTTTCCCAAAGAAGTATTGAATAGATTTAACTATTTTAGGTATTTGGATCTTATCTATGGAAAAAATTCTTTCAAGTTATTTCCTCACACCTTCCTTTGACACAATACACCCCAATAATTTACCTTCTATAACTCCAAAATTACATTTCTTAGGATTAAGTGACATGCCATACTCGAAATCCCTTAAGAATTTTTTTTCAAGATGGTTATAATGTTCTTCTACTTTCTTAGAGTATGTTGTCAAATCATCTTGATAAACAACCAAAATGAAATCAATTAAATGTTATCATGACTAATGATGGTATTCCTATAGGGGAGTATCCTAGTAATGTTAGAGGCATACTACATTTATTGTATATTTCATTCATGATAGAGTTTGTCATTGATGGCAACACATGCTATTGACTGATTGTTTAGGAGCTTGCATAGCAGTTTGTAGATAATTTTACAGACACCGTACAATGAATCAAAATGTGCACACTTAAAGAGAGACTCCTAATTATGTCTTGGGTCACCATCCATGATCACACATGCTTATGAGTTGATTGGATAGAGTTATGACAAGTTTACTGGAAACTATCTTTCAGAAGGCAAAAACCGTGCTTTCACAAAATTGATTGCATAACTTTGTGGATAGCACTCATGGTTGATTCAAGTTATGATGTGAAAGCATGTTGGAGATTTTCCACCACACCAGTGTTAACTATATGTTTGTCATTGATGACAACATATGGTAAGCAATGTGCATGGAAGTCTCATGTATGGAGCCTTGAGCATATGTTTCCTAGATATGTTATCAACATGATATCATAAGCGTAGAGGTTGATTTTGAGTGAAGATAGTAATACATTTGTTTGTATCAGTAGTGTTCATGATAAGTACCAGGAAGAGTTTTGTATGTGATTTGCAGTATGGTTTAGGAAGAGTTAGTTGTGCAGTACAGGTTGAGTTATGATGTTTCCAGTTGATAGTTATAGTTTCCTGAGTTTATCTGATAGATACGACATTGTTTATATTGTTGTAGTAGTTGCGCCTATCATTTTGATATGCATTATGAATTAGTGTTTGGAGAATAGTTAAGAATGTTTGGTTAATAATGCATAACATATTTCAGCATGAGAAGAAAGTATCAGTTAATTTAGGGGAGCCGACAGTGTGAAGCAACACATTTACTCATATGGAGTTGTGCGGTCCTAATTTATGTTGCGTGCTTACTATAGCCATTGGAAATGTTGTTGGAGAGTTATATTGTTTCTCTAATATAATTTCAAGGAAGTTTTAATAGGCTGACTTGATTATATCATTTAGAGAAAGATACTTATAGCTGGTCAGTTGTGATTGCTAAGTATGGTAGAGAGTTGAAGGAAATAAAACAAAGTAGAAGGTGAAAAGTATTGAACCATCATTAGAAGGTCTATGTGACAAAGAAGAGAGTGTATTCTATTCATTAGAACTAATCAAGACAACAGGTCTAACTCTTAGTTCACCAAGATCCAGATATAGTGTGTATCTGTTATTCAGAAGGTTGCAACCTTCACCATTTGAGTAGTGAGCTCTCAGATAGTGCATCCTCACCCCTAATGGGGTTAATTATAAAAGACTCCTAATAGAGTCTAACCTTTGACTAGGTCATTGTACTTCATGAATTGTAAAGATCAACTCCTAACAGGGTTGTAAGATCTTCTAATAGAGATCATTATACACTAGTGTAGTTTATAGTGGGTTCTAATTCCCACCAGGGTTTTTACCTATTTGGGTTTCCCCGTAACAAAAATTGTGGTGTTGTGTTAAGTGTTATCTTATTGTGTATATTCTTAATGTTATTCTATACTTAATTGGATAAAGAATTGAATCTTGTAGATAATTAATTCACCCCCCTCTTAGTTATCTCTTGGGACTATTCCTAACAATTGGTATCAGAGCCAAGTGTCTCAGAGAAAAAGTTTAACAACTTGAGGTTGATCAGATGTAATTATTTAGAAAATAAAGTTCTATGTTTGATGGAGAGAATTATCTAGACTGGAAGAACAAAATGATGACACATTTGTAGTGCATTTCTTTTGAGATTTTTGAAGTAGCTACTAAAGAAGTTCAGATTCCCTGTTTATCAGATCTTGCAAAGGAAGATGAAACTCTTAAGGAAAAGGAGATGTTCACTCAAAATGATATTGCCAAAGAAGCCCTTATCAACACCTTGTTTGAAAGTGAATTTTCAGAGATCAAGAAAGTTGATAAAGCCTCCAAGATATGGAAGTACCTAGAAGACATGTTTGAAGGAGATATCCAAGCCAAGAATGTGCACAGAAAGACATGGAAGAAAAAGTACAATACATTGGAGATGCTACGTGAAGAGAATATCATATCTTACAATCAAAGGATTAATGAAGCAGTTGTAGGAATCAAAAACAATGGTGGAGAGATTTCGAAAGAAGATATAATGGATAAATTGATGACTAATTTGACACCAAAATATGAAAACAAGATAAACATCCTAGATGAAACTATGCAGTCCACAAAAGACTTCAAAAGAGAGACCTTAATCATCAAGATTTCAGCATTTGAGATATCAAGATTGAAGACAGAGCCTAAAAGTGAGACAACATTCAAAGCATCAGTCTATGGTAAGAAATATTTGAACATATCTGGCAATTTTGATGATGAAGATGATGATAAAGAACTAGATGAATTCATTTCTATGATTGCTAAGAAAGATAGAAAAGGAAAATATGAAGGTTAGCTACCATTCAAATGTTTCTCATGTAACAAGATTGGTCATTTTGCATCTAAGTGTCCTACAAGAGTCAAGAAATACAAAAATTACAAGCCTAAGTATAAAGAGTGTTACTATGTTGAAGATGGAGTATCTAATGAAGATTCAGTAGAAGATGAAATAGGATTCATTGCTATTGAAGAGATGGAAAGAATGTTTGATGAAATGGATAAGGAAGATAAGAGGAAGGAACAAGAGCTAGCATTGATTTCTCACACAGACACCAGGACAGACTGGATCATTAACAGTGATTGTTCACATCACATGACATGAGACAAAGATCAATTTGTTCATTTGGATAAGTAAAAAGGCGGCATGGTTAGATTTGGAGATAACACTCCTAAACCTATCATAGGTAGAGGAGCTATTAGTGTAGATGGAAAGAATAACACTGATGATGTTCTATATGTTGATGGTTTGCAACATAACTTACTTAGTGTTGGATAGTTTCTTGACAAAGGATATCAGTTGGAACTCAAAAACAACAAGTGCATCATTAATAACAAAGAAGGAGAAATGATTACATCAGGCTCAAAGACTAAAGGTAATGTTTTTCATCTTAATTCATAAGTAAGTTGTTTTTTGCTAAAGTAGATGGTAGTTGGTTATGGCACAAAAGACTATGTCACATCAATTTTGACAATATATTAAAGATAAGAAATTTAAAGGTAGTAAGAGACCTCCCTAGTACTGCAAAGCTAATTGATACAATATGTAGGGAATGTGTGATGGGAAAGCATGTGAGGAATTCATTTAGAAGAAAGAATAATTTGGTAGAGAACAAATTGGATCTAGTGCATACAGACCTATGTGGACCAACTCAAACAAGATCATACTATGGTGAAAGGTACTTTATTTTGTTTGTTGATGATTATTCTAGAATGATGTGGGTTGCATTCTTAAAAGACAAATCAAAAGCATTTGAGAAGTTCAAAATATTCAAAGCTAAAGTTGAAAATGAGTCTGGATTAAAGATAAAATGTTTGAGATCAGACATAGGAGGATAATTCACCTCTGACAGATTTTATGAGTACTGCAAAGAATATGAGATAAAGAGACAGCTAAGTGCACCTAGAACCCCTCAACATAATGGAATTACAGAAAGAAGAAATAGGATCATACTTGATACATCACACACCATCATGATAGAAGGAAAAGTTTCACACACCTATTGGAGAGATGCAATCAATACAACAGTCTATACCATTAATAGAATTCAATTTAGGCCAGGCACAACCAAGAAACCTTATGAGCTATGGTTTGGAAATTTACCTAAATTAAAATACTTCAGAATCTTTGGAAGCAAGTGCTACATCAAGAGAGATGAAGCTATTGGAAACTTTGATGCAAGAAGTGACAAAGTTATTTTTCTTGGTTACTCTACTAAAAGCAAAGCTTATAGATGTTTTAACTTGAGATTAAAGAAGATCATTGAAAGTGCTCATGTAAAGATTGATGAAAAGTTTGTGATTCAAGAGAGATATCATGACTATGCACTTATGATTGAAGAAGAACCTAGACCTACCACTAGAGAAGCAGTTGTTGAAGAAATATTTGACAACATTGATGTTTTATCCAATGACCCTAAGACAAGTGAAGAAGAATCACAAAAGGAAGATGAGAGAGTCACACCTAATGTTCATAAGTTCACATTTAGATACCATTCAAAAGAATATATCATTAGAGATCAGAACAACAAGATCATGACAAGATCAAAGGCAAAAAGTTCCACAGTTGATGAAGCCGTATGTTTACTTTCAAAAATTGAACCCTTAAGTGTTGAAGATGCTTGTATTGATTTAGATTGGCATAATGTAATGAAAGAAGAGCTAGATCAGATAATTAAGAATTACACATGGGAATTGGTCCCTAGACGTAGTGACAAGAATGTGATTGGAACCAAGTGGATATTCAGAAACAAGATGCATGAAGATGGTACAATAGTAAGGAACAAAGAAAGACTAGTATGTAAGGGATATGCACAAAGAGAAGGAATTGATTATTTAGATACATTTTACCCTATAAGTAGATTAGAAGCCATAAAGTTATTTCTAGCCTATGCTACATTCAAATACTTTAAAGTATATCAGATGGATGTCAAGTCAGCATTCCCGAATAGAGAGTTAAAGGAAGAAGTTTATATAGAGAAGCCTGAAGGATTTACTTTATCAGATAGACTTGATATGGTATGCAAACTAAAGAAAGCCCTCTATGGACTTAAGAAAGCCCCTAGATCATGGTATGAAAGAATAGATGGATACTTGACTAAGATTGGATTCAAGAAAGGAGAAATAGATTGTAACTTATTCATAAGAGAGACACCTGATGGATTACTACTTGTTGCTATTTTTGTTGATGACATTATTTTTGGAGGTAATGACAAGCTTAGTGCATAATTTTCTAAAGAGATGCAGAGAGAATTTGAGATGAACATGATTGGACCTATCAAGTAATTTTTGGGACTGAATGTGCAGCAGATAGACAAAGGTATTTTCATTAATCAGTCTAAGTATGTGAAAGAGATATTGAAGAAATTCAAGATGGATGATTGCAAGTCAGTAAGTACCCCTATGATAATAGGATGTAATATTTCAAAAGAAGATGATTCTATAGTAGTAGACATAACCCTATATAAGTCTATGATTGGTAAACTCATCTATCTTACTCAATCTAGACCATATATTTCTAATGCAGTTGGTATAGTTGGAAGATTTACAGAAGAACCTAAAGAAAGTCATCTTATGGCAGTAAAGAGGATATTTAGGTATTTGAAGGGAACTATAGAATATTGTTTATGGTATCCTAATTCAAAAAATGTAGAACTTCATGTGTATACAAATACAAATTGGGCAAGTTGCGTGGATGATAGGAAGAGCACATGAGGAGGAGCATTATTTCTTAGAGATAGACTTGTTACTTGGACAAGCAAGAAGAAAAATTATATTTCTCAGTCCATAGTAGAAGTAGAGTATGTAGCAACAAAATTAAATTTTTCTACAATTGTCTAGATCAAGTAGATGATAAAGGATTTTGGAATTCAGATTGATTATCCTATTGCTATTCATTGTGATAACACTAGCACTATCAATATGTCAAAGAACCCTGTGATGCATGCAAAGAAAAAAAACATTGAGATAAAATATCACTTCCTAAGAGAGAAAGTTGTAGAAAAAGAAGTAAAGTTGGATTATGTGAGTACAAAATAACAACTAGCAGACATATTCACAAAGCCTTTACCAAAGGATACTTTTGAGTATCTCAGGGAAAAGTTGGGAGTAATTTCCTTCCCTGAATATGATTAGAGTTTACAGGAGTGCATCAGTCCTTAGTGATTGATGAATGGTTTAATACTCTACTTCAAGAGTAGTATCAGTGCTTATTTGTTTTAGTGCCCTTTGCCATTGATGTCAAAGGGGGAATGAGTATATAGTCATGAAAAAAAAATAGTTAGGGGGAGTATATAGCAGTTGATATTCACAGTATTCAATAGTAGATGGAGGATTCATCCTTGGGGGAGTTTTGTTGAGAAAATAGAGAATGTTATAAAAGAATTGTACATTTGGATTGAAGGTGTTTTTCATTCCATATGTTGCCATCAATTCCAAAGGGGGAGATTGTTTGAGATTTACTAGCAAGCTAGTGTTGACTGTATATTTGTCATTGATGACAACATTTGGTAAGCAACATATGTGGAAGTATCATGTATGGAGCCTTAAGCATATGTTTCCTAGATATGTTATCAACATGATATCATAAGCACAGAGGTTGATTCTAAGTGAAGACACTAATATAGTTGTTTGTATCAGTAGTGTTCCTGACAGGTCCCAGGAAGATTTCTGTATGTGATTCACAATATGGTTGTAATGGAGCCTTGTGAATTTATATTTATGTTTTATACATGTGTGTGATGCTATGTTCATGGACGCAGAGTTAGCTGTGCAGTATAGATTGAGTTATGATGTTTCTAGTTGACAGTTATAGTTTCTTGAGTTTATCTGATAGAGCCGACATTGTTTATATTGTTGTAGTAGTTGTGCCTATAATTTTGATATGCATGTTTGGATTAGTGTTTGGAGAAGAGTTAAGAATGTTTGGTTAAGAGCACATAACATATTTTAGCAGGAGAAGAAAGTATCAGTTAATTTAGTAGAGACAATAGTGTGAAGTGACACATCTACTCATATGGAGTTATGTTGTCCTAATTTATGTTGCGTTCTTAGTATAGCCATTGGAGATGTTTTTAAAGAGTTATATTGTTTCTCTAATATGATTTCAAGGAAATTCTAATAGGGTGACTTGATTATATCATTTAGAGAAAGATACTTATAGCCGATCAGTTGTGATTGCAAAGTATGGAAGAGAGTTGAAGGAAATAAAACAAAGCAGAAGGTGCGAAGTATTGAGCCATCATTAGAAGGTCTATGTGAAAAAGAAGAGAGTGTATGCTATTCATTGAAACTGATCAAGATAATAGGTCTAACTCGTAGTTCACCAAGATCTAGATATAGTGTGTATCTATTATTCAGAAGGTTGTAGCCTTCACCATTTGAGAAGTGAGCTCTCAGATAGTGTGTCCTCACCCCTACTAGGATTAATTATAAGAGACTCCTAACAGGGTCCAACCTTTGACCAGGTCACTGTACTTCATGCATTGTAAAGATCAACTCCCAACAGGGTTGTAAGATCTTCTAATAGGGATCATTATACACTAGTGTAGTTTATAGTGGGTGCTAATTCCTATCAAGGTTTTTACTTATTTGGGTTTCTCTGTAACCAAAATTGTGGTGTTGTGTTAAGTTTTATCTTATTGTGTATGTTCTTAATGTTCTTCTATACTTAATTGAATAAAGAATTGAGTATTGTAGATAATTGATTCACCCCCGCCCCCTCTCAGTTATCTCTTGGGACTATTCCTAACAAAACATAGGTTTGTGATGGACACTGGTTGAAGAGCTTATTGTGATCATATGGAGTCATGATCATACATGTGATGTCATCTATGGTGTGTGCATTGTGAAGACCTATTTGGAGGCTAACTTGGAACATGTTTCAAGTAATGTGATGTGCAAGATTAATCAACAGATCTAAATGATTAATTGATGTAACTACTATGTTTTAACATTGTAAAAGGTGTTGTGTGAATCTTTCCATGGGTCCATTTGTATTTTGTAAATATGATTTATCCTATGAAGGCCGATGCAGATTTAATTGTTGTAATTTGTATACAAGGATTTAAATCCTAGGAAAATAAGCATGGAACTGCATATGTGAAATGAAGAGGTCAATTCAAGATTAAGGATGCATTAGATACTATTGTTAGAATAGTATTTGTGCACTTAGGCACAAGATGAAGCTTTCTTGGTAGTAATTAAAGACTAGAAGTAGTTTTAGAACATAATTATATTAGACTTGATGTTGCAAGGATTGGAGAACTTGAGGGTGGCTTTACCTCTCAAATATCTTGATCAGGTTGATGTATTGTACACCCCTAACAAGGTAATTTCCTTTAATAGGGTAGGACTCCTAGTGGGGTCAATTTCTTAATTGGGATCACATTGTAAAAGGCTCCTAAAAGGTTCTGTCCTTTAATCAAGACCTTCCTATTGTAATACTTAGTTCATAATAGGGTTAGAACTCTTAACAAGGTTATTATACCTATAGTGTGGATATTTTTAGGTAACATCACAACCGGGCTTTTTCCCTTAATAGGGTTTTCCTTGAGAACAAGTCTTGGTGTCTATGTGTATACTGCATTCATTTTTCAGTTCAGTATTATGTTATACTAAATAAGTTTGGAGTTAAAGTTAAAGTACTTTATATTGGCATCAACTGATTCACCCCCCCTCTCAGTTGATTGGGACACTATTATTCTAACAATTGGTATCAGAGCTTTTGGTCCTTAGTCAAAAATCCTAATAGCTTGAGGTAAAGATTAGGATGGACTTATTCAGAAAAGAGAGTCTAAAGTTTGATACAAAAAATTTTGACACATGCAAGGAGAAGATAAATAATCATTTGATGTGTATGGGATTGGAATACTAGCTGATTACCTATAAAGATGTTCCTATCATAAAGGAGGAATACCTTGATATACTTACTACTACTAAAGAAGAAAGAAAAAGTTTTGTATGTAATGTTGTTGCAAAGGAAGCCTTTGTTAATTCACTATATGATAGAGAGTTCATAGAGGTCAGAGACCTTACATAGGCAAGTGAAATATGGAAAAGACTAATTGCACTCTATGAAGGAGATGAATATACTAAGTGGGAAAAGTTGCAGAATTGGAGAACAAAGATGGAGACGATACTAATGAAGGATGATGAAATAATAAGAGTGTATGTTAGAGAGTATCTGAAAGTGTGATTGGTATCAGAATCAATGGAGGTACTTATATAAAAGATAAAGTCATAGCAAATATTTTGAGGTATGTGACTCCTTCCTACAAACCTAAAGTTTTGGCTTTGGAAGAGACCATACCACAATACAAAGATTTCACTAGAGAGATGTTAGTAGCCAAGGTAACTACCTTTGAGACCGCATAGCTAAAGGATGCACTACCTAAGGTGGAGACAATATTTAAAGTAATTGTTTACAGAACTAGATCTGTTGAAGCTAGATCTAGTAGAATAAGCAAGCACAATGAAGATCTTGGAGAATATACTAAAGAATGGGAAGAGATTCAAAGATTAGAAAATAAAGTGGATGAAAAGATCATGGCCCTGATTTCTAGGAGATAAATGAATGGAAAAGGTAAGTTTGAAGGAAAATTACCCTTAAAAATGTTTCAATTGTAATAAGGTTGGTAATTTTACATCTAGATGTCCAACTAGAGTACCTAAGCATAGGCCCAAATATGTAAAATACAATAATGATAAGGAATGCTATTATGCTAGTGATGGATCTAAAGATTTAGATGATGAATTCAATGATGTATTGGGATTTGTTGCTATCAAAGAAGAGGATCCTATCTATGAAGAAAAATCCCTAGTTTCTCAAGTTGATAGGAAAAATGATTGGATAATTGATAATGGATGTTCACATCATATGACTGGTGACAAAGATAGATTCATTCAACTAAATAATTTTGATGGTGGTGTTGTAAGATTTGGTGACAATACTCCTAGAATGATTGTTGCTAAAGGATCAATTACTTTGGATGGAAAAACTAATATTGATGATGTACTATTTGTGGATGGCTTAAAACATAACTTGCTAAGTGTTGGAAAAATTGTGGATAAGGACTATTATTTATAATTCAAGGATGGTCATTTCTCTATTAGAGGAGCTAATAGAGAATTGATTGCATTTGGTTCCAAGACCAGGGGTGATATTTTCTAGTTAAACTCTACATAGGTCAGTTGTTTTGTTGCAAAGACTGATAATAGTTGGCTATGGCATAGAATGTTTTTTCATATAAAATTTGACAATATGGTAAAAACATCTAACAATAATGCCACCATAGATAAAAATTGTGAAACTTGCTAACACTACATGCAGAGAGTGTGTCTTGGGAACACAAACAAGAAGCATTTTTACAAGAAAAGGATACTCAACAAATGGAAAGTTGGAACTGATTCATACAAATCTTTGTGGACCTACTCAGACCAGGTCACACTTCAGAGATATGTAATTTATTATATTCATTGATGACTACTCTAGAATGATGTGGGTAGAATTTCTTATAGAAAAATGAGAAGTATTTGAAACTTTCAAGTTCTATAAGGAAAAATTCAAGAATGAGATAGGTTTGAAGATAAAATATTTAAGATCAAATAGAGGTGGATAGATCACTTCACATGAATTCTATACCTTTTGTGAAGAACATGGTATTGTGAGGTAGACTTCGACACCTAAGATACCACAACAAAATGGAGTTGCTGAAAGAAGAAACATAATAGTTCTTGATGCTGCAAGAACCATGTTGATAGAAGGAAAGGTTCCACATATGCATTGGAGAGAAGTAGTTAATAAAATTGTATATACAATGAATAGAGTAGAAATCAGAGAAGGTACATGCAAGATACCATTTGAGCTATAGTATGGTAAGACACCCATTGTTAGTTATTTCATAATTTTTGGAATTAAATTCTACATTAAGAGAGATGAATGTATAGGAAAATTTGATGCTAGAAGTGATGAACGATTATTCCTCGGGTACTCTACTAGAAGTAAAGACTATAGATGGTACAATCTAAGAGCTAGGAAGCTGATTAAAAGTGCTAATGTGAGAGTAGATGAAAAGTTTCAAGTTAGAGAAAAATAATGTGGCTCTAATCCCTATGAGATTTATTTTGAAAATATGAGAAAAAATTAGGACAACATGCAGACAATAGAAAGTGAGACTGAAAGGAATGAAGCATCATAGGATGTTTTGGAAATTGGCAATGGCATAAGTATGGAGTTAAGGGAACAAACCACACCCAAATCTATTCTTAGAAATTATCCTAAGGATCAGATCATTGGTGATAATATCAAAGGAACAAGAACAAGATTACAAAAATGAGAAGAGAGGTCACAATATACAAATTCCATTTTATTGATATCTCAAGAAGAACCATAGTCCATGGATGACGCGTGTAGAGATGAGTCATGGATCAAAGCCATGAAGGAAGAACTAGAGCAGATTTAGAAAAACAACACTTGGGAATTGGTTCCAAGGCCTAAAGACAAAAATGTAATTGGCACCAAGTGGGTATATAGAAACAAGATGAATGCAGAAGGCATTGTTGTTAGAAACAAATCAAGATTGGTATGTAAAGGATATTCACAACAAGAAGGAATTGATTTTGAAGAAACCTTTGCACCTATTGCTAGAATTGAGGCAGTCAAATTATTCCTAACTTATGCTGCTCACAAGGATTTCAAAGTATATAAGATGGATGTGAAATCAAATTTTCTTAATGGAGACTTGGAAGAGGAAGTATACATTGAGAAACCTAAAGGATTTCCTTTATCAGGGAATGAAGATCTAGTTTGTAGATTGAAGAAGGCTCTGTATGGATTGAAACAAGCACCAAGAGCTTGGTATGAAAGATTGTATAAGTATCTAATTAAGCTGGGATTCAAGAAAGGCAATGCTGACAATAATTTATAACTAAGAGTCACTGAAGAAGGTATCTTGATTATTGAAGTCTTTTTTGATGATATTATCTTTGGAGGAAATGATGAAATGAGCAACATGTTTGTAGATGAGATGAAAAGTGAATTTGAAATATCTATGATTGGGGAGATGAAATTCTTCTTTGGATTGCAGATCAATCAAAGTAAAGAAGGGAAATTCATATCTTAGACCAAATATCTTAAATAACTATTGAAAAAGTTTGGAATGGATGACAGTAAACGTGTTGGAACCCCTATGGTAACTGGAACCAAGTTGTCTTTGGAAGATGAAGCAAAGAATGTACCTTAGATAAGGTATAGATCAATTATTGGGGGTCTTCAATATCTAACACACACTAGACCTGATATTTATAATATTGTTGGAATTATTGCAAGATTTCAAGATGACCCTAAAGAATCTCATCTTATGAAAGTAAAAAGGATATTCAGATATCTAAAGGGCATAGTTGAGTTTGGCCTATGTTATGATAGATCACAAGACTTTACATTTCATTCTTTCACTAATGTTGATTGGGAAGGGAATGTAGATGACATAAAAAGTACTAGTGGAGGAGCATTCTTCCTTGGTAAAAGATTGGTTTCTTGGCTTAGCAAGAAGTAGGGCTACATTGCTCAGTCCACAATAGAATCAGAATATGTTCCAGCAACAATCAATTGTACATAGATCATATGGATGAAGAAAATGTTAAAGGACATTGGAGTATGTCTATAAGATTTAGTTACTATCCATTGTGAAAATACTAGCACAATAAATATGTCAAAGAACCCTATTATGAATTCAAAAACAAAACATATAGCAATAAAGTATCACTTCTTGAGAGATAAAGTAGCATAGACATAATTAATGTTAGAATATGTGAATAAAAAGGAGAAAATAAAAGAAATTTTCTCAAAACCTCTGTCTAAGGATACCGTATTACCTAAAATGTAGTGTTAGAGATTATAAAGCTAAGCTAAACATTCAACAATACAAACTAGTTAAACACTTGAGATTGGACAAAAGAAATCAAGCTAAAAACTAAAAAGATGTACAAACCTTGCACTCTCTCAAGAAACTCTCCTTTTTTGAAGAGATATTGTCCAAAGATGGAGGAATGCATGCTCAAAGTATGCTCAAGCTTCAAATGTGGAAGGGAAATTTGGAATTATGAGGTTATTGTTGATGTTTTTGGCTCTCAAATGGACATGATAACTTTGCATAAAAGGTAGATGATTTGTGAGGAGATGAGGGTTCAATTTATAGGCAAGAGAAGGAATGATTGGATGGTCAAGATGCAAACTTGAGGAAGGGTCAAGATGCATTTGAGAGAGAGCACATGGATTGTTCTTTCTCAAATGCATCTCCTTGTGACAAGTGTCACAATGGGAGAGGTTGGAAGAAGTGGGAGAATGTGACCATTTTGGGAGATACATGAAGGTACAAAGGTGTAAGAGGAAGATGGAGTATGTAAGGGATGTGTAAGAGCATGTAAGGTTGACATGAGGTGAGGGAATTGGGGGATGTGAGGATGTTTCATGAGAGTTGACTTGGGTTGGGTTAGGATTTCTTAATCCATGGATTATGATTGTGCAAATAATTAGGGGGTGATTAGGCTAGGATTAGGAGGCAAGTGGGAAAGTTAGGAGGATGTGATGGAAGGAGAGAGAATGAGTGGAGGTTTGGATTAGCTAATCATAGGTCATTAGCTAATTAAGGGTAATTAGTATGTGTGAATGTGTTGGGTTGGATAGGAACTCCATGTAAGGATTTTGGGATGGGTTTGGTTAAGGGTTAAAGTTAGGATCCATGTGCTCAAATTGGATTAAATGTTTTATTTAATTCCAAGTGGGAGGAAAATGAGGGTTTATGAATTAATTTAAATAGATATATGTATCCATTTAATTTAATAGAGGAATAGGGATTTAATTAATCATCAGACTATGGGTTTTTCATTTAGATAATTAATTGGGCTATAATTAATTAATTAAATTAATTAACTAGGGGATGACATAAATTAATTAAATAAATAATATTTAATTAAAAGAAAGCCTTAGGAGATAACTAAATAGGATTAATTTAATTGTGTAATCAAATTTAGGTGTCTGCAGATATATTTGAGTATTTAAGAGGTATGTTAGGGGTCATGCCCCAGCCTAATCTTGATTAATTGATGTAGGAACTGCATTAGTCTAGAAACATTAGAGCACTATCTCATTCTATGGACTACATGCTTGATACTTCTCCTATAGGGGAGTATATGTATTTGAGCGAAGTTACTAAGAACTCTTGGAAACACAATAACACCTTTGACATTGATGTAAATGGGGGAGATAATGAAACATGAAAAATAGTATGGAAATAGTATGAAAGGATCATCCTTTGGAGGATTTGATGATTGATGAAGAGGATTTGAAAAGATGCTGATACAGATACTGTATAGGCATGTTTTTGGTATTTATGGAACTTAGGTGTTTTTCATCTATGTTGCCATCAATGCCAAAGGGGGAGATTGTTAGCATGAATGATGATGGTATTCCTATGAGGGAGTATCCTAGTAATGTTAGAGGCATGCTACATTAGTTGTATATTGCATTCATGACAGAGTTTTTTATTGATGACAAAACATGCTATTGACTAGTTGTTTAGGAGCTTGCAGAACAAGTTGCAAAGAATTGTACGAACACCATACAAGGAATCATAATGTGCACACTTAAAGGGAGACTCCTAATGATGTCTTGGGTCACCATCCATGATCGTACATGATTATGATTTGATTGGATAGAGTTATGAAAATTTTACTGGCAACTATCTTTCAGAAGGCAAAAACTATGTTTTCATAGAATATTTGATTGCAGAAGTTTGTGGATAGCACTCATGGTTGATTCAAGTTATGATGTACAAACATAGGTTGATGATGGAAACTGGCTAAAGAGCTTATTGTGATCATACAGAGTCATGATCATATAGGCGACATCATCTATGGCATGTGCATTTGTAAATACCTATTTGGAGGCCAACTTGGAACACATTTCAAGTAATGTGATGTGTGAGATTAATCAATGGACCTAAATGATTAATTGATGTAACTAATATGTTGTAACATTGTAAAAGGTTCCATTTGGATCTTCATATGGGTATGTATTTTGTAAATAGGATTTATCTTATGAAGGCCAAACTAGATTTAATTGTTGTAATTTGTATATAAGGATTGAAATCCTTGGAAAATAAGCATGGAACTACATATGTGAAATGTAGAGGTGAATGTGAGCTTAAGGCTGCATTAGATACTATTGGAAGAACAATATTTGTGCAATTAGGCATAAGATGGAGGTTTCTTGGTAGTAATTGAAGACTAGAAATAGTTTTAGAACATAATTATCTTAGACTCAATGTTGCAAGGTTTGGAGAACCTGAGGGTGGATTTAACTCTCAAATCTCTTGATCAAGTTGATGTATTGTACATCCCTAATAGGGTAATTTCCTTTAACATGGCTGGAATCCTAGTAGGGTCAATTCCTTAATTGGGACCACATTGTAAAAGGCTCCTAATAGGGTTTGTCCTTTAATCAGGACCTACCTATTATAATACTCGACTCCTAACAAGGTCAGAACTCTTAACAGGGTTATTATACCTATAGTGTAGATATTTGTGGGTACCATCGCAATTGGGGTTTTTCCTTTAATAGTATTTTCCTTGAGAAAAAGTCTTGGTATCTATGTGTATACTGCATTCATTTTCAGTTTAGTATTTTGTTATAAGAAATAAGTTTGGAGTTAAATTTTAAGTAATTTATATTGGCATCAACTTATTCACCCCCCCTCTCAGTTGATTGGGACACTATTATTCTAACACTAAACCATCAAAGGCTACATCCATGGCTCTTTGGAAAGTAGCTCAACATTGGTGAGTCCAAATAGAATCCATGCATAGACATATATTCCTCATGGAGTTGTAAAGGCTATCTTATACTATTATTCTTCTTTGAACTTCACTTGATTATATCCTAAAAATCCATCCATCATAGAGAGAAATTCATTTCCTATCACCTTTTTTAATAATGCTTCCATGTTAGGCAAGGCATAATTATCCTTTAATGATGACACATTTAAATTCCTGAAATCCACACAAATCCTTCTATCACCATTCTTCTTTCTGATAGGTTTGATGATCCTTGCATCTCTCAACTTCATCAACTATTCCTTCATTTTTGGAGCCAATGTTGGGTTTATAGCCCACTGTCTTTGCATAAATGGATTTGCATCTGGCTTCAAAGGTACCTCATGCTGAAAAAGATATTCTCTATATGCTTTAAGATTATCATATGATTAGGAAAATACATGCCTATATTTTCTCAATATACTGATTAAGTTTGATCTGATCATGGGGGTAAGCCTCTGTCCAATGTATACCTCTTTGGAGATATTCTCATTCCCTAGGTTTATTTCTCTACATCATCCTTATTTGAAGGACTTGACTTCAACTCCACTCTATCCTTATTGTAAAATATCCTCTCCAATACAACTAATCCTCTCAAAATTTTATTTGTTTTTACCTGTACCTACTTCTGTTTCAAAAATAAATTTATTTCTTTCATCCTTCTCCACATATGCATTCCATTCTATGAGCTGATCTTCATATTTATCTTCACCTATGAGAAAATTCACTATGTCATGATCATCTTCAAACACTTTCCAGTTTTGAATATTGTCTCGTATTGCTGGTCTTGTTTTGACTTCAACCTATAGTTCCCAGATTTTCTTAGGAAAGAACACAACTACCATAGAATAAATTTCTCCTTTAACAACTTTCTAATATGTAAATTTTGAGTCTAAGTTAAACCTTTCAAACACTATCTACAACAGAAAACACAAAACTACAAATATATATATATATTTTTTGAAGTTGCATTACAAACATGAACAGAAGATATCAACATATATTACACATAAATCATTTTACACTCATACTCCTATGAGATACATCATTGGATTACATTACAAAGTCAAATCACTTTAAATACAACAAATAGATTCTCTGCTTATTTTTCTACAAACAAACTAGGAAACACCTCATTACTCTTTTCTTCAAGAGGGCCACAACACTTAGGGTTCTTGTAACTAAAAGCTTATCTCTACTCAGCCAAAAAAACTGCATATCAAAGTCCAGCAATTCATGGAATACTCTCCTCCCTACCATATGGCATCATGAGACCTCGTAGGTCCTAGCGAACCCCCGAGCAAGGGGAGCCAAGCTAACTAGGGAACATACATGTAGCCCTCAAATATTGCATATAAAACACAAAACTTCATGAAACAACAACACATATGAGACACTACTATAACCATTTAACATGAAACCCCCTATGGGAAAAATAGGGACAGCAAGTCATCCTTGCCTTTACACAAGGCTTTGCATCATAGATTTTACTTTTGTGGTCATTCTCAAACCAGATCTACTAAGACCCACTCAACAAGAATGAAAATAATAACTCCCATTATAAATAACCATAGAAAGGAAACACAACAAGAAAAAAAAACCTCCATTAACATTACATTACTAAGCTCACACATATAATACAAAGGAGTAGCAAGAGTCTTGCATACAAGAAAATAGCTACAAGAGAGCTCTTTCTCTCATCATGAAAACAAAATAAAAGAGTGAGAATGAAATTTTACCAACCTAAAGTCCAATGCTATATGGAAGATAGTTGTAGAAGAGCTATCCACTTTCTAGGGCTTTCACCAAACTAACCATTCTCTAAAACTAGAGAGTGGGTGTCCCCCAATCCTCTCCCCAAGGTTTCTACTAAAAGGGTCTCCCCCACCAACCCCAACTAACCTTAATTAATAGGTATGGCTCAAGGAGAAATTTCCTCCATCCTTGTCTCCCCTCATAAATGATAGGAAGACCAAGAATGGGGAAAGAGGGATGGGCTTTTCCTCCTTTTGGATGGTCTTCCCAAGGTGAGTCCCCCAAGAGTGGATTTTCGTCCATCTTGGAAAACCCACTTTTGGGAGGTCTCCCAAGTCAAAAGTAAGGTGTCCTATAGTAAAAAATACCCCTTACCCAAAGGTCTATCAAGGGGACTTGTCATTTTATGCTAAACACTACCCAATGTGTCCACATGAGTCTTCAAAACACCCTTCAAAGCTACCCTATAGATTTGGCATGGATGTGACTCTTCCTTGGCTCTCTAATCAAGTGGCTCTTCTTGGGAAGGACAACTAAGTGACCCTTCAAGCTCCCCATGAGACATGCCAACACATAACACTAGCACATGAAGAACATTTCACAACACACTTGACATGTGACATATAAATTCACAAGATATAAAAGGGAGAAATAAATTAAAGTACACACACACACACACACATTCACTTCATGAAATAAAACACATCCAAAATGAGCTCTTGTCTCCCTCTGGACACAACCTTGGTGTCATGGGAGACAGAATACATGTTAGCTTGACTCCCCCTAAATTCCATGGTTTTATCCCTGGACACTCGAGATGATATTAGTAATTCCAAGAATATGTCATGTATATAATCCAATTAAAGCATCATATAAACCCATTTGTACATATACAATAATTAAATCTACATACCACATCACCTCATTCACATATATAAATCTACATTTCTCCAAATCCAAAATTGATCAAACAATATATATATATATATAGTAATTGTAAATACCTCCTAACCAAGTTTCATAACTCAATTCCACATAGTCCATATTCTTGTATACTCTCTAACTCTAAAGCATATCATAATTTTCATTTATTTAAATTACCTCAATTTATCTGCATCAAGTCACACATATCAATATAAGATCCAAGATCTTAGTTCTATATCCTTTCATTTAGCTCATAACTATAAGCAAGTAAAACATAACCCAAATAAGATGTAGTACCAATGCATCTGGACCTTCCATCAAATTAGGTCAGAATGTATCACCTTGTAATAACATTATCTCAATTTAACACATGGTACTCAATCATTAGGTTCATATCCTAGAATACACAATGCTATCTTAAAACAAGGTGGTCCTCAACCCATGATAAACATTGATCCTAAAAACATAATTACCTAATATGAAATCGCCCCATAATACAATTTGCCTTGGATTCCTTCTTTATTAATTTGAGTATGTTTCAAGAAGACAAGTCATGAAGATGGTTATCTCAAGGTTATTTCTAATCCATCTCATATTTAATTACTGATCCTATTATGTCTTTAAAATCTATAACTTAACTAATCAAATTGGTTAATTGTGAGGACATGTCAAACTCAAAAAGTTTCTATACTTCCTTAAGCTTAACTTAGTCTTGGTTATGCTATTGTACTTCAACCATCAACACTATTGATTCAATAATCTCTATTGTTTAATTACCACAGATTGTCTTTTCTCTAAAATGTCTCAACACTATGCATGTTAAATTGACACATTCTATTATTCATTAGGGGAATATTCCAATCCTCATAAGCTTCCTAATTATAATTCAGATAAAATTTCCAAGCATCCTAGAGTAACATTAATACTATCATGTAAGGACATGTTTATATCTTCATGTTCTAATACCACAATAGTTAGCCAAAGTAATATTACTTCAAAACTATATCTTAAATTAACATATTTCATAAATCCATTAAAAATGAAATCTATTTTAATTCAGCTGGTGATCTATAGTCAAGGTACCTAAGAATTCCATATGAAATCTAAGAGTAGTTTTGCAAGAATTAACATTATTGCTTACTTGAGTGTTTTTTTTTTTTAACCAAGATGAGAAATGGAGGGGTACTACACAACCTGAGTGATATCTTCAAGAGGAATATCATTATGTTGGATAGAAAAGTTAGCCATAAAATTTTCTAGAATATTTCTAGATCTATCAATCCAAAATTGAAAATTCATCAAAGGATTCCAAGTGATCCCACACTTGATTCCTATAGAACTTCAATTTGGTATTTTAGTAAAAAACTTATTTCTAACTTGAGATACAATCAACTTTGAATCCCCAAAAACATTCAATATTTTCATTCCATATTTATTAGCAGTTTTCAGCCCTAACAAGAGTGCCTCATATGTAGTTGTATTATTAGTAAACTCAAAATATAAGAGGAAAGAAAATTTAAAAGATCTTCCAACATGAGAAATAAAAACCACTACAACATCATTCCCCTATTTACTACAAGCACCATAAAAAGACATCTTCCACATCATTTGTTGATCTTCCTTTGCATGAATTTCAATTTGTTCAGTATTTTGCATTGCATTTTTAGCAATACTTACATTGAAGTTATCCATATTGGTGTGGTAGAAACAATTCACCTACTCTGGATCAACACCTTCAATTATATATCATGATTTGGGTTCCCTATAGATTTTTACTTCCATGCCATTCACTGAAATAGTAGCATAAGATAAATCTAATTGAATATGTCCACCTACTAAATTAGACCATTGTCTAGATAATAGTATTCCATAATTAGAAAGTACTACTATAATGATATCAATTCCATATGACTCTTTAGGACAAGCAAGGAATTTAAATTCTACATTCTTCATTATTCCAACAAAATGTACATATCTATTATCCATAGCATAACACTTTCCATAAGTAGTATCAACTTTCATTCCAAGCTCAGTCATAACTTCAGATGATATGATATCTACTGCTATTCTTGAATCTATCATACAATTCTTAACCAAGTTGTTGTTGATTAACAATGTAAGATAAAAATGATCTACTTGTGTTCCACTTTTAGTGACTGATGTGCCTAAACATTCAACTGGTGGTGCTTCATTTATTTTTTCTTGATTAGATTATTCTTTAGAAACATTACCTACATTAGACAATATTTTTAATCTCTCATTATTATATTCTATCACTTTCATCATTTCAAGAAAATGAATAGAAATTTTCACCCGTGATAATGTATTAGACATAAAATAAATTCTAAATGAATAAATTTTAATGATCGTTGGATTTTCCACTGGTTTGGTTGACTTTGGGGCTTCTACCTATTGTTATTTCTTTTGGGTGTCATCTATGTTCTTATTTGAAGTACTTGTCTAGTTTCTATTATGTTTTTGTACTTTAAAAAATATTCCAACAAGCTTCCCTTGATTAGTATTTATTGTCCTATTCCTTAATCAGTAACTGTTTCTTATTTGTGCCAAGGCTGCAATAGTACATGCCTATTTTCTTCATCTGTCATTCTCCTCAAAGTGGGGGTTTCATCATCTGAAAATATTTGTTGGGCATTACATTGTTGGTACATATTTTTTGAATCATTATCTAGTTTGTACTCATCATCATAAGAATTATAGCCATCTCTTCCCCATGATGGCTCAGATGCAAAAACACTCACTGTGGGTTGCTGATCATAATCTTGATTTTCATCCTCCAACAAACTTTGAGTAATCACACTTTTTTTAGGTGAATGGGGTAACCCACAAGCATGACACCATGGATAATCTTCTACTTAATTATTGTTTCTCCTTAAAGGATTAATAAACTCCTTTTTGTGGTTAGGCATCTTAGGTCGACTATCCTTCCAATTTGTATTGTATGGCATATCTTGAAGTCTAGGCCTATCATTTTTGTATGCTAGTGGTTTGTCATTTATATTTTTCCTTACCTTTAGATCTTTGAGCATGTCCATTATTTATTTCAATTCACCCCTTTTAGGAGCTTTGGGATTATACAACTTAGAATCATCTCTTTATTTATTCATCCAGAAAATCTTCTATTATTTTCAATAGTTGCAATAATTTTAAAAGATTGTTGTAATATTGTTGGCCTATGTGATCTGATTTCATAATGAGTCTTACTATCAAATGCACTTAAGTGGAAATCAATAAAAAATGAATCAATATGCCTTATATCCCTTGATATTTTATTTATCAATTTATTGAATCTTTTATTGAACTCTGCAACTGATTCATTAAAATTATTATTAATGCTAGTTAATTCATGAGAAGAAAAATAAGTATCAATGTGATCACTGAATTCATCAATGACTTGTGTTGTAAATTATTTCCAACTAGATATTGATGCATCAAGGAGTCCTCTATACCATTCTCTAGCATCTTTAATTAGTGATTGGAAAAATAGTTTCATGAAAACATCTTCAAAACAAATTTCAAACTCCTCAATTGTGTTCTTTAGATTAATAATGAGTTGTTCAACACTCTGTCCTATTTCCACTGAAATTTGGAATGGCTATTCTCAAATCATTTTGAATGGAATTTGGATAACCCACTATTCTACTAAAATCCAATCGCCTATATCTCTTAATCACCATAGGTGCTCTTAACTCAACATTATGTCTAGCTTTATTATTTATCCTTAGCCCCTAATTTTGATGATTAAATCATCCTTGATTTAAATGATTTACACCTCTCTGGTTCTAACCTCCATTATACTGGTTACCAATATTCTACTTCCTTGGGTAACCACGGTCATAATTTTCCCCATTGTTTGGCTATCTCCAATGACTATTTTTCTCATTATTATTATTCACATTTCTTTCACTAATGTTTGGTTCAAACAAGGGATTGGTATGACCAGTGTTAAGAAAATTCTCTCTATTTTTCAATGAGGAGGATTATATCTAGATGTTCTATCATCCATTTTCGTCCTTTCTTCCCTCATCCTTTCATCTCTCCATATTTGCTATCTTGGTCTATCATATTTATTCACCTTTTATTTTGGTGAATAAAGTGAACTTCTTTGTATTCCCAGATTCTCCAAGATTTCATCTAGTTTCCTTCTAAGAGCTCTAACCATATTATCATCTTTTGACCCAGTATTATCTATTTTAAGAAAAATGACATCCTATTATCGATCCTATTCTTCTTCATCTACTTCTTCATGATGTATTTCATACTGAGGGTCATGATCTTCCATATCAACTTTGAAAAAGGGATTATGGTTTTTATCATTATCTTCTAGACTATGATGAGTTGATGTGGGAGCTTCCTCATTGTTGAAAACTCTTCTTTCCCTCTTAGGGAAACTCTTATATCCTTCAAATGTCATCTTTGATGTTGAACCTTTATTCCTATTCAAGTTCCTTTTAGGAATCAACTCAATGTGGTTCTTATGTCCCTCACTGAGAGATCTTCTACCCCACATGTACTTCAATGACAAATGCCTGGGATCTTTACTTATCTTCTTGCAAGACAGATTGTTAATCATAAATTATTGGTAGATTCACCACCTCACTTAGAGGAAAATAATACGTACTGCTCTAAGTTCAAATTTACATTAGAGTCTTAATTACACCACTAGAGATTCTAGGTAAACTTCAATGCTATCTTTTATAGACAACTCCCTAGTCAAGTCACCAATTTGTTGGTTCCCAAATCAATAGATTGGAAATCTCTAAGATTATACTTGATTCTATGTTCAAACTTTCCACTTGATTTGGCCAATGAATAGGAAAAACCAAATTATGGTTGACTTCCCCTACACTTCGGGCTCTACAGGACCTAGGTGGGTACACTTATTCTTCAATTGAAGCTTTTTATAGTAGATTGTGTTCTCTATCTAGTTTCTACTTCTGATTCTACACTTTTACTTATGTAATTCTCCTACTAAACTTTGATTTATTATTTGAATAAGTTTTATCTAATGGACTAGTGCCTTATCCTTGCTTGGGCAATAGAGTCATCCACTTTCAAACCCTATGTATAACTCTAAAAGCTAATTTTTAAATTCTCCCTTGATTGGATTTGTCAACTACCCAACCTCCAATGATATATAACTATATGATATCTTCATTGTTAGTCTAATTGAATTTAAATTTCCCTATGAAAGATAAATTAGACAATACACAATAGGAAAAATGAACCTCTGATGTATCTTGATGTTCCAACTATGTAGCAACACATAATTTATTCACATGGTGACTTAGAGTAGCAATTATCAACCACAAATAATTATAATAGAGAACTAATTAAGAAATGAGATAATCCACAACTCAATTGAAAAGATAAAACTAGAACCTTATTATCTCATCTTGAAAATATATTACATTGTGATATGATATTAAATCTGAATGCTTCCCTCTCTTTACATTTTACATCACACACATATATGTGGTTGAATAGTTTTCACACCCCTTTACGGTGAAAATAAACTACCCTATTAAAAATGTTTTTGAAAAAACTAATCAACTAATTAAATAATAATTACCTATATTTCAGATTTAGGTTTGGTCAACAACTCAAAACACCTAGGACATTTTTAGACTTTCAATTTTTTATTGTTGTCATCCTCTGTTGATACCATTTTTGTAGTAGGTCATAATTCTAACATCTTTGAAACCTTTACTCAAAAAATTATGATTGTTCCTATCATAAAGCTTCTTTCCTTAATCCTTTATTGATGCAAGGGAGGACAGGGAGAGGGGCCAAAGGAACACCCTAACCAAATCTACCTTACAGAGATCACATGCAGAATCAACAAACACACAAGTGAGAGAGAGAATGAAGATCAACTTCTTATTACTTCATCAAATTGATTCATACATGTCGGGCTATAAGGCCTTCATAGTTAGGGCCAGATATTATAATTCAAGTACAAAAGTCCTCCAACATGTGAGGATCTAAAACTATCTCAATCTTCTATCTTCTATCCCGCAAAAACTGACTCCCTAAACTACAACCAAAAATTACAATATATACAAGAGGATACTGACCAAGTTGGCCTTTAGATCCACCATCAATGGAAGGAATGACTAGATCTAGGTCCACATGCTTTCCAATGATAGATACCAACATTGAATTCATGACCATAATTAATTACACAAGTTGGCCTCAACAAAAAGTTAAAACAAACAACTCGGTAAGCAAGGATAACCGAGTGCCAGACAAGAATCACTGAGCACCAGAGAGATAACTGACCAACTTGGTTAAAAAATGAAACTGAGAAAATACCGATCCAACTCGGTCAAAGAAGGAACCAAGAAACACAGGAAAACACAAACATGTTTTTGGTGACACAGGTTGCCAAGGACCCAAGATGCTCATGCATCAGACAACTAGGGTTATTTGAAAATTATTCTTTGAATCATGAAGCAGGTACAATCCAAGTTGAATCCAACTCAGATTGTGAAATCCATGAACTATCTTCAATTGGTCTATTCTTCTACTTTACCAGATATTCCATATACTATTTTCCTCTTGTACTTCTACCAATTCTTCGTTCCAAAATCTTCTCAACTTCTTTTGGCTATTTCTTAGGATAATCATTCGGTACTATAATTTCTTGATCTGACTCATGGTACTCATACAAATCAGAAATGTTGAAAATAGGTGATATATCCATACCATCAGGTAACTCAATCTCATAAGCATTTCCACTTTCAAATTTCTTCAAAATCTTGTAATGACCAAACTTATTCATTTTTAGCTTCCCATATGTTCCAACAGGAAATTTTCCTTTCTTCAAATGAACCATGACTTCATCATTGATTGTAAAAGTCTTATGTCTTCTAGATCTATCATCTCTGTCTTTGTATTTCTGATTACTTTTCTCCAACTTATCTTTCACATCTTCATGCAATGTCTTCATGTACTCAGCAAACTTTAGTCCTTCAACACTTCTCTTTCCTTCATCAGTAATATCCCTCAAATTTGATATACCTCTCGGTTGTATGCCATTTATAATCCCAAAAGGTGTTTTTCCATTACTCCTATTTACTAAATTATTGTATGCAAACTCTGCTTGTGCCAACATAGAATCCCAATTACTCGGTGTGTCTCCAACTAAACATCTGAAAAGATTACCCAAGCTTCTATTCACAACTTCTATTTGTCCATTAGTCTTTGGGTGAAATGTAGAACTATATTTCAACTCAGTGCCAAAATTTCTCCAAAGGGTCTTCCAAAAGTATCCAACAAATTTACTTGTCTTGGTCAGAGATGATACTCCTCAGTAATCCATGCAATCTGATAATTTCCTTAAAGAAAATATATGCTATGTGTACTACATTTGATGTCTTTCTAGAGGGTATAAAATGTGCCATCTTATAAAATCTATCCACAACAATAGATATAGAATCATTACCTCTCACTGTCTTCAGCAAGACAAGAACAAAATCCATAGTGATATCAATCCAAGGTTTCTCAGGAATAGAAATTGGTGTATACAATCTAGTTTTCTGACTTACTCCTTTTGCAACTTGACAAATTCCAAAACTTTTCACAAATTTCTAAACATCCTTATACAACTATGGCCAAAAGTATTTCTCAAGAAAATTCAATGTCTTGTCAACACCAAAGTGCCTAGCCAAATCACTACTATGTTTCTCCTTTATCAAATTAATTCTCATTGATCCTCTCAGTATACACAATTGAATACCTTTAAACAACATACCTCCTTGAATGAAATATTCTTCCCATTTAGTACTCGTTTGATCTTGAATAGGCACTCTGCACTTTCTCCACGGCTCAGAAAAATCAGGATCAAATTCATATGAATCTCTCATGTCATCAAAACCAAGAACTTCAATTCTCATCTCATTCATCAAACATCTTCTTCTAATCAACATATCAATAACTCAGTTAGTGACTCCACTCTTATGCTTTATTACAAATGTGTAACTCTGCAAATATTCAACCCATTTCATATATCTTTGATTCAACTTACTCTGACTACCCAAATACTGTAAAGCTTTATGATCGGTATACAATACAAATTCACTTGGTATCAAATATGTCTCCATTTCTTCAGGGCTTGAACAATAGCCTAGAATTCTTGATCATACATAGAATATTTCCTTTTTGCATCATTCAACTTTTCACTAAAGAAAGCAATAGGTTTACCTTCTTGACTCAACACAGCTCCTATTGCACTACCACTTGCATCACATTCCACTTGAAATACCTTATTGAAATTAGGTAATGCCAACATAGGCAACTCAACAACCTTCTGCTTCAGGGTCTCAAAAATTTTATTAGCTCCATGTGTCCATGTAAATTCTCTCTTATCTCCTCTCATAGTCTCAGACACAACATTACAAATTGAACTTAAATTCCTAGTGAACTTTTGGTAAAAACTTTCCAAACCATGAAATGATCTTCCCTCACTACCATTCTCATGTGTAGGCCAATTCAAAATAGCTTCAACCTTTTCAGGATCCATTTTCAATCCATTAGTTGGAATCACAAATCCCAATTACACAATGTCCTCTTACATGAATGAACACTTTTTCAGATTTATCAGCAACTTTTCTTCTTTCAACCTCTGAAATACTTGTTTAACATGCAAGAAATTCTCTTCTCTAGTCTTACTGAATATCAGAATATCATCTAGGTATACAATCACAAATTTGCCTAAGAATTTCTTTAAAACTTCATTCATCAACCTCATAAAAGTACTCGGTGCATTAGATAAACCAAAAGGAATAACCAACCACTCATAAAAACCTTCTTTTGTCTTAAAAGAAGTCTTCCACTCATCACCTTTTCTAATTCTGATACGATGATACCCACTTTTCAAATCAATTTTGGTAAAATACTTTGCTCCAGTCAAACTATCCATTGTCATCAATTCTCAGTATAGGAAACCTATATTTCATTGTTATCTTGTTGATTTCTCTAGAATCCATACACATTCTCCATTCTTTTTAGGTGCCAATAGAGAAGGTACTACACAAGGACTCAAAATTTCTTGGATCAAATCTTTCTGCAACAATTATTGAATCTACCAATTCAATTCCTGATTCTCGGTAGGTGTCAACCAATGCGGTGCCTTATTCGGTAAACTAGCTCCAGGGATTAGATCCATGCAATGATCAATGCTTCTCTTCAGTGGAAAACTATCAGGTACATTATCAGAAATCATCTCTTTGTACTTGGTGAGTAACTTATCAATCTCTTCAGGTATATTATCCTTTGTTTTCTTACTCAGTTTGTTAGGGATCACAGTAAAACATACATCATTCTTCTTCAAATGCTTAAAAAACTTTCTTCCTTCCATCAAGAAAACTTTCATAGATGTACAAACACTGCTAACATGTTCTTCAATCAAAGGTAACAAGATTTGTCTTCTCCCATCAGCCCAAATAGTATATTTATGCAATCTCCCATCATATATAGCATGTCTATCATATTGTCAAGGTCTACCCAACAAAATATGGCAACAATCCATATGCATGATATCACATAACACCTTATCATAGTACTTTCCAATTTTCAAATTCACATAACATTGTTCACTTACCGAGAGTGTATGGTCATCTTTCATCCATGAAATTTGATAGGGTTTCAGGTGTTCCAACCTTTTCAATTGCAACTTTGTAACCATTTACTTAGATGCCAAGTTCTCCAAGCTTCCACGGTAATTGATTACCTTCCATACTTCATTAGAAACTCTACATCTGGTCTTGAACAAATTTTTCCTTACCGAATCTTCCTTATTACTTTCACTCCAAAGTGCTCTCCTTACCATCAAGTTCTTTTCCTTCTCAAGTTCATTCGGTGACTCTTCTTGCACTAAAGCATTTCTACTACTACAAACCTTCTTACTTGCATGTGTACACTCAAATGATCTATTTCCTTCTTC
Organism: Chamaecyparis obtusa; assembly: GCA_027943335.1. NCBI lineage: Eukaryota > Viridiplantae > Streptophyta > Pinopsida > Cupressales > Cupressaceae > Chamaecyparis > Chamaecyparis obtusa. Next base: position 2,041,407 of record BSBK01003610.1, read on the forward strand.
TCCACAATTATAACAAACTTCTTGGAAACTACCTCTATTATAACCACCTCGGTAGTTATTGCCTCTTCCTCTAGATGAACTTTCGCCTTTCCACTTGGTCGTGCCTTTATCCAGATTTGTCTTTTTTGGTTCACATATACTATTTTCACCATAAGATCTACCTCTTCCTCTAGGGAATCTACCACCTCTACTTCTTTGTCATTGCTCATGTCTTTTATTCAATTTCTCCTCATCTTTCAAGGAAAACTAATAAGCTTCTTAAATATTTTCCAATTTAACCAAGCTGATTTCTTCTTGGATGGAAACTCTCAATCCATTCAAGTACCTAGAAATTCTTTCCACATCATCTTCATCATGTCAAAATATTATATCTAATCTATAGAATTCCTCAGTATAATATTTTACCAACCTATCTTTCTACCTCAAACTTTGCATTCACCAAACTAGGTTAATCTGATAATCACAAGGTAAAAACTTTCCTTTGAACTTATTCACCATCTTATTCCATACCTTAATTTTGTCTTTTCCTTTCCTTTTTCTATCCAATTGTAGATTTTCCCACCAAAAAGATGCATGACTCTTCAACTTTGTACTTGCAATTTTCACCTTCTTTTCCTTAGGAACATTTTCATATTCAAAATACTTTTCCATCTCAATGATCCGGTCCACCAAATCATTCGAATCTAATTTTCCACTATACTCAGGAGGATTAAAGTGTGGTGTAGATTTCAGATTTGTCAAAGCCTTCAAAAATCTTTCCTCACATTGATCCATGATAGATGCAAGTTTTACATCAACTTGTTCTTCCTCAATTTCATCATCACTAACATCTTCAAGATGTCTCCCTCTTCGTTGGGCTATTTCAACAACTTCTAATCTAGCAGCAAGTTGTCTTAAGATGTCTGCCAATCCTGGATCTACATATCACCTCCCAAAAATCATCTTGAAACCCTCTGCAATTGTAGGCCAGATTGGAATTTGTTACCCTACAATAAATCAACTAGGGTTTGACAAGAAGGAACCCTCAAACCTAGATTCAAAAATCTAGATCTAGATCTAACCACAACTCTGATACCACCTGACCCAAGGGAGGATAGGGGGAGGGGCCAAAGTCACACCCTAACCAAATCCACCTTGCAAAGATCACATGTGGAAGAAAAAAACACAAAAGTGAGAGAGAGAATGTAGATCAACTTCTTATTATTTCATCAAATTGATTCATACATGTCAGATTGTAAGGCCTTCCCAGTTAGGGCCAAATATTACAATTCAAGTACAGAAGTACTCCAACATGTGAGGATCTAAAACTATCTTAGTCTTCTATCTTCTATCCCCCAAAAATTGACTCCCTAAACTACAACCAAAGATTACAATATATATAAGAGGCTACCGAATAAGTCAGCCTTTAGATCCACCATCAATAGAGGGAATAACCAGATCTAGGTCCACATGCTTCCCAATGATAGATACCAACATTTAATTTGTGACCATAATTAATTGCACAAGTCAAAAAAAAAAACTTGTTAAGCAAAGATAACCAAGCGCTAGACAAGCATCATCGAGTGCTAGGGAATTAACCGAGCGCCAGAGAGATAACCAACCAACTTGGTTAACAAAGGAAATCGAGCAACTACTGAGCCAACTTGGTCAAAGTAGGAACCGAGCAACATAGAAAAATACAAACATGTTCTTGGTGACACAGGATTGCCAAGGACTCGAGATGCTCCTACATCATTTATATTTGAATAAAAAATAATATAATGTTGTATCCCATGTCATGTGATCTATCATCTCATAAATTTTCATATATGGAGTTTAGGAGGCCATTTTTAGGGTTTTATCACTATATGGAACTCCAAATTTTGCCAAAAATTTATAGCTCCAACAAGCCCATGACCCTGAAAGGGTCACAACTAGATCCTCCTCTTCTATGAATTTAAACAAGAAGAGACCACCTGATATATCACTTGTCATGATACTATCCTTCAAATTCTATTTTTTAGACACTCATCTCTTGACTATTTCTATAGTTAGCCTAAAGGAGAGAACCTCCCAACCAAATAAGTGTTCATTGAAGACACAATGCAATCCACAATAGATTCAATGTAGTGCCTCCCATTGTCTTCATACACTCAAGGGTTAGGACCTATAAAAAATAGATTTCATCAACAAGCACCTTTTTCCACCCCTTGTAATTTGGGCTCTCCTTAGAGTGCACAAGTTTCAACTTTTCAGGTTCCATGATATTTCCATCTCCTACAAATGGAATTTGCAAATAGACCATCAGAGTTTTCCTTAGTGTGTGTTAGTCTATCCCAGTATATAGGGCCAACATAACAGTAATGAGACAACCTTCTTCACTTTGAGATCCAAAAAACTCAAGAGGGTATTCCTATGACACAAATATGCACACATAATAAACTCATGACATACAACAAACTAAAAACCTTAGATTGTGGATGGTTATCATATATTGAATCATGGGTGTTTAATTTACATCATATTCAACTATAAGCCCACTTTTTTTGTAAGTTACTAATAACAAGATCTATACTAATCCTATACTAACAACATAAATTTAAAAATTATTTGGATAGTTTGATTTATTTTGAAAACTAAAACTAAACCCCCTAGATTAGTGCCTTCTCAAGGCCTCAAAGTCATATTATAGTAGGAAAATGCTTTTCTAAAATAGACAAAACCCTCAACCATTGAGTTCACAATACTAGTGCCTCACACTGATATCCTTTAATTTGGTTATGTTGTAACCATACTTCTTAATCCGTCACATACACAATACCGTTTCATTACCCTATTAAATGAACTTTAATCTCTTACTTTAAGAGAAATTGAAAACAAAACAAACACCATAAATTTATTATAGAAATAGAAAAAAATATCATTTATCTCATAAAATGATATTCATACATGTTAGAGATAGCTACACAAAACACTTAACAAATTTGCATTCTAGTGGAGAAACTATTTTAAAAAAATGATACATTTACATATTGCAAATATCATCCCAATGCTCTAAGATTTGGCTGTACATTAAACTTGCTTTCATAAAAATACATCATAAATCCCTTAAAAAAGAATAATATGTAGAAGAGAAGGGAACTCCATATTGAAACTGAAGATGACATGTGTCCCCTGGCCCAAAATCTGATTCACAATTTATTTTCTCTCACTTTTCTTTCTTGAACTAAAAAATATCCCACTTTCTCTATATCTAACACTTTTACTAAAAATATTCCCATTCTGCTTTCTTTTCCCTTTGTCTTTGAGTAGAAATCTGCCTAATTTTGGTTGAAAATACAAATATATCTATTTTTAAATTTTATTTCTCCCTTACATTCCAACTAAAATCATTATGTTCTATTTTAATTTATAATTGAAAATAATTTCTTTTACTTTATGATTTACTTTGAATCCCAGTGAATTCCTTTTCATAATGAGGAATGGGCACACTTTAGTATTTTGTTTATATTTTTCTAAGTGAACACACATTCCAATGGAAATACTCTTACCTCTATAATAACATTTCACCTCTAGTGAAAAATCAATTATGTCTTTTTTATTACCCATTTTAAATTATTTCATCTTTCAAGAGATCAAAGTTTACCATTTTCACCCCACTTTGCAATTGTAGTGAACTTATTTTTACTCCTTTCACCCAAAAACTTTGCAATAATGTTTTTACCTGGTGAGTAGAAAACCATTTGCCTTGCTAGTAATAAAATCTATTTTTATCTTGATGTGAAAATAATCTAATAAGTGAGTATTGTAACTCTCTTTTCTATTAACTTAATTTATATAATAGTGGTGCTTCTTGTGATCAATTATTATCTCTATCAATATTAGACTCATAACCCTCTATAGCTCATCACAAGAAAAAGAAAACTAGTTTCACCTTGAAACTAGATCTTGTTTTCTTGCCTTTATTTACCTCATATGCATTAGAATCATCTATAATGTGAAATCCAAAAATTAATGAGTAAATTTCACTCAAAAATTTGGGGCTTTTCATGTGAATAATTTATACCCTGGTGAATGATACAATTATTGTTTACACTATTTCCATTCATCTCCTTTAATATTTACTCCACAATCACTTATCTGCACCAATATTTTCCTTCATTTTAGCCCTCTTTTATGCACTTTTGGTGAATTAAAAAACAACACATCAAGAAAAACAAATACATCAACAAGGAGAAGAGTATGTTGCACAATGTATACTATGATCACCAGTCATGTAATTAAACAAGATACCCAATCAAGAAGGAATTGTTGATTCCACACGTTTGTTGTCCTCGATGACAAAATATACTAACTTCATAACATATAAATTGGTTAATCACAGTCAAATTAGTATTACCTTCATATTTTGATCTTGAGCATTAGTTTTGTATGATTAGTGATGTATGATTCCATTTCCATATTCAGTTCAATGATATATGTTTTCAGTGTATATGGTTTTAGTATTAAATCTTTCAAAGAGATAAAATGGTAGCATATATGGTCAATATGCAGTGCAAAAATTATAGTGATCTTATACATGCCTATAAGGTGGATAAGATAGGAGTTTCAAAAAAAATTTGATCACAAGGTGTGACCATGGAATATATATTGAGGGTTGTTTGCTAGGAATTTCTGGTCAACACCTAACCATTGCTTTACATTTGCAAAAATTGGTTTAGTTAAATTAATGTGGAAAAATTTACATCAAAGTAAAATTTATGGTGCATTAATGTGATGTTTATTGGAGCACAATTTTAGGTGCTATCACTTCATTTTGGTTAACTTAGTTGTGAAGTTAACCCTAGCTCTATCGAGCTAGGGCATCACAAACAAGCACAAAATTTGTAATTAATTACAAGGTTTATTTTGGTTATTGTTGATGAGCCTCCATTTTGGATGGTAGTTAGAAGGAAGGTTTGAGAAGTTTTAAACTTGAAACATTACATAGATATTTACATGATCTTCAAGGATATAAATTTAACTAGGTGTATTGGGTTGTTTCTCTTTTTATTTTGAGTTCATCATGCATCATGCTCTAATGGAACATGCATATCATTTTTTACTCATTTTGGTTGCATGTTTAATCTCTGAGATTATCCCTTTCACTTAAATAGGGGTTTAATATTTGTTATCCTATTTTCAGCATAACCCATGTCAGGTTTGTCTCAACCACATTTGTATAACTATTATGTTTTGTAAAGGGCTTGACAATTTTCATTTTGAACATGCTTATGTATGCCATATCAGTTTTTAGTTTGCAATGTTTTATTTATTATATACTCTGCATACAATTCACTAGTATTGTAATCTCATCTTGTTCAGTGATGTAAGTTGGGTTTTGTATATAATGTTGTTCATTATTTTAAAACCCTCATAAGGGTTGTCATGATTATATTTATCTTCATACATTATACATATACCCTTGTCGGGTTGAGATTGTCAATGATGAGATTGTTATTTATTGTCAATGTTTGTCATTGTATGTCAAATGGTTTATATGACATCAACATTCATAGTCTTATGATGGTATTCAAAGTGCATTAAACATTCTATGTACATTTCATATGAAGATTTATTAGTCTTAGTTATTCATTCACATGTTGAAATACTTTTGTATCATATTATATTGCTTTGTTCCATACATCATTTATTGTGTGTTTTCAAAACATCTTGTATAAGGTTTGGTGGTATCAAGTCTATGTATTGTCAAACCTATGATTATCATGAGCATACTATGATGCACTCATTTGAGTAGAATATGGCATAATACAATTAGCTACTTTGATATATGGTATAGTTTTATTTAAAGCATGGTTACTTTTGGTGACATGAAAACATGATGGAGATGCTTCTTGGTAAATGCACATTTATCATTTTATTGATGCATTCAAACTTATTCATTCATAAGGACTATTGATATCATTTATTTCATTAGTTTATTTGAAAAAGATATACAGATTAGTGATTTAAATATTATTATTGAAATGACTCAAGGGTGTCATATAAAGTTTAGTTGAAACACATAGGATTAAAAAGTTATGCAGTTATCTTTATGATGATGAATCATAAACATTCTTTAATGCATGATAAGATAATTGTAATCAGTTGTATTCAGTTCCTCTCAATAAGTTTGAAGTTAATTTGTGATTCAGTATTATGGAGTCTATTTATTTGCAGAAATAGATTGATTTGAATATGTAGACAAATATAAAGAGTTATTGGGGTTTTAATTGATTATATTTAGACAATAGTTGTGCACAATTAGTTTTCGATAGAAATCCTTGATTGGCATTGAGTTTGTGATTAGATACAACACACTATTAAGAACAAAGACATGTATCATATTTAATGTTTTGTAGCATATAATTCTAGAATCTAAATGGAAATCAGATTTCCTAATCTCTGTATATAGAAAAATTGATATGTATTAAAAGGCCAGTGAGACACATAAGACTATCAGTTAGATAGAATTCTTCAATGAGACATTGTATAAGAAAGTGAGGTAGTGTAAAAGTGATTTCAGATTGAGCCAGTGAGGCATTTCAAATGGTTTTCTACCCGAAGGGTTTTCCACTAATGACATATCTTGTGTTAATCTCTTATGTGTTGATCTTGTTTCTATCTCTTGATTTCAATTGTTATAATTGATTTATTAGCTTTAAAATTTTGATCCACTATTTTTAAACATCACTGACTCATCCCCCCTCTCAATGATAATCATACTCCAACAATTCGTATTAGATCCATACCCTTCCTTTAAGGTTTTTCTAGTTTAGGAGTACTTATCGAGAGTCAAAGTAAACTTGATCAAATCATGGATAGGCAAAGAACCATGGTTTCAAAGATAGAGTTTTAGAAAAATATTTTTAATTATATTGAAAAAGAATGTCATCTTATTATTTGAATAGGTTAAAAATGGAGCCTTAACAATGCACCTAACATTCAACACTATTCATTTGTAATGTGTTTTGAATTGGAATAGCATAAGTAAATCTAGAAATACTTGAAAATTAATTAGGTCAAGATACATACCTCATCATGAAATAGATTTAGAAATACCTATTTTTTGAAGCCTGTGCGGAGTTTCAGAAGATTCTACAACAAGATTTGGGACCAGGAAGCCATGACAAAGAAAACCTAGAAAACTTTCATCTTTCTGGTAGTAGGTAGTCTTTGAAACTGATAAAAGGTCAAAGGCTACATTTTTATTCTGAAGGCCAATTTTGACTTTGTTCACAGATCTCGAAAGTTTTCTGAAAAGGGTACTTAGATATGTCCTCTAATTCTTGAAACAACGACTGTAGATATCTGAAAAAGGGAGTTTTGGGGGGTGGCTATATAGGGTTTTGCCTTAGTCAAACCCCCATTTTGGTGATCTCCACCTCCACGAATAGCCGATTGAAATAGAATGTGTGTGTGTATGTATTGAAAGTGTAATGCTAAGATCTAATCCTCTAGATAAAAACCCTAGCATGCATATTTATGAGACAACAATGCATATATTTGAATGAGATAGAAAAGCATACCAATCCCCCAAGGCTAAAGTACTTCTACCAAACTCACAATCTTTAATCGCTACCCCATGATTGTATCTTTGAATGCTTGAATGTTGGTAATGGTGGATCAAGGAAGAAAGGATCTCTCTTGCTCCAGGTATGTGTTCACAATGGTGTGTTCACAAATATGCTTGATATCAACAATGGCTTGATCTTCTATATCATCCTCTTGCAATCTTGTACCTTCACTTCACCATTCCTTTCTTTCTTGAATCTCCTTGTAATATGATCACTTGAGTGCAATTGCTTGGTGCTGATGTGTTGTGAAAATGAATGCAAATGAGAGTCTTTATATAGAGGTTTCAAGGTGAGGCTTCTAGAGCAATGTGAGGACCCATAATTCAAATTTCACCTTGAATTAAGGTCCAATCACAATAACCAACTAAGGAGGGAAAACAATTAAATGAAATTTGAATTAAAACTTTCCACACTCAGATCCAAGGGCATGACATTGATTTTGGGGCCCGTCGAGACCAAATTTGGAAAAGGGGCACAGATTCTAGAGTAGGTCAAAGATGACCTTGTCTCTGACCTAGGTCAGGGATGAGCTCAACTCTAACCTAGGTCAGGGTCAACCTCGACTTTGACCCAGTGGGCCTAGATCTAGCCAGAATCAGGATAGGAGGTCTCGGGGATGCCCAGAGACCTAGAAATGATGTCGAGATGGAACATAATGCCAGGGAGAGGCATAAAATCCTATGATTATTATGATGAAGGCTAGGAGGACCTATTTCTAAGTCCTACCTAGAAAATAGAGCCATGGAAGAGGGAAATTAAGGAGAATCCTTGGGATCCTAACCCTAATTTCACCTAGAATGAAGAAATCAAGTGTAGAATGCATCCTAAATGCAAGTCTATCATGATAAATGTACTAAAAGAGGGTGCTAAACCTATCAAAAAGAAATTTCTTCCATTTTAAGATGATACATTTAGCCCCCACTTTAGCTCAGATATGACACTACGTGAATATGGAAGATAAAGTAAGAAAACATCATATTAAATAAAAAGGATATAGCCAAGTCCTTGATGTAAAGATCCTGCAAAAAACTATTAGAACCTGCAACACACAAGGATAATTAAAATACATAAATCACCTAAGGCTTACTATATGACAATTTGAGAAGTATATAGAGCCCCTTATGCCCCCCCCTATTTCAACTTTCTACTTCAGAAGGGTGAAATAGGGTGATAAAAAAACTCTATATACTGGATATGTAGTGTGTTGAAAAGTCCTTTCCTAAGCCAATTATAAGGATTCCAAACCTTCCTAAACTAGTTCAAGGAGTTAGGTATCTAAACCATGATTCCAATGCTATTGACGACACTAAAAATGGAGTTACTGAACTCAAGTTATGATGAAAAGAGTGAATGTCTGTCTAAATGCATAAGAAGGGAAATCCGAGTTTACCCTAAGGAAACCCTAAAAAAAACCGTAATAAAACCCTAATTTGAACTTGTAAATAAGGAAAAGAGAGAAATACTTACTCATTCTTACCATTTTCAGATTCAAAATGATGAAGAAAGATGCTGAGAAGAGAGGAACTTTGAGCGACACGCCTGGAGCTTTTGAGACACAACGTGGCTACCGGACGGTCACTACCTGAGGTGAGTTTGCTATTCTCTACTTTTGTACTTTCCAAATTCCTATTTTTTATAGGCAAGGTTGACTTTACCCCTCTTAGGTTGACCCTAGCCCATCTAGGTTGACATTAACCCATCTAGGTCAACTTTGACCCATGAAAGTCGACATTCACCAGAGGGTTTTTGCCTGTTTCTAGGATGAGGTTGACCTTGACCCAAAAAGGTTGACCCTCAGCCAAAAAAGTCAACATTGACCTAGTAAGGTCATACTCGACCTAAATAAGGTCTACTTTGACCTAGTTTAGTTAGATTTGTAGATTTGATGATTTAGATGACTGATATGCTGTTTGTTTGTGCTTGCAGGACTTGGTCTATTTCTAAGAGCATCCCTTTAGAGAGTTTCTAGTCATGGTTAGAGAGAGACTATCCAAGCTTGATGATGAGGAGATGTAGTTACTGAAGGATGTGGGACTATACTGGGTATCAGTCCTTCCATGGATTAGACTACACCAAGCCATGCTATCGGCTCTGATAGACTAGAGGTGGGATGAGGATACATGCTCCTTCCATCTTCCCTCTAGAGAGACCTCAGTGACATTAGAGGATGTCTATAGGATCATGCGGCTTCCAGTCCGAAGTGAGACTATCAGACCTAGAGAAAAATGTTCTTGTGATGAGATTCATGTAGACACAAAGTATTGTATAGGATGACTTCCATAGATGTGGACTCGGTTAGATCAGGTCCTATTATCATCCATACTGTCAAGCCCTAAACCTTTAGTACGGAAGGTGATGCTTTGCATAGTGTCCTTGGTTGTGTTATCCAATGCAAAGGGTACTATATTTTTTTCACCTCTTACACATCTCATACAGAGGATGGAGAGAGAGGACCATGTTCTTATGGGGTCGTAGCATGCTAGCTCAACTATACCATGAGCTAGGTCATCTAGTGAGATATCAGTGGGAGAGTCTGTCGATATGCACACTCCTGCAGATTTGGATGTTTAAGCATTTCACATGTACACATCCATGAGGAGTTCTAGTGATGGTAGATGTGAGCATAGTGAGATCCTTTGTATATCCTTTGAGAGATGTTTGGCAATTTGGAGATATACTCTATTGGAGAGTACATCTAGACTGCATTGTGAGCACTGATGTGATATGGAGACCCTACTGCCAGATGACAGAGTGGCCTGATACATGATTCTAGATGAGACATTCACAATAGCATAAGATTCTAGAGGGTCATCAGAGTCATATGGTAATGCCCTACTATTATGATCGGGTGATGAGGTAGTTTGGCCTATTACAGGGAGTCCCTAGTGCAGTACCTTGCTATGTACATCTGACAAGGTACTATCAAAGACCTGGTGCCATGTGTCGAACATCGATAGTTAACATAGAGGATAGAGATGTAGAGTAGACAAAGGATATAGAGGTACCATCAGATGTGACCTATTCAGGCATGATCTGGGATTACATCAAGTACTAGAGTTTGCAGGGGATCCATCTTATCTTTCCCAAGGATTATCCCACAGGTGATCTAGGTTTTACAGAGGGGACACACTGGGATAGTGGTGCATAGAGGAGGATGAGGATATCAGAGATGAGGAGGAGCACATCTTTGAGGGAGATCCCATGGAGGAGGAGAGAGAAGATAGAGAAGAGGAGAGAGCTAAGGACATGCCCCCAGCTAGTGATACTGGTGTAGATATACCTATTACTCACACATCACCATTGAGATCATGATGGCCCCCATGGCCCCACATAGAGACACCACCATTGAGGCCTAGATATAGTGAGCATGGAGAGAGTAGTCACTCCATGCCCCCACCATCTAGACACTTTAGTGATGTCTAAGAGGGAGACCTAGGTATGAAATATGAAATTTGATTGAATATCTGATTTGATTTGAGATAAATAGGACACTAGACTAATAAAATTTTTCATTCTACATCTAGTGTAGTGGAGTGGAGGAGCTTTGTATCCAAGATTCTCAAGGATACAATTATATCCTACCGACTACCAACCAATGAGTGAGATTCTTCCATCGGTCACAGAGATCCCAAAAAACATGTTGATATCTTTGCATGCATCTAGTGAGAGCTGAGATTGTGCAGAGAAAGAGAGGAGAAGCTGATAGCTGAGCTACAAAGTGCCCGAGAGCATCCCCAGGGTATGAGCATATCGACGAGCCACACATGGACACATAAATCTTCATCTTCCTATCATAGGGGAGAGAGATCTGGAAGCCATCGGCCATCAGAGCGTAGTGATAGATAGGGCCATTGGCCACATATGTATCAAAACTTGAAAAACTCTTTTTGATGAATGCATAACTTTCTCTACTGATTAGTTCTATGTTTGATTACTATGCTTTCATCAATATAAAACTTAATAGAAAGAAAGAAAGTGCATAAATATATTCAATATGTAATTTTTCTAAAACTACATAACCTATAAAAATAAAACTTTATAAGGAATACATAAATGCACATGGAACAAATGAAATTAAGGATAATAATGTTTAAGATGCATAATATTAATGGGTTCCTTAAAAGAAACACCATCCATATCAGAAAGTTTATAAGCACCTGAACCAAAGTCTTAAGTAACAACAAAATGTCCAAGCCAATTAGGGCTAAATTTTCCTTTTTTGCCCAGTAAAGCATTCACATTTTGTTGATTCTCATAAAGGACTAAATCACCAACTACAAATGTTCATTCAATTACCTTATGATTGTATTTTTTCTGAAGTGATTTATGATAAGCTTGTATATGTTCTAATGCATGTATTCATTGTTCATCCAAAATTTCTAGCTCTTGTAGGCATTGTTCCCAAAAAGTATCTTTATCAATTATCCCATGAAATGAAACATGTAGAGAAGGTATTTCCAGTTCCAAAGGCATAATAGCATCAGTACCATAGACAAGGTTGTAAGGAGAAGTACTCATGGTAGTACAAACACTAGTCCTATAGACCCATAAAGTATAAGTCAGTTGAGTATGCCAATCTTTCGCATGCTTACTAACTATTTTTCTCAAGATTTGTTCAATAATTTTATTTGATGCTTACACTTGTCCATTAGATTGAGGATAATAAGGAGTTGAAAATCTATGTTGAATCCTATATTTCTCCAAGAATTTCGTGACTTCTTTGTTTTTAAAAGAGGTTCCATTATCCAAAATTATCATCGAAGGAATACCAAATCTTGTTATGATATTATTAAGGATGAAATCACAAATAACATCCGTCATTGTTGAATGAAGAGGGATAGCTTCAATCCACTTCATGGAGTAATTCGTAGCAGTGAGAATGTAAGTATGTCCTTGAGAAGAAGTCGGTGATATTTTTACAATAAGGTCAAAACCCCAAACACTAAAAGGCCATGGAGAAACCTGATTACGAAGCTCACGAGTAGGAGCATGATTCAAATTACTATGGCGTTGACATTAAGGACATTTCTTAACAAACATAAAAGAATCCTATTCCATTGTTTGCCAATAATATCCCATTCGAAGCAATTTATTAACCAGGGATTTTCCACCAAAATGTCCCCCACAAGAACCAGAATCAGCTTCTGCTAAAGCTACAAGAATTTCAGTTCTATTGAGACATCTTAATAATAATCCTTCATAAGAGCATTTGTAAGGTGTATCTCCTAAAATGATGCAATGTGCTACAAGTTTCCTAATACGATTATGTGGGTTCCTTGTTGCTAATTCAGGAAAAGTACCATCCTTCAAAAAATGAATAATATGTGAATACCATTCATCCGAATGCAAATTGAAATAGTCAGAGGTAATCTTGTCAGAAATTGTAGGACTTTTAAGAGTTTGTATAGTAAATTGAAAGTTTTCAGCATTATTCTTGAGACAAACCAAAGAAGCTGCACTTGCTATGGCATCTGCATGTTGATTATCCTTCCTAGGTAAAGTCTGAATCATATAAGAGGAGAATTGTGAAAGCACATCAAGAGCTAAATCTCTATATTGTGTCATTTTAGCATTTTTAGTCTGATATCCTCCTTTAATCTATTTAACAATCAATTATGAATCTCCATATATTTGTAAATGTTTGATATTGAGGGATGAAGCTTCTCATAGTCCAGCTATAAGAGCTTCATACTCCACAATGTTATTAGTACAAGGAAAGGTTAATTTATATGATAAAGGGATGGGTTTTTTTGTAGGGGGAATCAAGATGATACCCACACCAGAACCTGTCTTACACTTAGACCCATCAAAATATAATTCCCAAATATCATCTTGTTGAATAGCTAGGATATTATCATTAGGAAATTCTATTGAAGTAGAACATTTATCTAAGTGAGGACAAGGAGCTTCAGCTAGATAATCTGTCAATGCTCATCCCTTAATAGACTTTTGATATCTCTTCTTGCAATATTATCACTTGAGTGCAATTTCTTGGTGTTGATGTGTTGTGAAAATGAATGCAAATGAGAGTCTTTATATAGAGGTTTCAAGGTGAGGCTCCTAGAGCAATGTGAGGACCCATAATACAAATTTCACCTTGAATTAAGGTCCAATCATAATAACCAACTAAGGAGGGAAAACAATTAAATGAAATTTGAATTAAAACCTTTCCACACTTGGATCTGAGGGCCCAACATTGATTTCGGGGCTCGTCGGGACCAAATCTAGAAAAGGGGCACAGATTCTAGAGGAGGTCAAAGATGGCCTCAACACTGACCTAGGTCAGGGTCGACCTCAACTTTGACCCAGTGGGCCTAGATCTAGCCAGAATTAGGACAGGAGGTCCCGAGGATGCCCGGAGACCTAGAAATGATGCCAGGATGGGATAGAATGCCAAGGAGAGGCATAACATCCTATGATGATTATGATGAAGGCCAAGAGGACCTATTTATAAGTCCTACCTAGAAAATAGAGCCATGGAAGAGGGAAATTAAGCAGAATCCTTAGGATCCTAACCCTAATTTCACCTAGAATGAAGAAATCAAGTGTAGAATGCATCCTAAATGCAAGTCTATCATGATAAATGTACTAAACGAGGGTGCTAAACCTATCAAAATGGAAGTTCTTCCATTTTAAGATGATACATTATTGCAAAAGTTGAAAGGATTAAAAGAAGTTACAGTTGTCATGGAGCAAAAATGAAATGGATTAAATAAGGCATACAAAAGTGTATATTTTCTAGATATAATTCATATCTATCTGATTATTTTTTATAGAATATACATTTTGAAAATGAGTCAAATAGATATTATAGGATATTTAGAAAAGGAATAGTTTTTGAATGATCTAGTTTCAATTCAAAATTAGATAGACAAAAAAATATTCAATTTGTTTCAAAACCTTAAAAGAAAGCAGATGCCTTAATAATTGAAACTATGCTTCATTCAGTTAAAACTAATTTATGGGTTTTATATAGTGGGTGTTCACACCATATGACTAGTGAAAAATATGAATTTATTCATTATGAGTCACATCAAGGAGGATCAATTAAGTTTGGAGATAACAAATATTTTTAAATTGTAGACAAAGGAACTATCCTTCTAGAAAATGAAATACCAGTTTAAATGATGTTTATTATATTGAGGGTATGACTTATAATCTTCTCAGTGTAAGTCAAATTTGCGATAATGGATTTGATTTAACCTTTTCTACTTTAGGATGTGAAATAAAGAATTTTTTTGGAAAAATCATAGCTACAAGATACAAAAATGGTGGAAATATCTATAATCATTTTGAGCATTCAGGTAAATTTGAGGGAAATGTTTGTTTCATGAGCCAAACCGAGGAAACCAAATTGTGGCATCGAAGGTTGCATTACATAAACTATGACAATCTGATTAAAATAAGTAAAAATAAGAATGTTAGGAACTTGACCAATCCTAACCAAGCCTCATAACAATGTCTGTAAAGAATGTTAGGAAGGAAAACAAACAAAAGTGAGTTTTTAAAAAAAAGAGTATACTACTACAAAACCTCTTCAATTAGTTTCATCTTGATCTATGTGGACCTAATAGAACTAAATCTTTAAATAATGAGAAGTACTTTATGCTTTTTATAAATGATTTTACAAGAATGACTTGGGTTACACTTTCAAAGCATGAAGATGAAGCATTTGATAGATTTAAAGTTTTCAAAAAGATGGTTGAAAAGGAATCTAATCTAAAACTTAAGTGTCTTAGGTAAGATAAAGTAGGAGAATTTAATTCTCAATAATTTGTTAACTATTGTGAAAAACATGGTATTAAAAGAAAATATTTAGTCTCTCGCACACCACAAAAAAATGGTGTAGAAGAAAGGAAGAATATAACATTTAAGGAAATGGCTAGAACTATGTTACAAGATTTTGGATTGGAAAACTTCTATTGGAAAGAAATAGTTCATACTGTAGTTTACACAATAAATAGAGTTCAATTAAGAGTAATTTCAAAGTTTACTCCATATGAGTTGTGGAATAGTAGAGGGGAAAATGTAGGTTATTTTAAAATCTTGATAGAAAATATTATATCAAATGAGACAATGGTAATATAGGAAGCTTTGAGTCAAGGTGTGATGAAGCTATTTTCTTGGGTTATTCAACACAAAATAAAGATAATAAATGTTACCATAAAAGGTTAAGAAGAAGGTTATTTTCTATGTTACAAATTAGAAGAAGAAACTAAACAATCAAATGAACCAAGTAGATCTACTCCTAAAAGATCTTCTAAGTTACTTTATAAAAATCATCCTCGGGAATATATAATAGGCGATAAAAGTGGTGGAATTCAAACTAGAAGAAAGGTTCAAGAACAAGAACATGCATGATTAGTATCTCAATTAGAACCTAAAAATTAATTAGAAGCTATTATATATACTTTGGGTTAAAGCTATGCAAGAGGAGTTAGATAAAATTGAACGAAATAAAACTTGGTAACTTGTACCCAAACCGGAAAATAAAAATATAATTGGTGCTAGATGGATCTTTATGAATAAACTTAATGATCAAGGAAAATAGTTAGAAAAAAATACATATTAGTATGCAAATGATACTCTCAAGTTGAGGGTATTTATTTTGATGAAACATTTTCTCCTGTGGCTAGACTTGAAACTATAAGAATGTTTCTAGCTTATTCAGTTTACAAATATTTTAAGGTTTACTAGATTGATCGTAAAAAAACCTTTTTAAATGGAGATTTAATAGAAGAAGTCTATATAGAATAACCTGAAGGATTTTTTCATGCAGGTAAAAAATCATTTGTTTATAGCCTTAGAAAAGCATTACATGGTCTAAAACAAGCCCCGGGAGCTTGGTATTCAAAATTAGATACTCATTTAAGGGAACAAGGTTTTATAAGAGGAGTTGTAGATAGTAATTTATATTTCAAAAAAAAGGAGAAAAAATATTGGTTGTAGTAGTCTATGTAGACGATATTATACTTGGAGACAATGATAGTAATTAGAAATCTATAAGATTATACTTGATTCTATGTTCAAACTTTCCACTTGATTTGGACAACGAATAGGAACAACCAAATTATGGTTGACTTCCCCTACACTTCAGGCTCTGTAGGACCTAGGTGGGTACACTTATTCTTCAATTGAAGCTTTTTATAGTAGATTGTGTTCTCTATCCATCTTCTACTTCTTCTTCTACACTTTTACTTCTGTAATTCTCCTACTAAACTTTGATTTATTATTTGAATAAGTTTTATCTAATGGACCAGTGCCTTATCCTCGCCTGGGCAATAGATTCATCCACTTTCAAACCCTATGTATAACTCTAAAAGGTAATTTTAAATCTTCCCTTGGATGGATTTGTCAACTACCCAACCTCCAATGATATATAATGATATGATATCTTCACAGTTAGTCTAATTGAATTTAACTTTCCCTATGAAAGAGAAATTAGACAATACACAATAGGAAAAATGAATCTCAGATGTATCTTGATATTCCAACTATGTCACAACACACAATTTATTTACATGGCGACCTAGAGTAGCAATTATCAACCACAGATAATTATAATAGAGAACTAATTAAAAAATGAGATAATCCACAATTCAATTAAAAAGAAGAAAACTAGAACTTTTATTAACTCCTCTTGAAAATATATTACATTGTGATATGATAATAAATCCGAATTCTTCCCTCTCTTTACACTTTACACCACACATATATCTGTGGTTGAATAGTTTTCACACCCCTTTAGGGTGAAAATACAGTACCCTATTAAAAATGTTTTTGAAAAAACTAATCAATTAATTAAATAATAACTACCTATATTTCGGATTTGGGTTTGGTTAGAAACTCAAAACACCTGGTAAAAATCTAAGATGTTAATTGGAGCTTCAAAATTTGATTTTCTAAACTGGGTCATTTTTAGATTTTCAATTTTTGATTATTGTCATCCTCTATTGATACCATTTTTTTAGTAGGTCAGAATTCTAACATCTTTGAAACCTTTACTCACAAAATTTTGATTGTTCCTATCACAAAGATTCTTTCCTTAATCATTTAGATTTGAATCGAAAATAATATAATGTTGTATCCCATGTCATGTGATCTATCATCTCATAAATTTTTTGGCATGGAGTTTAGGAGGCCATTTTAAGGGTTTTATCACTATCTGGAACTCCAAACTTTTCCAAAAATTTAGAGCTCCAACAAGCCCATTACCCCGAAAGGGTCACAACTAGATCCTCCTCTTCTATGAATTTAAACAAGAAGAGACCTCCTAACATATCACTTATCGTGATACTATCCTTCAACTTCTATTTTGTAGACACTCATCTCTTGACTATTTCTATAGTTGGCCTAAAGGAGAAGAACCTCCCAACCAAAGAAGTGTACATTGAGAACACAATGCAGTCCACAATAGAGTCAATGTAGTGCCTCCCATTGTCTGCATACACTCAAGGGTTAGGACCTATAAAAAATATATTTCATCAACAAGAACCTTTTTCCACCCCTTATAATTTGGGCTCTCTTTAGAGTGCACAAGTTTCAACTTTTTAGGTTCCATGAGATTTCCATCTCCTACAAATGGATTTTGCAAATAGACTATCAAAGCTTTCCTTAGTGCATGTTAGTCTATCCCAGTATATATAATTTTCTATTATATATAATTTGGGTTAAAGTTATGAAAGAGGAGTTAGATCAAATTGAACAAAATAAAACTTGGGAAATTGTACCCAAACCAGAAATAAAAATATAATTGGTGCTAGATGGATATTTATGAATAAACTTAATTATCAAGGACAATAGTTACAAAAAAATCCATATTAGTATGCAAATGATACTCTCAAGTTGAGGGTATTGATTTTGATGAAACATTTTCTCTTGTGGCTAGACTTGAAACTATAAGAATGTTTCTAGCTTATTCAGTTTACAAATATTTTAAGGTTTACCAGATTGATGTTAAAACAACCTTTTCAAATGGAGATTTAATAGAAGAAGTCTATATAGAATAACCTAAAGGATTTGTTCATGTGAGTAAAGAATCATTTGTTTATAGGCTTAGAAAAGCATTACATGGTCTAAAACAAGCCTCGAGAGCTTGGTATTCAAAATTAGATATTCATTTAAGGGAACAAGGTTTTATAAGAGGAGTTGTAGATAGCAATTTATATTTCAAAAATAAAGGAGAAAAAATATTGGTTGAAGTAGTCTATGTAGACGATATTATACTTGGCGACAATGATAGTGATTTATGTTCTAAATTTCCTATGATTATGACATCAAAATTCAAGATGTCCATGATAAGAGAACTTTCCTTCTTGAGTCTATAAGTTAGTCAATTGGAATAAGGTATTTTTATATGACAAACTAAAATGCAAAAGAAATGTTACAAAAGTTTCAAATGGAGGGATGTAAATCAATTAGTACACCTATGGAAGCATGGTGCAAATTATAGAAAGATGTTGAAAAACTTGACATTGATCACACACTATATAAGTCTATGATTGGCATTCTCCTATACTTAGCTGCCACCAGACCTGATATTATGCAAGTTAGCTATTTAGCTTCACAATTTCATTCATCACCGAAAATGTCACATTTAAATGCAGTCAAAAGAATTTTGAAATATATATCTGGCACTCTTGATTTTGGTATTTGGTATCCTCATTATGGTAATTTTACTCTTACTAACTATACTGATGTAGACTGGGCTGGTTTTATTACTAAGAGAAGACATACTTAAAGTGGTGCTTTCTTCCATGGAAACAAGTTGGTTTCTTTGTATAGAAAAAAACAAGATTCTGTCACTCTTTCTACTACTGAAGTAGAATATATTACAACAATATCTAGTTATACTCAAGTTATTTGGATGGCTCAAACCTTGAAGGACATTCAAGTACACGTTTCTAAATCTATACATATATTTTTCGACAATACAAGTGCTATAAATATCCCCAAAAATACAATTAGCATTCTCAAACAAAGCACATTGATATTGAATAGCATTTTCTTCAAGGAAGTTTTTCAGAAAATAAAGTTCTTTAAGATTATGTTTCTACAAAGAATCAAGTTGTAGATATCTTTACTAAGCCTTTGTCAAAAGTTGTGTTTGAGAATTTGAGGGAGAAACTTGGAGTTCTTCCTCTCTCTTCCTTGACATAACTACTTTAATAATTTAGTGAGGGGGAGTTTCATCTGATTATCCATTTATCCCTCATATTGATTCAAGATTAAAGACAATAGCTCTTTAAGAATTGTCTGAGTGTTTCAGTCTTCAGATTGTAGTTTGATTTTCTTTTCAGGTAAATATCTCCAATTAGCATTTATCTAATTTTCTCAAGGGATAAAAATTCACAGTATTTGTTTTAGTTTTTAGGAGATTTTTAGACTAGTTGCATATCTTTTTGGCATATAAAAGTATTATGGACATTCTTTTCAGTCATGGGAAGCTATATTGAAGATATAGATGGTTATTATTGCATTTTCACATTACAGTGATGATTTATTTAGTGTTAATAAACTATTTTATTTAGGCACACCTTTTTTATAAGATTAATTATTTGTTATCCTTGATATTTCAAGATGAACTCTGATTATTATTGACTTATCATCTATGAGATTTATACAGTTCCTCTAGATTTTTGTTCTTGATTTGGAACATAGTTTACTGATTTGTCAGCTTTGCACATGGTACTACTAATTTTGAGGATATACATTTGATTTGTTTCTCCATTTGATCTATATAAATTTATGCAATCTATTTCTTTTCCCTTGTTGACAAAAAAGGGGGAGAGATGGTGATCGGTTAGTATTTTTACCATCGAGGATAAAGGGGGAGTTTGTTGATTCCATACCTCTATTGTCCTTGATGAAAAAATATACTAACTTGGTAATAGATAAATTGGTTAATCACAATCAGATTAGTATTACATTCTTATTTTGGTCTTGAGCATCAGTTTGGTATGATCAGTGATATATGATTCCATTTCTACATTCAATTTAGTGATATATGTTTTCAGTATATATGGTTTTAGTATTAAAGCTTTCCAAGAGACAAAATGGTAGCATATATGGTCAATACGTAGTGCAAAAATGACAATGATCTTATACATGTTTATAAGATGGATAAGATAGGAGTTTCAAATACTTGTTGATCATAAGGTGTGACCATGACATATATATAAAGTGTTGTTTTCTAGGACTTTTTGGTAGGCCCCCAACCATTGTTTCACATTTGAAAAAAATGTTTTAGTTAAATTAATGTAGAAAAAGACATATCAAATTGATATTTATGGTTCATTAATGTAATATTTATTGAAGCACCATTTTAGGTTCGATCACTTCATTTTGGTTAACTTAGTTGTGAAGTTAACCCTAGCTCTATTGAGCTAGGGCATCACAGTTGAGCATGACATTTGTAGTTACAAGGTTTATTTTGGTTATTATTGATGAGGCCACCATTGTGAATGGTAGTTAGAAGGAAGGTTTGAGCATTTTTAAACTCGAAATGTTGCACAAAGATTCACATGATCTTCAGGGATAGCAATCTAATCGGGTGTATTAGGTTCTTTCTCTTTTCATTTTGAGCTCATCATGAATCATGCTTTAATGGAACATGCATCTAATTTCGTCCTCATTTTGGTTGTGTGTTTAATCTCTGAGATTATCTCCTTCACTTAAACAAGGGTTTAATAGTTGTTATCCCATTTTTAGCAAAACCAATGTTGGGTTTGTCTTAGCCACATTTGTATAACTGTTATGTTTTGTGAAGGGCTTGAAAATTTTCATTTTGAACATTCTTAAGTATGTCATATTAGTTTTTAGTTTACAATATGTTTTCTTTGTTATGTACTATGCATACCATTCACTAGTATTGTAATCTCATAATGTTTAGTGATGCAAGTTGGGTTTTGTATATAATGTTGTTCATTATTTCAAAACCCTCATAATGGCTCTCATGTTTATATTCATCTTCACACATTATACATATACCCTTGTCGGGTTGAAACTGCCAATGATGCACATGTTGTTATTTATTGTCAATGTTTATTATTGCATGTCAAAGGGTTTATATGCCATCAACATGCACAATATTATGATGGTATTCAAAGTGCATTAAACATTTTTTGTACATTTCATATGAAGATTTATTAGTCTTAGTTATTCATTCATATGTTGAAATATTTTTGTATCATGTTATATTGCTCTGTCCCATACATCATTTATTGTGTGCTTTCAAATAATCTTGTATAAGGATTTGTGGTGTCAAATCTATGAATTGTCAAACCTGTGATTATCATGAGTATACTGTGATGCACGCATTTGAACAGAACATGGCATAATACAATCAACTGCTTTGATATATGGTATAGTTTTATTTGAAGAACAATTACCTTTGGTGATAGGAAAACATGATGACGATAGTCCTTGGTAAAGGGACATTTATCATTTTACTAATGCATTCAAACTTAGTCATTCATAAGGAATATTGATATTATATCTTTGATTAGCTTATTCGATAGAGATATGCAGATTAGTGACTTAAATATTATTATTGAAATGACTCAAGGGTGTCATATAAATTTTTAGTTAAAACACATAGTATTAAAAAGCTACACAGTTATCTTTATGATGATGAATTAGAAACATTATTTAATGCATGATAAGATAATTGTAATTAGTTGTATTCAGTTGATCGCAATTAGTTTGCAGTATTACGGAGTCTATTTATTTGTAGAAACAGATTGATTTAAATATTCAGAAAGAGAAGAGTTATTGGGGTTTTAATTGATTCTATTCAGACAACATTTGTGCACAATTAATTTTTGATAGAAATCATTGATTGGCATAGAGTCAATGATTAGATACTATACACTTTTGAGCACAAAGACATGTATTGTGTTTAATGCTATGTAACATAGTATTGTAGAATCTAAATGATAATCAGATTTTCCAATCTCTGTATGTGGAAAAACTGAGATGTATTGAAAGGCCAATAGGCACATAAGACTCTGTGAGATAAAATCTTTTAGCGAGAAATTGTATAAGACAATGAGGAAGTGTAAAAGTGATTTTAGATTAAGCTAATGAGACATTTGTAGTGGTTTTTTATTCGACGAGTTTTCCACTCAGAACATATCTTGTGTTAATCTCTTAAAGGTTGATCTTGTATCTATCTCTTGATTTCAATTGTTAAAATTAATTTATTGGTCTTAAAATTTTGATCCATTATTTTTAAACATCACTAGTTTACCCCTCTTAGTGATAATCATACTCCAGCAGGAATAAAAAGAACAAGTCTTCATAGATATCCATATACAGTACATGAAGATGTTGGTGTATATTTCACCCTATTTCCACCAATACTTTTAGATTGTAAATACACTGCTCCTCACATAGACATAACCTCACAAATGATTTAGCACTACATGCATATGAAAATATTGCAACAAATCACATGGTTGTGCAAGCCTTTTCAAAGTCAGATTCATGGTCAACACATTGAGAAATTTTGACAATGCACTCAATTTCATTTTAAATGTGTACCTTAAAATATTCATTCCCATCATAATGATATAACAGGCTCTTCAAAACATCAAACTATCATTATTCACATTATTCGATGCTCCATTTTTAATTACTATGTAGAGGCTCTTTTATTTATTCATCTGGAGCGGTCATTGTAAAGAGGTATATATCATTTCTTTGCAAGAAACGCATAAAAAACAACATTAATCATCATAAAATACATGGAACCATTTTATGGATGCACTCGTTAGTGGTTCAACACTAGGGATAGTTCTAAGCTCCCTTCCCACTCATTATGCAATGATTTTTTATTGGAGACTGTCACAACCACATTTATCCTTTCCTATTTTTCCGGCTATTATTTTGGCCTAGAGGGGGACACAACTCCTAGTTTTACTTATTTTTAAAGGAGTGGTGTCTTTTTTTGGGGGAAGGAGTTGTTTTTACGGTTAAGAAAATTTATTTTATTGAGGACACATCTTCTTGTATGATTAATGTACCACAGAGTGGGATATTGAATAAAAAAGGACTAGATAACTTGGTTATGATGGCTGAGTTCTTGCTATACAGAGTGATATTATGTGTTCTGTAATCTAAACTTTTGGGTGTACTTTGGATGATGCAAAGATGGAAGGTGTTCCGGTGAAGGCCGATGCAAAAGAATTCACCAACTGTTTTACACTGATAAGAGCAAATCCCTCCATTTTGAAGCTTGGAAATATATATAACTTTGAAAATATCTGGTGGATTGATATTCTTGGGCTTGGAGGACTAAAACCCTCTTCGATGTCGGAAGATACAGTCAGGAGGTTTTCGATTGAATTTCAAAAGAAAATATGAAGTTTGGAGTTTGCATTCAAGTATTAAATAATTATCAATAGTTATTTACTATTAAAGAGATTGATTCATATTTAGAGCAACAGAGAGTGCTGGTGATAAACACGAGAATTGCTAGTGGACGAGTTGCTGTTCATAGCTCATTCATTGATGGCAGAGAATCCTACATGCTGGACATACTTTATTGGAGAACAAATATGTGTTCGTGTTCTTCCAAATCAGGCTGTAAACACTGCAACAGGCATTGGAGGCTTGGAGTTGTAGGGCTCCCTGCTCTTTTACAATTGTGCTGATGATCTTTTTACCTGAATCTCCTCGTTGGTTGTACAGAAAGGTAACATATTTTAAGCAGAGATGCTTTCTTAGCCTCTCATCTGCTTCATTTGAGGCTCTAGAAGGACATGCAAAGGAGGCAACGTATCTGCCACATATTTCAGATGCTATGATGCCTCCTGAGGATCCTTATGATGGTAAACGGAGTGGGCCTGTTACTAGAACGGTTTCTCCCGCCAAGACTGCCATTAACATACCTGCTATAGGAATCAGCCATGTGAGGGACTTTGTTTCGGATAAAGAAGAGGGAGGAGATGACCAGAATGTTTGTGTGACTGAAACTGATGTAGAGCGTGGGGCCGTTGATAATAGTTTGGCTGGAGCGTGCAACAGCGCTCACCCGCTTCTGCATAGGGCTGTTCACCATGTTACGCTTAAGGTTCAGTTCTTCTATTGTGCTTTATTGTTTGCATTTATATGGTTATTGATGTTGAGTACATTTGAAAGTGTGCCGCTGCAGAATTTAACACTAGGTAGTAAATGATTGTGACTGTAAAGATTTGTGTTCGGGCTTTGAACTAGGCTTGGAAAGCTAGTTTTGCTAGGTTGTCGGAATGAGATATGAATATTTGCAGTTTATTTACTTCAAAAGAAAGCTGATGACTGTTAGTGCGCACATGTTTCTTCTTGATTATTAGCATAGTAACAGCGGCTGCTGGTATATTTTGAGTTTGAGGTCTACGGTGTCTGAAAATGCAGTCAAATTAGCTCTGTTTTGTAACATAGATGTACCCTTTTGGGTGTGAATTTGTGCCTGTTTCAATAATAAGTTTTAGCATCCCGTGTCTCCTGAACTTCGTATTAGCATATTTCTTCTGGTTAAAAATTGACAACTACCTCTGCCTGCATGTTATTCTTGTGTAATTCTGGTTACTGAGCGCAGACTCCGGAGACGCATGTATAGATCCAGTGAAAGGTATTCCCACTGAGGCGACTTTCATTGGCAAGTATTAGAGAGCCAAGATTGATAATGCATCCAATCAGATACTGTGATTCCCAAAGTAACCACATCACATGAAATTAAAAATAAACTTAGGGATTCAAGACAAGGTCAAGGATGTGTTTTTTTTAAGGCACCTAGGCAACAAGTTAGATCATATCAGCATTGCAAACCTATGGTTATATTTGATGAGAATAAGCTTACCTGTGTTGTGGTGCATTTTACTGGCTTGACATCTACATCATACCGGCCTATGCTATTTGGAATAGTTACTTAAGCTACCAATGGGATCTTATGCTCTCAGCATACTCTCTCATCTTCAATACCTGCCCACTAGTGAATTTATCTATTGATGTTTTTGCCTTTTCATTAAAGAGAGCTTAGATAAAAGCTAATTCACTCTTTTTATTACCCAATTACGTTCTCTTTTTTCTGTGTCGTACCTCTCATCTCTGCTTAGTCGCGCACCCATAAGTAGGATTTATTTTTGATGTTCAAAGTATATTCAAACTTTTAGGAACCAAAGGTGGTAATTTGAGAGTCTATTTGAGATCACTGTCTAAGTGGTTTGTCTTATTATGACTGAGTGAACCAACCCCTATTTTATTGACACATCTAAGAATGATTTAACTTGATGTTTTCTTTTGGATTAGCAAGGAATGTGCTTGCCAAATAAATGTGTGATTCTTTGGCTTTATTTTGTACTTATTTAGGACATAGTCATACTAGATGCTTTATGAGTTTTGATAATTCTCTAACATAGGAAATTAACCGCATACTTGAACTTCTTGAGATATTCACTGACTGTCCTAAATGAGTGGAAATCGTAAGCTTGAAATGTTTTATATTATGGGTAAAGGATGTTGAACAATCCTGTGATGCATATTCATACATGATGTTCTTGACAGTACTTGATGTAAATATTAATGTTTTGCACAATTCCATTACTTCAGTCAGTTTTACTTTGTTAGACTATCTCTAGCTGCGCTGGGTATCCTTCATGTCAGGAAGGATTCCGGGGAAGTGTTACTACTTCGTGGTAGGGTGGAAACGCACTCCTACAATATTCTTGCCCTTGCTGACATTTGTGAATAGGTTACGGAAGCATTTTTCAGGAAGGACATTACCTTATAGTTCTATATGCATCTGGTATTCGACATATGGTCGACATTTCACTCGTCTTTGAACAAAGGTATGATTTATCTTTTCGACATATATGGTCGTAATCGTATTTCTGTTCTTCTATTTAATAGAGAATCTTTTGATATCTTGTTAACTTATGTATTCGACCATTGACTTGTTGACCAACTCCCTAAAATTGTAAGTTTTACTGATGTGACTTTTTGTGTCGAAACCTCAGTCTTTACATAGACCAATTCCATTAAGTACACAAGACCATCAATATTTGTGTGGACCTTTGAAGCTACTCATACTTGTGTGGACCTCTGAAGCTACAACCCCAAAATAGTCTGTGGTACTAGTAATAGTTATTAAAATTAACAAGCATCACAACTAACAATTTAATAGTGCCTCCTCTTAATGTACCCTCTTCAAATCGTATCCATTGAATTCTCATCATTCTGTCTACCCTCTTCAAGCATATTTTTATGCAACTAGGGACTGATTTGACACAGGAAGCCACCTAAATAAGCCGCCATGAATCATTCAAAAAAGTAGATTCTAGCATCCTTCTTTTCATTCTTTGATATGGAAAATATTATTTTCTAGGGCCATTCTTTCCTTTCAACGACCTTTCTGAGATGGAAAATGTCTTTCACGTTATTGTTCAAACATTTTAAAGCTTGACACTCACATGGATTTCATTGCTTGTTCCGGCGAGAATCAACCAAAACACTCTTTTCCATGCACAAAATAGAGTAGGGAACCATGTTACGTATGCAAGTACTTCATAACACTTTGAAAATAATTTAAAAGGATTTAGGTTAACTTTTTTCAATGCCTTTTGATTGAATGAATGCCACGACTCGACCTGTTAGACTCCTATGTTTTAAGATTTTGAGAGTTACTTAGACTTTGTCGACTTGGTTTATTAGACTTAGACCTTGGTCATTTTGTTTTTAAGTTGTAATGTTTATTTTGACATAGATGTTAGTCGATTTTGGCTTTGATAATTTCAACTATTTGATACTGACTTCACATTTCTACTTGTTATGCTCATGAAACATGTTATGATGTTTAATCATCCATGATGATATTATGTTATGACGTAATATTTTGATGATTTATTATATATTTTTTATATGCATATTTAATGAAATATAATGTATAAGTTGATTTTATTATGATTTCATGGTTACTGATACCTTGATGTGATCTCAAGTGTTTGAGTGTTTTGGCAAGATGAAGGCATGGGTTTGTCCAAGGTAGAGGAGGTTAGCTCCTCAATAGTGGTGAGTTTTGGAAGATCCGGTTCACACAAACACCTAGTCTTATTTAGATGCATATACATGATGGATAAAAGGATTTATTTTGATCATTACTTAATATGAACTATGTATGTGATAATATGCTTTGTCTTTACCCTAACCTCATAGGAGTGAATGTGAAAGAAAAATAAATTATTATTTTCTTCATAAACTGAATTT
Source organism: Chamaecyparis obtusa (assembly GCA_027943335.1). Taxonomy (NCBI): domain Eukaryota; kingdom Viridiplantae; phylum Streptophyta; class Pinopsida; order Cupressales; family Cupressaceae; genus Chamaecyparis; species Chamaecyparis obtusa. The sequence goes on from BSBK01003610.1 coordinate 2,069,243, forward strand.
TCCATTTGATATGTTTCATAATTAACAAATTATATTAGAAAATTTAAAATTAGGTTTAAATGTGTGAATGCTCATATTATGGAAAATTGAAAAAAAGAGATGTTTTGTAAAGATTTATTAAAAAAAAAACCAAATTCTTTATTTTATTGTTTAAAAATTTAGAAAAAGGAAAATACCTAGCAATTTTAGATTGGTATGCGAAAAGCAGTTGGACATGGCCGAGTGGATTTTAAAAAGAAGGCAATTGAACTCCCTTAGAAGTGGCATGAGGAGAGTCATTTCTTGACAAAAAAAGAGAGAATCAAAATATTTTTTCTTGAGCTAAATAGGATTTTTTATTCAAATATCCTTGTCCATGTTTATTGTCTCATATAATAGTAAGGATAAAGTAGTATAGTAACATATAATAGAAGGGAAAATCCTTCTCTATAAAAAAAACATGAAACAAAGGAATTTCCACCTTGCATATACTTGGTCAAAAGTGTTGGTTAGCCAGGTTTTCCCCAAAACTTCCATTTTCTCTTATTCAAAAAGTGTATTCCAATTCCTTTGCTATTATCTTCCAATTAGTTTCTTAGGAAAGAATTGTAAACTTTACCAAAAAGATAGAATCAAATATAGAAAAGAGGGATAAATCCTTTGCAATATGTGTGTATAAATTGTGTTACCAATTTGTGAATCAGTTAAGTATAGTTGTCCTACAACCCCAAATACTCCCAGATGTATATAACAAAACTTTCAAACCAATTAATCAACTCAGTAAAATATCAACTTTGCTTTTCTCTTCATATATTGATTACCTGTAAATAAAATATTGTGTTTACCGATCAATCCAGTTATAATAGTGTGTAAAGTAAAATAACAATTCAACACATCCATACACATATAACACTTAGATTTTTAATGTTAAAACCTAGTTAGGGGAAAAACCACTTGGAGTCAATAACCCAAAATAATTCACTCTTCTAAAGGGAGCTCGATTAAGTGCCAACCCTATTAAAGGTTACAAAACACACTGTGAGGTGTGACTTGGTTAGAGGATTTATCACTGACAGTTCTTCCTTGACCAAACATTCACTATGGGGTCAACAAGAAAATAATCAACATTCATTGAATGCCATATTGAAATATAAAGACTGTTAAGTCCCACTCGGTTAAGAGATTTATCTGTAGTATTGGTTAAACTGATATAGTACTGATCTGATTCAAATAAAACTTGACTTGTAGATTTTCAGAACTATGCTAAGCTCAAAAATACCTCTAATCAATAATCAATTCAATCTCTTTATTTCCTCTAACTCTGTTCTACTCGGTAATTGCTTTCTCCGTCACTTGGTGTTGTCTATAGAATTTTTCGGTTCATCAACTAGTTTGATCATCTTTGCATGAATTCAGTCTTTCCACTCGAATTCTCCTGCATCAGACTCAATAATGAATCTATTGTCTCTTTATATAGACATCATAAACTATTTTATTTCCATCCATAGATTTTTCCTCTTAATCTTCATCGTTTATTTTTCAACTTTAACTTTCCTCGACAGTTGTGTCAACAACACATTTTATTTTCCTTCATCCGATCATCCTTGAATTTTGTCAACTGTTTGATGATCATAAAAAACATTATCATTTACCTAGGAATCATAAATAATTATCTAGCTCATCATCTTTAGTTAGCAGTCACAAGTTCCATTTATTTCTTTCACTCGGTCAATACCATAATGCGTTGATGATAACTAGCTTAGTTAATAATGTACTCAGTATACACTACACTTTCTCGATGTATAATGAATTCTTTATTTACCGACCACATAAACTTGTTCATTCTTGATCTTCAATCCATAATATATTCATGCAATACAATCAAATCACTAACACAATATCATAGAATCATTAATAAGTTACCCAATGAGTACCATATCCATAACTTTCTCATCCATCTCATTTTCATGGAGATATCTCATTCCTTCATCATTTTTCCTTAAGATGTTTGTAACCATCATGATAAGTACATTAAAAAATAGTTGACATCAATGGAAATACATTAACTGATTTATTGTCTCACATACACATTAGTAGCTTGGTGATCATCACACTATCTTTCAAATATCCAATTCATTGTCAAAATCTCCCTCAAGATATTCAATCAATTGTAGTTTATCAATATCTCCCTTTGGTATTGATGACAACACAATATGAAATATTTCATAGAATACCAAACATCTATTCTACAACTCTATATGCAAATGTTGTAACTTGGTAAGCTCTCCATAGCTTGTACATTTAATATGTTTAATCACTACACAACAAAAATACTCTCCATGCAATCTCTCTCTAAATATTTCATGTACATTTCTCTCCCTTTGACAACAATGCCAAAAGAAAATAAACAACTCTTTAGTAGCCAAATCAATATATTTGTTCTTCGGTTAAGATCAAGTACCTTCTTCTTGTGCATACCATTTGCATACTAGTATTTCCTTATTCCTAGTGACATCTCCATTTTCATTCAATTTATTTCTGAATATCCATTATAGATTCATGAAATACAATCAAATCACTAACATAATATCATAGACTCATCAATAAGTTACCCAATGAGTACTATATCCACAACTTTCTCATCCATCTCATTTTCATGTAGATATCTCATTTTTTCATCATTTTTCCTTCTTAAGATATTTGTAAACATCATGATAAGTATAGTCAAAACTAGTTGACATCAATGATAATATAGTAACTGATTTAATGTCTCACATACACATTAGCTTAGTGATCATCAATAATTGTCTTTCAAATATCCAATTCATTTTCAAACTCTCCCTCAAGATATTCAATCAGTTATAGTTGATCACTTTAGGCTTTGTGAGACCTAGGAAGGTAGACCTGTAATCACCTAAAATTGGGATAATAAAACCTAAGGCCCTATTTGCCCTGATTCGGGATAAAACCTTAATTATTTTAATTTGATTCTTGATTATTGACATAATTCCTAAATTCAATAAAATCAATAAAATCTCTTAATTCAATCACTTATCATCAAAGTATCAAGCAAGATCAATTTAATTACCTCTATGTATAATTAATTAAATCAATCCCATTAAATTCATGGCTAGAGTAATTAATTAAAAGAAATAAATAAATCCCTCTCAAAATGACATGTCACCTTAAAGGGGACAACAAAGACACTTTGAACCAATGAGAGGTAATCACATGGATCAAATTTGGAAGCATCTCAACCACTCCTCATGGATGCATCCTAACCATTCAAAATCTCAAGATTTTATAAAAGAGAATTTTCAAACAAGGTTGAAGGTTAGTTAATTTAAATTCATAAATACATGCTATTATTTTGGCTTCTATATGCTCATAGATAATTAGAAAACACTTAAATTTGGTTAATAGTAAATGAATTCATGATCTAATGGCTAATTGTAATGAATTTCATGGTTTTAATGGTTAATTTGAATGAATTTAATACCTTTAGCTTCATATTTGCTCATTTCCTTTGAATCTTTCATCTTAGCATTGCATTGTCACTATTTAGGATTAAATCTGAGAGCAATTTACAATCCTTTTCATACTTGTGCTAATTAGAGAGCAATAAGATGCCTTCAATTGTTTATTTTCTTTTCTTATTTGATCTTTCTAACAATTTATGTAATATCCTATTGAAGTGTTGTGTTGCAAATTTGCAAGTCAATAATTCACACACATATTTTTGGCACCCACCATGGGGCCAAGCCCCATATTTCTATCTTTTCAGACTAATTTTTGTCATGTTTCTTTCTACCATGGATCGCATACAGGAAATTGGATCGCATTTGGGAAGAACAGTCACACCCCGCATTTCCTGGATTGCATCTAGGATTTCTTAGATCACATCTGGTCAGGTATCACATCTGTTTGAATTCAGGATCACATGTGGGAAATAGGATCGCATTTGGATAATTAAATCGTATTTGGGAAAGGGGGTCGCATCTAGTTAAATTTAGGATCATATTTGGGGTCATTTATTTGATTTTTGAATTTTCTAACCTCTAATGATTTGATTTTTTGTTTTCTATGGTTTTTAAATAGCCTAGCTATGGTTTGCAGGATGAATGACAGAGACATTATCACATCAAACTACTAATGATTGTTTGTAGGTTGCAAAAATAAATCAATAAGACTTCATTCTTTGATCTTTAGGAACTTAATACAATTTGATTTCATCTTGCAAATCAACTAGAGGATTATGCTCTTTTCCCTTGAGGAAAATCAGGAACTCAAAAGTTGACTTGCATTTTGAGGTTAAACTAGGGAAATGAATGTTAAAGATTGCATGATGTGCTTGGGGTTTTTGGTTTGAGATAGGGGATTATGCTCTTCTCCTTTATGGAGAATCAGAAATCTAGACCTCATAATCACTTATCCAATTTCTTTATTGCATACCTTTAGAGGGCTTGCCAGTTGAGGAAAAAGCTCCCGGGAATGACCCAAGTGGGGACAAGTCTTAAGCTGACTCTTCCACCCCACTATACAATTTGACGCTTCCTTGAGGTGAAAGCCTCAGAAGACATAATTCATCTTGTCTTAGAAAATTGATGATCACTTCCAATGATAGACTCGGATCTCGTGTAGAGCGGAGCCACTTAAATCTCGCTTGTGAGACTACACATTTTCAAGTTCCTATAGGGCTTATAGTCTTAATCCTACTTGTAGGACTATGGGAGATGGTTATGAATGGATGCCTTTATTAAAATCCTTAAGATAGATGCTACTCAGTTCACCCCCGAAAGGTTGTTATCACTTGTGTGAGGCAAATAGTAATTACCCCAAAACATTCACCATATTGAGTCCTCATCAATGTTACCACTCAGCTAATATGGCCTCCAATATCCATTGTGTGTTATTGGACTGCCATATTCCGAGGAGTATTTGAGTGTGTTCCTAAGTCAATGAACAAGTGGTTTCAATCTCTACCTAGCATAAGGAAGGTTAGGTGTGTCTACTTAAAGTGATTGCTTGATGTGTTCTAAATATGAATCTAAGATAATTCCCCCCAAATGAACAAACACAGAGCATTTTCAAGAACCTACAAGTCACTGGAATCCAACAGAGAAGACCCACTTTTCCAAAATTCACTGAAACCTACAATAGACACAAAATCATAAGATCGCATTTGGTATCCTAAATTATATATGGTATTAGAGTCACATACTATATACCCTAAATCACATCTGGTGTCCACCACATTTCCTTAATCACATCTGTTAACTACTGCATATCTTGAGTTGCATCCCGTATATCCTGGATTGCATCTGGGGTCAAAAGTTTGTTAGTCGCCTATAAAAGATCACATTTGGGACAGTGAGCATTTTTGTACCTATTAGAACTAGAATTTTTACATTTCCAGATACCCATTTGAGCCATTAGTAAGATTATGTTGTCAAAACACATCCATCTAATAACCTGAAAGAGCTATTTTTGAGAAAGTCTTGTTGTTAGAAAGTAAAGTCCACCAAGCTAACTAAGAGGGGGGGGGGGGTGAATCAGTTATCAAATAATTATAACCTTTATCAACTTCAATAGATTTTAACCATATAAGCAATGTAACCAACAACCATAGAAAGATATTCATACACAATAACACAATGACACAAGATATGTTGACTAGGGAACCTCTTGATCAAAGAGTAAACCTCAGTGGGAATGATGCCCACAAAAGATGCACTGATATGAATATTCCTTGTGAAAGGATAGACTTTATTAGGAGTCTTATGAAATACATTCAGTACATATGAATCCCTGTTAGGAGATTTTGAATCCTTGCTAAAATATTCTAACTCTGTTAGGAGTTATGGAAGACAGAAGAACCCACTACCCAAACAACTTCAATGGCAAGATCATTGAAAACACTGTCCAACTAATCTCTAGATTATTCAATAGAATAATATCAAAATATTATTGATCTCAACAATATGTTACCTCTTCTCTGACTATGCCAAACCGCACTCACCGCTACACCAGATCTCAATTTCAGATCTTTGTACCTCGCATATCCTCTTTCCACAAATTTGCTTTCACAATTTCATTCACTCTTACATTACTTATCATTAAACATTACAACAAGGAATACATTCTTTCCTTTATACCACACTCAAGTAATTACAAATGAGTCAGCAACCAAATTACAAAATAAAAGTTTCCACACATTACATCAAAATTACACAAAAATGTCAGCTTCCAATTAGAATAACTCTTCACTCGTGCAACCTCAAAGTTTGCACTGTCATCCATGTCACTATCAACATGTCTTCATCTGCTCTGTAACTACGCATAGCTAGATTCCTTCCTGATTAGGAGATATCATCTGATTTCCACAAACCGCTACTCAAGAACACTGCTTGAATACTGCTTCCACTGAAATGCTCATAACTTCCATGAATAAATGAATTACTATCTTTGCTCTTAACCATAAACATATAACACATCATAGAATAAGTCCTTAGCATCACATAGCTTGATCTCTAATATCTCACGTGTGCTAATCCAAACACTATCTGCTCCTTTGCTAATCTTTAGTAGATCACTGTGTTGACATCAATGACAATCACAGTCATGAATGAAACAAAAAATGCTATAGAATGGCTTCTAATACTCCCATAGGATATATTTAGAATTCATTCCTAACAATCTCCCCCATTTTCATTGATGGCAACATAGATGAAAAACATCCAATGTTCCATAAATCCAACACAGCAACACTGCTGCTCTAAAAAATACTTCAAGTCCTCTTCATCAATCAAATCTTGCTGCGTTTTCCTATTAATTTCTCTCCAATAGATGGTAAAAATGGTTTTTCATGTACACTTCTCCCCCATTGACATTAATGATTGAAATTTCATCATTATGTCAACAACAACTCCAATGTCAAAAGACACTGTTCAAAAAATACATTCACTAGAGTCCTCATGACTCAGCTCAGATACACATACTTACCCATAGAGGAAGTACCAACATCCAGTGCAAAAGAAAGATAGGGCTCATATACCACTGGATGGATGCAACAATTTGCATCACTTCTGAAAAGTAGGTTGGGGCATAACCCCGAGCATACCTCTCAGATACTCAAATGTATCCTTAGGCAAAGTTTTTGTAAATATGTTTGCAATCTGCTCCTTTGTGCTTATGTATTCAAGTATGAATTCTTTCTCAGTAACTTTCTCTCTTACTACATGATACTTTATCTCTATATGCTTTGTCTTAGAATGTAATACAGGGTTCTTAGACATACTAACTGTGCTGGTGTTATCACAATGTATAACAACAAGCTCAAAAATTTTTATTCTAATATCCTTCAGCATCTACTTCATCCAAATTATCTAGTTACAATTGTTTTTTATTGCTACATACTCTGCTTCTATTGTGCTTTGTGAAATACAATTCTGCTTCTTTCTTAACCGAGAAACCAATCTTCCTCCAAAGAAAAATGCTCCACCAGTGGTGCTCTTTTTATCATCAACACTGCCTCCCCAATCAACATCTATATATGCACATAGGGTAAAATCATCAGATTTTTCATACCACAATCCATACTCAATTGTGCCTCTTAAATATCTTAGTATCCTCTTCACTGCTGCATAATGTGATGCTCTAGGTTCAACTTGAAATCTTGCTACAATTCCAACTGAATGTGCTATATTAGATCTTGTATGTGTCAAGTACTACAATCCTGCAATCATAGATCTGTACTTCTTCTATTCCACTGCAAGAGTCTCATCTATGCTAGATAACTTATGTCTAGTTACCATAGGTGTTCCAACTGGTTTACAGTTCTCCATTCCAAATCTCTTTAACAAATCATTCAAGTACTTTGTCTGACTTACAAAGATACCATCACTATTTTGTGTTATTTGCAATCCCAAAAAATATTTCATTTCACCAATCATACTCATTTCAAATTCAGTCTTCATTTAATCTACAAATTTATCACTGGCTTCATCTTCTCCTCCAAAAATGATATCATCAACAAAAATAACTACAACCAACAAACTATTTTCAATTTATTTTGTGTATAGGTTACTATTAGCTGTTCCTTTTGTAAATCCTAATTTTATCAAATACTTGTCCAATCTTGCATACCAAGTTCTAGGTGCTTGCTTTAGTCCATATAAAGCTTTCTTCAATTTACATACCATGTCTCCTTCTTGAGTTAAAGGAAAATCTTCAAGCTGCTCAATGTAGACTTCTTCTTCCAACTCTCCATTCAGAAATGCTAACTTTACACCCATCTGATATACTTTGCACTTCTTGTAAGCTGCATAAGCCAAAAACATTCTTACTACTTCAATTCTTGCTACTGGTGCAAAAGTTTCTTCATAGTCAATTCCTTCTTGCTGTGAGTATCCTTTACATACCAATCTTGCTTTGTTCCTTACTACTTCTCCTTGTTCATTTATCTTGTTTCTGAATACCCATTTTGTTCCTATAACATTCTTATCTTTAGGTCCAGGGACCAATTCCCATTCAAACATAACTATTCTTGTACCTTATTTCGAGTCTGAACTCCTCTGTCTATTCTTCCAATAATTTTCTCAACATGATGATTCCAAGAGAAATTCTTGTTAGGTGTCACTATCTCACATCTTACTTCAGGTGTTGGTTCTTCAATGATCTCAATGTGGCTTTCATTCAACAAATCACTGTCAATTTCATATAATAATTCAGTAGTCTCAATGTTAGATCTAGGATGAGTTCCTTCATCTGATTCATAATCAAGCATTCTTTCCTAAATTTTGAACTTTTCATCAACTTTAACATTTGTGCTCTCAATAATAGTCTTAGTTCTCTTATTGTAACATCTATAAGTTTTTCTTTTCAAAGAATATCCAATAAATATACCATCATCACTTCTAGGATCAAACTTTCCAATGTCATCATCTCTCTTTATATAACTATACTTCAAAAAATTCTAAAATACTTAACTGAGGGTGCATGTCTAAACCATAGTTCATAGGGTGTTTTGTCTGTATCTGCTCTGATTTGTACTCTATTCATTGTATGCACTTCTATGTTCATTACTTCTCTCTAGAATATCTTTGCTAAGTCATTCGCAAATAACATAGCTCTTGCTGCTTCAGTCACTGATCTATTTCTTCTTTCTGCAATACCATTTTGTTCAGGTGTCCTAGGGGCTGAAAGTTGTCTCTTAATACCATTCACTTCAAAAAAGGTGTTAAATTCTCTAGAAGTGAATTCTCCACCTCTATTTGATCTCAAACATTTAATCTTCATTCCAGATTCATTCTCAACTTTATTCTTAATGATCTTAAACTTATCAAATGCTTCATATTTTTCTTTAAGAAATGCGATCCACATCATTCTTGTAAAGTCATCAACAAGAATCATAAAATACCTTTCTTCATAGAATCCTCTAGTCCTTGCAGGACCGCTGAAGTCTGTATGAACAATCTCCAACTTCTCTATTGATATAAACTTCTTACTGGGAAATGAGCTTCTCTTTTGTTTAGCCATCACACATTCCTTGCACATCATGTTAGTAGGCCTCATAATTCTAGGCAAATCTCTTACTGCAAGTGTAGTACTCACTTTCACATTGTTATCAAAATTTATATGAAAAAATATTCTATGCCATAACCAACTATCATCAATCTTAGTAATAAAACATGTCATCTTATTAGGATTCAACTGAAATGCATTACCTTTGGTTCTAGATCCAGTACCAATCAAATTTCCATCTTTGTCTTTTATCACACAAGTTTTCTCAGTAAACCAAACTTGATATCCCTTATCAACTAACTATCCAACACTCAAAAGATTATGTTTCAAACCATCCACAAAGTAAACATCATCAATATTAGTCTTTCCATCAAGAGTAATAGATCCTATACCTTTAATCAAACAAGGTCATTGTTTCCAACTCTAACAACTCCTCCATCATAATTGTTAAACTTTATGAACTTTTTCATGTCTCCAGTCATATGATGTGAACAACCACTATCTATAAGCCAATCAGATTTCTTTTCAACTTGAGAAACTAGAGCTTTTTCTTCCTTAACCTCTTTTTCAGGATTTTATTCTTTAATTGCTACAAATCCTATATCATCATTATTCTCAGTATCACTTTCACTTAAGGTTCTCTCTATACTAGCTTCAAGTTCTTCATCATTAGCATAATAACATTCCTTAGATCTTCTAGGCTTAAAATTGTTTCTGTACTTCTTAACTCTCTTAGGACATTTAGATGCAAAATGACCATATTATTGACATGTCCAACATTTAAAAATTTTCTTACCATCTGGTTCTCTCTTCACAAGCAAGGAAATACCTTATTCAATCTTTCTATCTTCTGCATTTCTAGATCTGTTGCTACCAGCATAATCTCCGCTCACACAGATGCTTCTTGACAAAGTAGGGTGAACACTAAGAGCACTGAATGTTGTCTCCATTCTAGGTAAGTCTCCTAATAACCTTAGGTTTATTTTTGCTGCTTCCAATCTTCCAAGAAGAGTCTCTCTTGTAAATTTCATAGTACAAGGTATAACTTATTCAACCATCTATGTTGTCTGCTTAAATGCAAGAGTCAATATCCTTAGAATTTTCCATATCACTTCATTCTCTATCTTTGTTACTTCACAAGATTTTATACCTGCAACAATCTCTGACATTCTACCAATGTAGCTTCTAACAGATTCATCTTCCATCATTCTTATATCTTCAAATGCACATATCCAATTATGTAATCTAACTTTGTTTGCATGTTCATCACCTTCAAAAGTAGACTATAAAGCCAACCAAATTTCATGAGATGTTTTCAAATATTTTACCTAACTGTACTCATTCTCTGGAAGGGATGAAAAAAGTGTTTCTCTGGCAAGGATGTTACACATGAATAGATCTCTTTCATCATTAGTACATGTTTCAATATTATCCTCATCAATGACCGTCTTCTCATTCTTAGTAATCAACCAATAACCTGGTCCTAAACACAATAGATGTGTCTTCATCTTTTCTTTCCAGCTGTCAAAATTCACTCCATCAAACTTAGGGCTTTCTTTCCTAAAATTCACCATGGATCTCCTTAAGTTGTTAAGCTTTTCTTTCAAAGACCTGCTACTCTGATACCAATTGTTAGAAAGTAAAGTCCACCAAGATAACTGAGAGTGGGGGGGGGGGGGGGTGAATTAGTTATCAGATAATTATAACCTTTATCAACTTCAATAGGTTTTAACCATATAAAAAATGTAACCAACAACCATAGAAAGATATTCATACGCAATAACACAATGACATGAGATATGTTGACTAGGGAACCTCTTGATCAAAGAGTAAACCTCAGTGGGAATGATGCCCACCAAAGATGCACTAATATGAATATTCCTTGTGAAAGGATGAACTCTATTAGGAGTCTTATTAAATACATTCAGTACATATGAATCCTTGTTAGGAGATTTTGAATCCCTGCTAAAAGATTCTAACTCTGTTAGGAGTTATGGAAGACAGAAGGACCCACTACCCAAACAACTTCAATGGAAAGATCATTGAACACACTATCCAACTGATCTCTAGATTATTCAACAAAATAATATCAAAATATTATTGATCTCAACAATATGTTACCTCTTCTCTGATTGTACCAAACCGCACTCACTACTACACTAGATCTCAATTTTAGATCTCTGTACTTCACATATCCTCTTTCCACAAATTCACTTTCACAATTTCATTCACTCTTACATTACTTCTCATTACACATTACAACAAGAAATACATTCCTTCCTTTATACCATAGTCAAGTAATTACAAATGAGTCCCAAACCAAATTATAAAATAAAAGTTTCCACATGTTACATCAAAATTACACAAAACTATCGGCTTCCAATTAGAATAACTCTTCACTCATGCGACCTCAAAGTTTGTACTATCATCCACATCACTATCAACATGTCTTGAACTTCTCTCTAACTACACATAACTAGATTCCTTCCCAAATAGGAGATATCATCTGATTTCCACAAACCGCTACTCAGGAACACTGCCTGAATACTACTTCCACTAAAATGCTCATAACTTCCATGAATAAATAAATTACTATCTGTGCTCTTAACCATAAACATATAACACATCATAGAATAAGTCCTCAACATTACATAGCTTGATCTCTAATATCCCACGTGTGCTAATCCAAATATTGTTTGCTCCTCTGCTAATCTTCAGTAGATCACTATGTTAACATTAATGACAATCACAGTCATGAATGCAACAACAAATGCTACAGAATGGCTACTAATACTCCCATGGGATATATTCAACATTCATTCCTAATACTTGTCACCATGCATGGTCTAATCTGCATTGTCCAAATTGTGGAGTCAGTTTACCTTATCAACCACAATCAAGTTCCTAGCTCACTATCATGGCACTTTGACACCTTTTGACGTTGGAACTTTTACACTATCAGACCCACTTACATTTTTGGTTCCCAACTCACTATTAGGGAAATTTGACACCCTCTGACATTGGATCCATAAGACATTTTCAAACCCACTCTTGCATCCTTGGAATCATAATCAGACATTGCAAACATTCAGACCCACTTTAAATAAACGACACTCATTGATTCCTTAATCAAGTTTTCATGGTTAACACAAGACACAAATCTTACCATTTTGAAAAGAACCCATTCTCAAATGAAGTACCATTGCTCACATTTGAAAAAGGAGAAACTTCAAGACTTAATCCTTTATTTGGAACAACACCAAGCACCACGTATACGACAACACCCAAAGTGAAAAACATGAATAACCAAGAATATTTCTATTGGAATGAAAGGAACAATGAACAAAATGACCAAAACAATCAAGAAGAAGTTCAACAACAAGAAGCCCATTACGATTCAAATGATGTAGACCCCACCAAACAAGAATACCAAAGAGATGTAAGAAGCAAACGATTCAACAAAATCCTTAAGAGAACTTTGGAAGAAAACAAGGAAAAATACTTCCTTGAACTCGCCTCTCAAGGAGTGAAACTACCAAAGGACTATGATGTAAAAAAAATTAAACAAAAATAAGATCTTATTCCTATGTCTATCATAACAAGACAACTGCTTGCTATGCAAGAAGAGATTAAATAACTCAACAAAGAAAAGGACAAACCAACAAAACAATACTCTTTGGAGCACATATGTCCTTTCCATTTTAACAAGGGACTAAAGATGATTCCATTTCCTAAAAATGTCACAATTCCTAAATATGAAAAATACATTGGAAATTACGATTGTCAAGATCATGTGAGAGAGTTTTTCTCAGCCATTATGGAATTCATGCATGAACAAACATATCTCATGAGATTATTTCCATGAAGCTTAGGTGGACAAGCTATGGATTGGTTCTTGAAATTACCTATAGCTATCAAGACATTTTATGACCTAGTGAAAAATTTCATACAAAAATACTCCTATAACATCCAACACATAGTGAAAATGTTGGATCTATGCAATACCAAATAGAAAATAGGAGAATCATTCTTGAATTTTCTACAACAATGGAGGAAAATCTTTGCACGATATACTCGGTAGATACTTAAAAATGAAAAAATGGACATCTTAATTAATAACTTGGTACCAGAAATGAATTTTCCTATACAATTACAAGGTCCACCAAGTTTTAATAAGATGATAGATAGTGCCATCAAGATTGAAGAGGTCTTGATCAAGAAAGGGGAAATCACTATCAACAAGGAAAACAAAGACAACTACTATCCCACTAAAGATGAGTATAAATATAGAAAAAAGAACAAGAATATCGTTAATGATGGAGTAGTTGATACTCCTAATCCAAAACCTAAATCAGATGTCTACAATCTCACAACGAGTCTCCAAGTGAACAAGAATTTGAATTCTATGGTGAGACCAATGGCTAACAATAATTTCAATAAACCTCCTACTCGAATAGAGCCTTGGGTAGCAAGACCTAAGAGAATATTTACACCATTGGGAGATACATTGGAAGTAGTCTTGAAGTCACTATTGGATAATAAAATCATTACGATTCTTGATTCCAAACCTTGGGAACCTTATGTAAAACCAAGGTGGTGGAACGATAACTATTATTGTGATTTTCATCGCAATAAAGGACACAAAACAAACAATTGTATGAAGTTAAGACATGTTATTCAAGACCTAATTGAAGAAGGTAAGGTCAAGGTAGATGGACAACATACAAACAATGATTATAAGGCATTTCAAACCCCATTACCTAGCTATGAAAAAGGGGAATCTTCCAAGAGTAACAAGATTAACTATACATACACTGATGATGATAATGTAATTCATATGGTGGAACCATGCAAACCTTCCATCAGTGTAATCACTCAGGAGGAGTCCAAAGAAAAATTGACTCTCCTAATGTTATAACAAGAAATCAAGCTAATCTCACTCTCAAAGGAGCTTCAACATCCAACACACTAGCTACAACAACAACAACGTCTAAACAAGTGGCATTACCTCCAAAGTTTAATCTTGTGGATCAGTTGCAAAGAACACCTGCTCAAATATCTATTTTAGAGTTTTTGAAAATATCTCCTAGTCATAGGGAAGTTCTTGATCAATCCCGACTTCACACTAATGTGTCAAAAGATCTAGATGTGGATAGATTCCCAGCTATGGTTGGTTACTTGAATTACCCACATTACCTATCTTTTTCTGAAGAGGATGAAAAATCATTGAACCGACCACATAACCAACCTCTGCATTTAGAAGTCCTTATTCATAAACACCAAGTCAAGCATGTCTTGATAGATGGAGGTGTTGGTTTGAACATCTGCACGTACAACTGGTAAAACAATTAGGATTCTTAGAACATGCAATTAATCCTAGAAGAAAGATAACAATCAAGGCTTATGATGAAGAAGAAATATCCTCCAAAGGATTAGTTATTTTACCTATCAAAAAGGGACCCATAGAGCAAGATTTCCTATGTCAAGTTCTTGATTTACCACTTGCATACAATTTTATTCTTGGAAGGCCAAGGATACACTCAATACAAGCTGTACCTTCTACTTACCATGAATGCCTAAAGTTTCCTCATAATGGAGTGGAGGTGACTATTCTAGCAAACATGACATATCCTTGTAACAATCTCAAACAAATAGAAAGCATGGTTCCTAACAATAAGGAAAGCTCTAATAAGGTGAAGACATCCAAAGAAATGGTTTCGAGAAGCTTTGCTAAAAATATCAACATTTAAGAGATGAGTATGGGTGAATACAAGATAGACCCTGCATTATCCTTAATGGATATTGCCATATCTCCTAGAATGCAAGGAAGACCTTCATCAACATTTACACCATCCAATGGTAGTGCTCTAACAATACATGAGGGAGCTGGAATGGTCAAAGAAAAATTATCCCTTTAAGAAGAAAATGAAGAAAAAGTTGTCTTACAGTGGCTTTATGAAGAAAGTGAAGAAAATGGAAATATCAAACATGTTGAGATAGCTACAAATAAATATGGAAAGGGATATGAGATCATGAAACAAATAAGCTAAAAAGGAAAAGGACCCTTAGGAAAAAACAAACAAGGAATTGTGGAACCTCTACACATGGATTTCAGAAATCCTAAAGACAAGACTGGATTAGGCTTCAAGGAAGAAACATCTCATCCTATAGCAGAAAGTGGTCTTGTATTTGATAGATCAAGAGACTCAAATGATGAAGAAGAGGTAGAAGGAAAACCTATTTCCTATGAAAGGTTTCTGCTCTTACAAGGAGATCCATTATCAGAAATTGGTACCAATCTTGAACAAGAACCAGAAGAAGAACAAGAAGAAGAGCCTAAAGAAGAACAAGAACAAGAGCTTCCTATTTTTGACACACCTCACTTTGACAAGGAACTAGAAATGATAAATTCACAAGAATCATTGCAAGAATAAGAAAACCATGCTAATGAAGAAGATGAAGTACCAATGATTATTTCCCACTTCTTGGGGGTTTCAAATTATAGTCAGGTAGAATCACACAAATATGAATGGGATGTTCTTTCTGATGATACTATAGATATAGAAGTTGATATGATACACAAGTTTTCTCCTAGAGTCTTGATTGAAGAAGGAGAGAGTTCCAATGCTAGATCACTAGAGTTAGATTTGCATAACATTAACATGAACTCTAATAATAACGAAAATGACTCTAATAATCCTAACATCTGTTTAGAAGAAAAATTAATAGAAAACATCTTGCAAGTTAATGACGTTGATAATAACGCGGTGCTATCCCATGAACCTACCGAATCCTTGTCCTTATTACATCCTAAATTGATAGAGTGGAATGATCCTACATCCACAAGCCTGTTATGTTTTGACAATGACTATTCCATAGTGATGAGCCTAGTTTATGGATTATTTTGTTTATGATTTTCTAGTTTAGACTTAGAGTATCTCATGGGTTTTTCATAAACAATATGTGGACTTTCTATGTTTCTATGCTATGACTATGTGTGTATTGGTACTTTTAAGACTAAAGAAATATGCTGAATATATATATAGATTAAATGGATATTATGATGAAATTTGGTATTTCTTTCCTCTCTGCATTAATGGGTAGTGTTCCTGTATCCATGTGATGAGGATACGCTAAAATAGGAAAGCTCATTATGGATCTTTATCTTGGATTTGTGTTGTGAGTTTTGGTGCACTAACCTCTTGTAGGGGAGGATTAAGTCAACAGGTAATGAAGACTCAACATTGAAGTGGCTTCATCAAGTCGAGTAACTATTTTCAGGTTGCATTATGGTTCCACTACTTCCAATCAGTAGTAGTTGCCGTTGCAGATCAAGTCAATTCAATTACCAAGAGTTTTGGAGGGAATCCAATGCTTGAGCATTCCTATATTCTTGTGAATTTGAATGTAGCTTATTCCTATGTAAATGATGATGTTGCTTTTGTAACTGAAAGGTTGTGATCCCCATGTAATGGAGGATCCTAGTTCTTAGGAGTTTTTTTTTTCAAGTTGTTCTTAAATAAACTAGAATTTATGATTCCGAGTTAGTTAGATGTTCAGGGAATCTATTTTGTAATCTAGTAAAGAAGTGAATACACTTTGACATTCCATCTTGTACTTATGTTGATGTTTACATGAATGAATACATGATATCTTCTAATTCTAGTCTCTGAGTTTTAAATCCATTCACTCTTCCATAGGGGCCCACACAGAAGGTGAACTCTGTTCATGCTTAAGTAGGATCAAGTCTTAAGTTTCTTTGAAGTTGTTTAACATTGTTGCTCCTGTAGCCATTGGTAGCAGAACCATTGACTATTTCCTACAGCATAGATTTACTATTGAAGTATTTCATTAAGTTCTAAGTTAAGCTATTGTTTCAATTCTTAGCATAGATTTCTTATAGTAATTCCTTTTCTTTAGTAAATATGGATTTTGAGATGAACTAGAGCATATACTTTGTAGTCACCATTTGAAGTTTACGCTCCCAGATTGATAAATCTAAATGAAGTTCAGCATGATATTCTAAGTAGATACTTGATGCTATTAACCATAGAATCACTATGAAAGGATGTCCAATCCTTGAAGTTACTAAGGTATTATACTGACCAACCATTTTTGGTGCCATTTTCAGGGATGGTATCAATTTAGTTCAACCCTAAAGTCATTAAGTTAGTTTACATTCTATATTATTTTGCATGCATAGACGTAGGGACCATCTTGGGATACTTCTTCCTCGCATTATCCAAGAAGAACCATTTGAGGTTTTTAACCTAGAACCTGAGGAACCCCAAGTCAAGAACATACAAGAAGAAGAACCATTTGAGAATGTATTTGTGAATGCACATGAACAATTGCCTTCACCTTCAACCTCTGAAGAATCATACCATCTGAATGACCTATTTGCTAACCCAGAGTATCAGGACAACCCACTTGCTCTTATCATCTAGCAACCATGACCACAAGGTCCTCCTCTAAGAATGGCTCAGCCTACCTTCCCTTTTGCTATTCCTAATCAGAAAGTTAACCAAAATTTGAAGAACATACCTTCTGCTGCACTTCCAAAATTCTACAGCCTTATTATAGAAGATCCTGAGACATTTCTCTTTGAGTTCGACATACTTTACAGGAGTTATGACTACTCAATTGACACCCACAAGCTGAAGTTATTTCCCTCTACTTTAAAGGAAGATGCTTTAAGATGGTTCATGAGCTTGGGTGTCAATGCTGTAGAATATTGTCCTGCAATGAGCAATCTATTTCTTTCAAAATATAAAGAGTATTGAAGGGGTAGAGACTTGAAAGGGGATGACATTTTTAAAATGTCCCAAAAAGTAGATGAAACCTTGGAAGATTATGTCTCTAGGTTCATGTTCAACTTGCAGTGCAATACACAACACCAGCTGAATGAAGAATCCCAAAAGCATATTTTGCTAAAAGGTGTGAATGATGGAAGCATTGAGGCCCTTGACCTCATGGTAGGAGGAGACATTACTTAGAAAACTTGGGCTGACATAAAGAATATATGTCTGAACTATTCTAGAGCTACTATCAAGAAAGGAAGAGGACTGAGAGACTTACCTCTTAAGTCTAATGGTGCAGGGGTGTCCAAAGTAGAGCTGTCAAACCTATTGTCAGACTTCAAGAAAGACATCATTAATGATGTTGCTATGTAGCTAGACACCATGCAGGCGAGAAGAAAGAAGGATGAAGTTGATGACATGCTAGCAGAATACTGTCTACATTGTAGGGAGAAGAAAAAGAATTGTCGGTGCAAGTCTGTGGAAAGCCTGGAGTCCCAACCTATGCCTATTGAGTTTAAAGCCATCAAAAAAAATGGAGAGGTGCTCTACATTACCCAATGAAGGCCATGGGCCCAGAGACCAGGTATGCCACAAGATCCTCTCCAAAATTTTAATAGTAATAGTCAATGGAAAAATCAACAACATAGTGGTTTTAGTGGGTATAATAATTGGCAGAAGCCTCAGCAAGGTTGGCAACAACTTCAACAAGGTTGGTAATAGCCTCAATAAGGGTGGCAATAGCTTCACTAGGGTTGGAAACAACCTTAGAAAGGATGGTAGCATCCCCAACAGGGGTAGCAACAACCACATAATTGGATGAACCAATCAAATCAACAAGCTTTGATGCCACCACCTCAGTAGCAAGCTCTAATGCCTCCTTCTATAGCCAACACTACTCCCCCTAAATAGACTCAGCTACCTACTCAACCTACTCCTAATCCCAACAATACTAAACCAACAACACAACAATAGAGCTATGCTATTTCCTTAAATGATGTTCATTTAAGGTCAGGGACAATCCTTGCCTCTCCTCATCACCCTATCATAATAGAAGTAGAGGATGCCTCAACTGAACAAATAGATGTGCCAACTAAATATGCCTCTCTTGTAGCTAAAGAACCCCCATTTCCTCATAGGTTGGAAGAGAAAGCTCATCCTATGGAAAACCAAGCAGTGATAGACTTGCTTAATTAGGTAAAGAAGATGACAGTAAAAATACCATTGCTAGATGCCATAAAGGAATTTCCTACTTATACCAAAGCCATAAAGGAGGCCTATATCAAATAGTTACATGTCTTAGGAAAGTTATCTAATCTCATGTTGGAAAAACTTACTGTACCCAAGTATTATGACCCTAGGAGTCCTGTGGTTATGGTCACCATTCAAGGAATACAAGTCCAAAATGCTCTAGTTGATTTAGGTGCATCCATAAATATCATGAAAAAGGAGGTAATGTCTTAGTTTCATATCATCGGCCTCAGGGAAACTCCAACCATACTTTAGCTTGTTGATAGTTCTACCATCACACCTGATGGGATGGTAGAGGATGTCATTGTCACATTGAACTCTTGGGAATATCCGGTCAACTTTGTTGTCCTTTCCCCAAAAGCCAACATAGGTGGATATCTAATAATTCTAGGGTGACCATGGTTGGCTACTGCAGATGCCTATATAGGTTTTCAGTCAGGGAAGATGAAAATATCCAATGGTCAACACTAAGAACCTAACTTTGTATTCCCCTACTCAAACCCTATTGCAAGATGATCAAATAGTCTGGCCAAATTTGGGTGATGCTGATCCAGAGGTCAATTCCATCCACCAGCTTATGATGATATCCTGGGAACCATTTGTAGCCTCTAAGGGAGAAGATGAGATAATTTCCTCCATTATCCTGAATGAATATGGGGTATAGTCTCAGCTGTGTTCCCAAATAGATTATATTCTGGAAACTCTGTTACCACCTCCAAATGCACCTCAGTATTTAGAAACTTCACAATTCCTCCACTCATTGTTACCTCATGAGATGGACTCTCTTTGAGTGGCTCAGCTTTCAATGGAGGAAAAGTTCATCAAGTTGGAAGTTGGTCCATGACGTGAATTGAATCTAAGTAGTGCTTTATCACTTCCATAATAGAAAATTGTCCTACAGCTACTATAGGAGTATCAAAAAGCTTTTGCTTGGGACTATACAGACATGAAAGGCCTAGATCTTAAACTCTACACTCATAGGATCTATATCAACCCTGAATGCAAGCTTGTCTGACAACCTCAAAGGAGGGTCAATCCAGCTTTAAGGGATATAGTTAAGAATGAATTGTAGAAGTTATTAAACTTTGGTTTCATCTACCCCATTTCCGATAGCTCGTGGGTCTCACCTCTAGTTATAGTACCCAAGAAAGGAGGGAAGTGGAGATTTTTTGTTGACTACAAGGAGCTTAACTCAGCCACTAAGAATGACCACTTTCTATTGTTGTTTATAGACCTAGTCCTTGATAACCTGGCTAGCAAGAAATACTTCTCTTTCCTGGATAGCTTTAGTGGTTACAATCAGATATAAATAGCTCTTGAGGACCAGGAGAAGACAAATTTCACATGTCCATGGGGGACATTTGCCTATTTAGTCTTACCTTTTATTTTGTGCAATGCTCCTGCCACTTTCCAAAGAGCCCTGATAAGTATATTTTCTAATATATCTATTGATTGCATGGAGATTTACATGGATGATTTTACTACCTATGGAAACCCTTTGATGAAGCTAAGGAAAATTTGGAAAAAGTTCTCCAAATATGCCGGGACTACAACCTTTCTCTCAATAGTGAGAAATGCTTCATGATGATGGAGGAGGGTGTTGTATTAGGCTATTTCATTTCCTCAAAAGGCATTCAAGTGGACCCTACCAAGATTGATGTAATCAGTACATTACCCACACTAGAAAAATAGAAGGATGTGTGGAGGTTTCTTGGACATGCTAGGTATTATGGAAGATTCATAAAGGATTTTAGTTAGCTTGCCGCACCTCTATATATTTTTTTGAAAAAGGATGTTGAGTTCGCTTGGGACTCTGACTATACCAAGTCTTTCTTGCAGCTTAAGGAAGTTCTCACCACATCACCAATTTTGAGAGGACCTAATTGGGGTTTACCATTTCACATTCATATAGATGCCTCATATTATGCTATTGGTTTTGTACTTGGTCAGAAGGAGGATTCAGTTGAACATGCCATTTATTTTATCAATAAAAATTTGCAAGGTGCAGAGTTCAACTACATGGTCATTGAGAAAGAACTGCTTGCAGTCATCTATGCACTAAATAAATTCAAGCACTATATTACTAGATATGAGATCTTTGTGCATATTGACCACTCTACTATCAAGTACCTGATGAATAAGCTTGCAATATCTAGAAGACTAGCTCGCTGGTTGCTTCTTATGCAGGAATTTGATATCACTATAGTTGACAAGCTTGGTAAGGCCAATGTGGTAGCTGACTTCCTTTCTAGGTTGCATGTCCTTGATGATCTTGCAGCCATTAATGACAATTTTCCTGATGAACACCTCTTTCTTCTATCTACACATAATCCATGGTATGCTGAAATTACTCATTATCTCACTACTGGTAAGACTCCAGCTCATTTCTCTGCTAAAGAAAGAAGGTGGTTAGCTGAAAAAAGCTTTAAT
Organism: Chamaecyparis obtusa; assembly: GCA_027943335.1. Lineage (NCBI taxonomy): Eukaryota > Viridiplantae > Streptophyta > Pinopsida > Cupressales > Cupressaceae > Chamaecyparis > Chamaecyparis obtusa. The sequence goes on from BSBK01003610.1 coordinate 2,091,223, forward strand.
TATTCTTGGATTTCTAGATTCATGTTTTATACCAGTCCTGATCAAGTAACCTATAGATGCATAAGGGAGGATGAAACATATGATATCCTTAGGGCATGTCATGATGAGCCTTGTGGCAGTCATTTTGCTGCCAAAAGAACAACATTCAAGATCTTGACTATGGGATATTATTGGCCCAATCTACAAAAAGATGTTGCTTAGTATACCAAGAAATGTAATAAATGCCAATGCATGGGACTACCCACTAAGATATATGAGATGCCCCTATATCCTCAGGTAATTGTTGCACCATTTGATAAATGGGGGATGTACTTTGTCAGTCCTATTGAGCCATCTTTGCAAGGTAAATCTTATATCCTTGTCTGTGCTGATTATGTTACCAAGTGGGCCGAGGTCATACCTATGAAGAACCCTAAGGATAAAAATGTTGCTAATTTCCTCTATGAGTTTATTTTCATAAGATTTGGTGTGCCTAGGGAGTTGCAATCTGATCAGGGTCCCTAGTTTACTTCTAATTTGATAGTTGCTTTGATGGAATAATATAAAATTCGGCATGGTAAATCCTCACCTTATTATCCCCAAGCTAATGGCCAAGTATAGGTTACTAATAGAGAGCTGGAATCCATTCTTACCAAGACTGTCACACTCCATAAGAAGGATTAGGTCACACGACTTCTTGAAGCTCTTTGGGCTTATAGGACTACCTAGAAATCTACAACAGGCTTCACTCCATTTGAGTTTGTCTATGGTTGGTTAGTTGTCATGCCTATAGAATTTAAACATAAAACATTAAGGATAGCTCTTGACCTTGGTTTGGATCTCACTACAACATAGTAGGAATGAATTCTAAGTTTGAATGGACTTGATGAATGGCGCAAATCTGCCTTGCATAATAAAGAGTTACTACAGCAACAACGAAAGCAATGCCATGACAAGTATATTAAGGATAAAGTCTTTTTTGTTGGTGACTGGGTGCTTCTTTATGACTCTTGGTATCAACATCATCTAGGGAAGTTTCAAACTCATTGGTTAGGCCTATATGAGATTGTTGTTGTGTTTCCCAATGGAGCGGTCCAGCTTTCTACTGTTGATCTTGTTCAATTCAAGTTGCTAGTTAATGGTCACAGGTTGAAATTGTATCACAAACCACAAAGTAAAGAAGAGTTCCTGCAACAGTTCTCCTCTGCCATTGGCAATATATTTCCTATAGCCTTTGGCAATGAGCTTCCCACTCATTTGCATTCTTCACCTTAAAAAGTTCTCGCCACTCCCACAATAAAATCTTTCTTTGTGAAAGTTCTTTCTCTGTAATAAAATTTCGCTTCATATAATATCCGAGGTATTTATTCCTTAATTTGTTTTTCAAATTTTAAGCTATGCCTCATCACATGCACAAGTGTGGGACCACTTGCCTAATTAAGCTAGGGGGGAGTTATATATCCATATTTCTTACGTATTCATGAAATCTTTATGTTTTATTCTTTTGTCTTGTTTGTACTTTACACTTCTTGTCATGATTTGACAATCTTTAAGAGTTGTGTGCTATGTTATTATTTTGCACATATCAAGTGAGGGTGGCAAGTACGTGCTAAGTATGAAGTCTGTGGTTATGTAATTATGAGTAGTTAATGTGTGAGATATTCTTGATTTGTACTCATATTTACATTGGAGCTCATTTCTAAAATGCTAGAACTTTTTGTATTCAAAATTTTCCTGTAACTTGCCAATTCAGCCAATTCAAAAAATCCTTGTCCGAGCCTTATTTTAGAGTGTTTAAATTTCCTGCAACTTCATTTTGGGCAATTTGAAAACCTAAAGATGGGGGATGACCTTATCCATAGGGAACCCATAGTGCACAATATCTTGTTAGATGATCAAGCTTGCAAGCCATATTTTTAGGTGAGAGGATGGCTTGATTACATCCTAAAGCTCACCAGTTGGGATGATGAGGTTGCGTTGCAATTTTGGAGAACATTGAAAGGAGTGGCTATAGTCAAGGGGTTAAGGGTACCATTTTTGTAGGAAGTGGTGGTGGATGTCATGGGGTTACCACAAGAAGGGGAAGAATTTGCAGAAAGTCTTAACCTGACAACGTCTAGGGTGCAGTTTACCCTGCATTAAGACCCACCTCTAGAAATTGACAAGAAGAAAGGTACATACAAACTATCTTTGCCTGCACCATTTAGGCAGTGTGTAGTTCATGTTATCAAGGATTTCACTTGTGATTGATGGCAGTAATACTTACATTCCATTCATTTCAAGTTTTTGAGATGTTTATGACATGAAAATAGACTCATAAACATTCCCAGCTTCGTGTTCAACATTTTGAAGAAGCAGGCTATTTTGGTATAGGAGGGTAAGCTTAACTCTATTTCACATCATTGTTTGGTTAAGTTAATAGTTGAGAAGGCCATAAGGGAACAATCAAAATTATCCTAGGAGGAATTTCTGTTGCAAGGGTTTAAAGAACCAACTCCAGAGCCTATTGGGTGAAGGGTTGGGTAGAGAATTCAAACTAACAAAGGGGTTAGGAAAATTATTATAGAACTTGGCCCAGGACCTTCCTCTAAGAAAAAGTCTAGGGTTAGAACTCCTGAGGATTCCCCTCACTCCTCTACTTCAAAGTTAGTCCTGAATGAGGGAGAAGGGAATACTTCTACAGAGAAGTCTACTCGTGTGTCAAAAAGGGTTTCTTAGAGGAACAAAGGAAAGAAAAATAGCCCTAGTTCTAGTCAGTAGACACAAGAACAATCTCCTGTAGCTACAAGCACTTCTAGGAAGAGAAAAATTCTAGAGAAAAATGAAGAAACTCCATTGAGAAGGAGTAATACGAAGAAGAAAAATGAGACTGCAGATATACCACTAGAATGGTTAAATATTGAACCCAAGACCTCCATAAAAAAGGAAGAGGAACCTAAGAATATGTAGTAGGAAACACTTGAGAAGTTTACAGGGGTTAAGCAAGAGCAGGTTTCTATGAAACAAACAAATAAGGAATGCATAATCATTGATGATGACTCTAGCTCTGAGGATCGGGCATATATATTCCAAAGGAGAAGTTCCTCCTCTAAGGGTCCTTAAACAAATGATAGTTGAAGTGACTTAGAAAATGAAGAAATGTCCGAGGGATGCTACATGATGGAAGAAGAGGAACCAAGATTATCTCCTGTAGTAGAGAAGAATTTGTATGAAGAAAACCCTAATGTTGATATGGATCTTGTTAATAAGGTAGTGGAGCAGGTTTTAAGTGAGGGTTTGGATGCATTAGCATCTACTGTACAAAAATGTTGTAATGCTGAGAGATCTATGGTGGTATGGACAGATCCTATGAATGGGATAAGTTTAAAAAATGGTAAGTCCCTTGTTCTTAATTCAGCAGAAAACTCTTTTAACAGTTCTATGTTAGATCAGTTTGGTTCTATGTCTTTGCTATCTATTATTTTTTAGTTATCCAATAAATTGGTTTTGGAAAGGGAACAATGGAAAAATCAAAGGAAAGAGTTGAATAAGGTCATAGATCAACATTATCAGGAGACTCTTGAGCAGGAAGAAAAAGTAGAAAAGCTGCATGTGAAACTTAGCAAAGTCACATCTCTTATCTGTGAGTTAATGGGTTCTAGGTCCCCATCTCCTGTATATGCCTTAATCCTAAAGGAACAATTGAGCAACTACCAAATGAATTGTGTCATGAAAGATAGGTTCCCATCATTGCAAGACCCTATGCAATTTTCAAAAGCTTTTAATAATTCTCTTGTAGCCATTAATAATTTACTGTGTGAATTCTTTCTCCTTAACTTGGCAGTTCCAAATGACAGGGTCTAAAATCCCTTACTATACATTGGGGATATCCACCTTAGGGCTCTTATGTCTTGGATTCAGAATGAGATCAGTCAGGAATCTCAAGCTAAGTTATATAGAGAGTTGGAGGAAAAGATTCCCCTATATCTGAGACCAGAAGCTAAAGACCCCAAAACCTGTTATTATGATTGGTTGAGAATTGCACCCTCAGATTTAGGTAGTAAGATCATTTATCTGCTTAGGAATGCAACATTTGATGAATATGAACAACTAGTTAATTTTGAGTTTCCTGAAGCTAGAAATGCCATCCAGTGGTGTTGGATAAGTTTAACAAAGAAGTTAAGAGCTAAGGAGCTACATTCCCCCTTAATTTTAGCATGGAAAATAAGTGTGCACCTTGGTACATCTCTTTGGGGAGAACATGATAGAGTTTTGGATTATAATTACTTTTCAACCACCATTGCTAATATCTCCTTTATTAGAAAATTCAAAGAGCTTAGACAGTTATGATGTAACACCCCGCCAGGGAACCCAAAAGAAGTTAACCTAAAAAATGATACTAAGTTTGGTGAATATTTTTTTTTCTATAGTTAACATACAAGATAAACAATAGTGTGGAAGAAAATACCATTTAATCACATTGAAACAACATCCAACACAGATTACAAATCTTGAGGGTCCCATGATGTAGAATTACTTAGGAACAAAACATAACTAAAGAATGATAACAAAAGATTCCTTAACATAAATATTAAAATTACATGATACAATAATAAATACAATTCTCATGGACATCCATGGCATACAAATAAACTAACATCCACTGCACATGTCGTAGGTTATGCAGTAATCTATCTAACTATAATAGTACAATGTCCAAATTAGGTATCACATGCGATACACTAATACAAGATTAAAAATAATGAAGATATAAAAAAAACATCAATGAAACATCATAAGGAATCCAACTGTAGAATCACCATCAAGCACCGGCACCAGGACGTCAAATCTCAAATGGTAAAGAATCACTACCACCCATCCATGTAGAACCATAAAGGCCTACCCCACCATGCTGAGGAGATAAAAACAAACCCCAATCAGATAACCAACACAAAACAAGGATAAACTCTAAGCAGAAGGATCCTGAAAGCACTCTAACTCAAGGTAAACATAATAAAGTAATAGGTACAACTCACTAATCCAGAGGTAACTGACACATGTAGAATAACTAGACTATGCATAGGAAGGTGTCATCATGTACATCTAACCCTTGAGTTTTGTCCTGGTAATCTCTCTGGATCCCGGCACCCAAGTGACCATACACAGTATCAATGACTTCTCGTACATACGAAGTCATCAACTATGCCAACTCATCCCTTAAAAGGGGGCTAGTCATCCTCTCAACACCATCTTAGTCTGTACTAGCACTCAAGCATGGGTGAGGACTCATATCTTTTTAGGTTCATTTAAATACCCCTTAATTATATTAGGTTATTGTTGCCCAAGATTTCCCTGTCGTTCATTTTTGGCCACGGTCCTATTTTTTCCAAAGAACTGCTCAAGTGTCCAAAACCCAGTGTGTTTTTGACCTTCTCTATGAAGGCTCAGGATGTTTCTGCCTTTTGGTCTGAAAGCTCAGTGTCTTTTCGACCTCTGCTTTGAAAGCTTGGTGTGTTTTTGACCTTCGCTTGAAAACCCTCTATGTTTTTGACCCTAAGTGCGCAACTCTAACATGCGCGTCCTAGTGCCTAAGGTCGTGCCACCGCAAAGAAGATTCGACAGCTGTTGCATGATTGCATGGGATCTTCTGATCCCATGAGATCATAAGATAACCATTGATGTGGTGTTAGCAAAGATCGACAGTCAAGACAAGTGGTAGGCGGTCATTAGTTAGCATCATGCAGTTGGTCACATGATCGCATGGGCCTTCCTGGCCGCATGCGATCATGCGACAAATGGTAAGCAATCAGGGGAATAGCAAGGTGGCGGTCAGTGACTAACACCTTATAGTTGGTCACATGATCACATGGGCTCTTCTGAGCCCATGCGACCATGTGATAAACCGTCAATGGTTTCAGTGGTGGTGGTTTGCAATCATCAGTTAACATCATGCGACAAGTAGTTAGTGGGGCCTAAGGTTTCTGCATTGGCGCAAGTGCGATGAAGATCAACGGTGGTCATATGATCTCATGGGATATTTTGATCCCACGCGATCATGCGACAATCATCCAATGGGGATCTACTGAGTTAGGTGGGTCCTATGCCAGGGGTGCCAAGGTGTTTGCTGATGTGGTGGCCGGAATGAATAGAGGAATGACATGTGGCAATTTTAGGCTCGGGGATAGCAGGCTTTGCATGGTTGCGCAGTTGGAGGTGGGCTCGATTCTAGGTTTGGTCAGGTAATCTTGCAATGAAAAGAAGAATATTCTTTCTATCTGGTGATTACGAGACTTCCTTTAGTCGGGTAATCTCCTAATGGAAGGGAATATGCCAAAAGTCTTACAAGACTCAGCAACTGTCGTCGGATAAAGAAAGGATCAACGATTTTCGCATGGTCGCTAAGTGTGCCTGGGGTTAAGGAAAAGTTCACGCAACTTGGCGACTAGGAAGAGTTGAACCCGAGGTGAACTAGGGTTAGATTTATAGTGCGGTCTTACGGGCCTGAGGCATCTTGTGTGATAGATTTAAAAAATCTTGTCGCATGATCACATGAAGCCTTTCGGCCTCATGCAATCATGCGACCATTGCTTTGTCAAGCGGGTGGCAGTTTTGAAGGGGCAGTTGCATGATTACATGTGGCTTCCTAGCCTCATGCGATCATGTGACCAAGTTCATTTCAAGGCATTATGACCTATTATTTTTCATGAGCTTTCTTCTAAGGGAGATTTTTGCACGTAGCTAGAATTGATGTTGCCAGGGCAGTTGCAGTTGGAAGAATGTGCAGAGTTATCTAGACTGCCATTTTGGGGTCTCTGTGAGGATCTGAGATTGGATTTGAATAGTCATGATAGAGTCCAGCTTGCAGAGAGGTAGATGGATGAGGTCTTTTGTCTACAGGATTGATCAATTCAGGGATGGACACGCAAAGAAATATCTAATCGGTTGAGATATTTTCATGAACATTATGATCAGAAGTGACTGATTTTAGGGATGATTATTATAATGCATATCTATGTAGCCCTAATTGAGATTTTTTTTTTGATTCCTGCCTGCGTGCAGAGTTGTATATATATATTTTTTGGAGCTTTTGAGCTCAGAATTCACATTTTGTAAAAAGAAAGACTCTTTTCTTGGAAAACTATCTGTAGCATTTCTTCCTGCTCTCTGGTTTCCCACATCTTGTAAGTTTTCATTGATGAATTCAAATATTGCAAAGCATTCTATGGCACTCTTGTTGTCCTCATGCCTTCTTGTCTGAGTTTGTCTCTTATTGGATTGAAGTTTATGAATGTTGTCAATAGAAATTGGGGTTCCTAGTCCCTCTCACTTTCTGTGATTCTATATGTTATTGTGTCCGATCTAATTTAGGTGTTTTGTGGGTATACTACAGCCCCTAGCAGCCTTGTCTCATTCCTACACCTAGTTGTAGAAAAGGATGTTTGTTTGCAGGTCATAGGTTGAGTTTTCTATTCAAGCCTTCCTATGAAATACTTATGCAAACCTATCCAATGAGTGGTGACCTATTAGACCTGATTCCTCCATTGGTCTCATTCCTCTATACTAAGATCCAAACCCCAATTTCGGTGCATCACCCAATAGGTAGATTTGCTTCCAGTCATTTCCATTTCATGCATTCCTTCTAACCCTTTCCCCTCAAATTTTACTTTCCTGTCTAAGAGAAAATCTGGGTGATTATCCAAGAGGAAGTAGCCTAGAATCTGGAGGTCTCATCTCAGTTAGCAAAAGGTCCCACAACCTTGAGATAAGTCCCATGTTATACTAGATTATCAAGACTATGAGAGCTTGAGATCAGAGGCACAAATCTAGTGTATAACATTTCTGGCATGCCCGGTGGGACCAAGAGGTCATAGTTTTCATGGTTCTTGCTGGTTTTGATATGCTTCCAGTAGGTTGCAGACCTTTGAGAGGTCATTATTTGGCATATCTGGTGACTCCAAGCTCACATCTACTGGTTTCAAGGAGATTTAGTACCTAGTATGGATTACCATCCTTCTTTTCATGAGGATATCCCTTCATTTCATGAAGGTTAGCAACAGTCATCTCATGCTTGCCCCCCACCCTCCCAACTTCCAGCATCATGGTAGCAAAATCACTCATACCAGTAACCTCAAGAGGAGATGCTTTCTTTGAAAAAACATGCTCATTGTGCCCAGATCCAACAACAATAAGCTTTGACTCAGTGGGATCAAGGTTACAGGAGGTATCTGGTAGAACAATACAAAAGAAATGAAGCTAGGCTTGCTGAGGGGTTGGAAGCACAAAAGAAACACTATGAGGAGGTGCTGGAAACACAAAGGGAGCATATGCAGATAGAAGCAAAGAAGTAGTTTGATGCTAGGTGGAAGCAATGTGAAGAAGTCATTGCAGGACAGCAAAGGTCAAGCAGCCCTTGCAGGTAATCTGGCCTCACTGAACAAAGTTTACAAAGAAAATTTAATTAAGGTTAGTGATGCTATGGCTGAAAAAGAGGAAGATTTTCAAAGAGCATTGGCAGCTCAGAAGGTTGCTTATGAGGAGTTGGAGGTTCATAAGAATAACTGTGAAGGGGTGGTTCAAAACCAGAAAACTTTAATGGAAGCCATGTTTGATAGGGGCATTAAATTTCAGCTTGAGAAAGAACAGGAGTTGGCAGCCCATAAGGAGTTTTATGATAAAGAAATACAAGAGCACAAAGCAATAATAGGGCTCTTGATTCTAAAGGGTGCAAATGATAAGGAGACTCATCAGATACAACTTGAGGAAGCTCTTTGTAAAAAGGAGAAAGAGGCTATATCACAGTTATCTGATGAATCTTTTAATGGTTCCAAGCATACCATCGAATTGGAGGCTGATTTATTTGAAGAGCTACCTTGTTTTGTTGAAGATGACAATGCTTCTAATGTGCCACCCATCTCAGCTGCTGAAGAACAAAGAGAGGAATGTTCTCTTGAAAAGAAGCCTGCTGCTAAGAATGTTGATAAGAGAAATGATGTGGAAGAAGAAGCTCCTCTGCATGAATTGGTAGTTGAAGATCTTGACAATAGTGAAAGGAGACCCAAGTTCATTCTTTCCAGGGTTTCCCTTTAAGGTACTTAGCAAAAGCAGAGGCCGGCCACGAAAATCCAGTCATGTTTGTGTCCAAACATGAGTCTTCAAATGAAGCCGAGGCTGAGGGTGAACTTGCAGTTTAGCAAAGGCAAGCTCAGATCACTTATCTACCCCTGGATGATGGAGATAAAAATCTGTTGGTGGAGGTGAGTCTTTTTGTTTATGTCCTTCAAGAGTTAGTGCGTTGGTTCTTCATACAACTGTGTGTACTTCCTTCCTTGTTACCTATCCTCTTACATGAAAAGTGCAAAGCCCTGAGGAGAAAGGGTAGCTACTTTAGCTTACCAGTGAATGGCTTTGTTTAACCAGGTCTCTGCACTGGTTAGTTTAGGTTAGGATAGGTTTCCCTATTTTCTTTCCCCTATTTTCTAGAGTAGTTTCCTGCTTCCCAAGAAGTGCCCGTGCACATTTTGTCTTGCTGGTTCAGTTTTGCCCCTCTCCCTGTCAGAAGGTTTTCATGCTCAAGATGACTCCTATGCCCAATGGATATGTCAAGGGCAACTAGTCAATGTCTAGCAGGCTGACATCCTGCAGAGGTCACCAAATTGTTGCCCAAGATTTCCCTGTCATTCATTTTTGGCCACGGTCCTATTTTTTCCAAAGAATTGCTCAAGTTTTGAAAACCCAATGTGTTTTCAACCTTCTCTATGAAGGCTCAAGATGTTTCTACCTATTGGTCTGAAAGCTCAGTGTATTTTTGACCTCCACTCTGAAAGCTTGGTGTGTTTTTGACCTTCGCTTGAAAACCCTCTATGTTTTCAACCCCTTCTATGTTTTCGACCCTAAGCGTGCAACTCTGACAGGTAGGTCTCGGTGCCTAAGGCTGTGCCAGTGCAGAGAAGATTTGATGACTGTCACATGATCGCATGGGATCTTCTAATCCCATGAGATCATACGACAACCATTGATGCAATGTCAGCAAAGATCGGCAGTCAAGACAAGTGGTAGGTAGTCATTAGTTAGCATCACGCAGTTGGTCACATGATCACATGGGCCTTCCTAGCCACATGCGATCATGTGACAAATAGTAAGCAATTAGGTGAACAACGAGGTGGCGGTCAGTGACTAACACCTTACGGCTAGTTGCATGATTGCATGGGCTCTTCTAAACCCATGCGACCATTTGACAAACCATCAATGGTTTCGGTGGTGGTGGTTTGTAGTCATCGGTTAACATCATGCAATAGGCAGTTAGTGGGGCCCGAGGTTTTTGCATTGGTGCAAGTGTGATGAAGATCAACGGTGGTCATATGATCTCATGGGATCTTCTGATCCCATGTGATCATGTGATAACCATTCGATGGGGATCTACTGAGTTAGGTGGGTCCTATGCCAGGGGTGCCGAGGTGTTTGCTGATGTGGTGGCCAGAATGAATAGAGGGATGACATGTGGTGGTTCTGGGCTCAGGGTTAGCAAGCTTTCCGCAATTGCACAGTTGGAGGTGGGCCTGGTTCTAGGTTCGATTGGGTAGTCTCACAATGAAAATAAGAATATTCTTTCTATTTGGTGATTACGAGACTTCCTTTAGTCGGGTAATCTCCTGACGGAAGGGAATATGCCAAAAGTCTTATGAGACTCAGCAACTGCCGTCAAATAAAGCAAGGATCAATAGTTTTCACATGGTCGCTACATGTGCCTAGGGTTAAGGAAAAGTTCACGCGACTTGGCGACTAGGAAGAGTTGAACCCGAGGTGAACAAGGGTTAGATTTGCAGTGCAGTCTTGCAGGCCCGAGGTGTCTTGTGTGATAGATTTAAAAAATCTTGTCACTTGATCGCATGAAGCCTTTCGGCCTCATGCAATCATGTGACCATTTCTTTGTCAAGTGGTGGCAGTTTTCAAGGGGTAGTCACATGATCACATGTGGCTTCCTAGCCTCATGCGATCATGCAACCAGGTTCATTTCAAGGCACGACCTATTGTTTTTCATGAGCTTTCTTCTGAGGGAGATTTTTGTGGGTAGCTAGAATTGATGTCGCCAAGGCGGTTGCAGTTGGAAGAATGTGCAAAGTTATCTAGACTGCCATTTTGGGGGTCTTTGCGAGGATCTGAGATCGGATTTGAATAGTCATGATAGAGTCTAGCTTGCAGAGAGGTAGATGGATGAGGTCTTTTGTCTATAGGATTGATCAATTCAGGGATGGACACACAAAGAAATATTTGATCGGTTGAGATATTTTCATGAACATTATGATCAGAAGTGACTGATTTT